>VZQC01003736.1:1218288-1425854 GCA_009823505.1 Rhizomys pruinosus | reverse complement strand
TACTGAATCATTTTATAAAAATTAACTTAAGGCTTGACTGAAGTTTGGCTTTAGGATACCTAAGATTATTTTTATTAGCTTATTAGTTACACTCGAGGGATTATCCAAATGATGTAGCACGATGTGGGCCTTAGATAGGGAAAAAGATGCTTTTTTTATATAGATGTTTAAGTAGGCATTAGCCCAGGTGGAGAGCATCATTTTAAATAATTTCCTTAGGTCTGTCCCAAATGAAGGCTATGTATAGATACAGTCTCATTTTTCCCAATCCCCCATACTCTGATTTATAGTTTTTCAGAAGGAAGAGGGAGGTCACATTACATACCTATAGACAAGAAATAAGCTGATCAGCATTCAGATTCAGCTCACTGAAATAGTTTCTTCTGGACTATACCCATTTGGTGCAGGGAGGCAAAACCTTTTTCGTCTTGAGCCAAATTATCTTGTTATTGGCAAAGGAAAACACGAGCAGTCATGTTTGCATGATAGAGAGGAACATAAAGGACATTTCCCAGTAGCAACAGATAACCCCTAGCCTCGCCGTTACATTTTAATTTTCAACTCAAGATTGAAATTGGGTATGCAGTCCAACTTAGAGGAGCGGAATGAAATTTTCGGCTGACGCAGTCATTATTATAACAAGGCCTGATTTCTCCTAAACCTGTCAGACCTTCAATTAACTTGCTAATAACACCACAATTCCCATTTGCTGTGAGAATTTACAAGCAATATTAATATTCACTATACTATATCTATATCTAATATATCTCTATATATATTGAGAGAGTCAGAGATGTACTGTAAATTACTACAACCTATTTAATTTTATAGGATTATTCGTTGTTCTTAGACAAGATTAAGATTAAAAGAGATAATGTTTTGACCTGAAAAATATTTTTGGGTTAATTTAATACTTTCGTTTATTTTGTATGAGATTTTATGTATAAATCAATTTGATACCAAGAAAATTATTACTAGAAACCTACGGTCGGGTTTGGTTGCCTTGTGTTCTTCGTGCCTGCCGGCTCTGCCGCCCAGGAGCCCGGCCTTCCCCAGCCCGGTCGCTTTTCGGTCGTTGCCTCCTGGTTTTGCTGGCCCCGGTGTTCTCGCCTCTCCCCCCCTTGCCTGGCCCCCCCCAAACCCTGCACAGAAATGAGGAAACTGGAAGGAGCCCCAACCACAGCTGAGGAACTATGACAGCTGATCACAGCTGGGTGAGGGAGCGTTGATGTCTTTTAAGAGGATGGTAAATAGGCTGACCAGACTCCAATAGATGAACTCACACCACGAGACAGTGAGTACACACACTTGATTTAACACATAAGACAGAATCTGTGAAATCCTGTGGGCCAGCCATGAGGGAGCAGATAAGGGAGTCTAAATATGATTAGATTGTATTGAGTTAAGTCCATCTCGATATGGTCGCTCACCCAGGCCTGTATTCTGTCCCTCCCTGGTCCTGCGTGTGTAGTCTGTTTCCATGAGGTCATTCTTGGTGCCCAGGCACTGAGTTTGCTTCTATGACTTTTGCCTTTTCCTTCTTTTCCATTTGTACTGCTTTTTCCCCCCTAGGATGGCAGAATATGTGTGGTATTTTACTTGCAGTATTCATCTTTGTATTGTTTCCCTACAACCAGAAACTGGTTTGTGGGGTATGTTGTGGGTCCTGATACCTTAGCTATTTTTCAGGCTCTTGGCACTGGATTAGACTGTCATCAAGCTTTTGATTGGAGTGCCTTTGACTTTACCATCTTTATTTTCTTTTTGTTTTTGGGTGTTGTTGTTGTTGTTGTTGTTTTGACAGGGTCACCCTAGCCCCAGCCCTCCTAGAATTCACTATGTGGATCAGGCTGCCTTTCATCTCACAGAGCTCCCTCTCCCTCTGCCTCACAAGCATGCCAGTGACCTTACCACCTTTAAATACTTGCCACTGCCTATATACCTGTTCCTGGGTCCTAGTGAGTCTCATTCTAGCCTGTAGCTCAGACTGGATTTTCTCCATGAAGAAAATACTGCACGTTTGAAACATAAATGTTTTCCCTTTTAGCTAGCAGTGTTCTGCTGCCTGGGTTTCAGGATGCCATAAACAGTCTCCAACAGGGTCTAAAGTCACTGTATTAGATACTTTTCCATTGAAGTACCTGACCTAACTACCTGAGGAAGCAAGTGTCTAGTTTGGCTCTCATTCTAAGGGTATAGTCCATCATGGTGGGAAGCCATTCTGTGCGAGCGTGCATCCACCGAGAAGAGCAGAGATGAATGGCGGGGAAGCCATTCTGTGGGAGCGTGCATGCACGGTTAAGAGCAGAGATAAATGACGGGGAAGCCATTCTGTGGGAGCGTGCATGCACCATCAAGAGCAGAGATGAATGCTGCTGCTCGGCTCAGTTTCTTCTTAGTCAGTCCATGACAGCAATTTGTGAGGTGGTATCCGTGACCTTCAGAGTGTGTCTTTCTTTCTGAGTCAACCCTTTTTGAAAATGCTCACATACACACCCAGTGATATTTTTCCATGGTGATCCTAAATTCTATGAATATTAAACACCATAGCCACCTAGTTACCACCCATCCTATATTTTAACATCACCTTTTGTCATTTAATATACATAACACTCTCATCCAAGGAAGGTCTTTTTAATGGAGTAGAAACTGGCTGGGCTTATTTTCCTCTTTACCCCAACAAAAAAATGAAAAATTCAAGCTAGTCATTCTTAAAATATTAGAATTATAAATGTTTAAATTTTCTAAGTGGAAAGACATTTATATTTAATTACTATAAAGAAGAATGGATTTAATTATGGCCCTTTAAAAACATATGTATCATCATACTTTTAATTTTCATATTTACCCAATTTCCATATTTCCTCTCATCTCTCTCCCAATGGATCCCATTCACCATACAAAGAGTTAATTTGCAGAGAAAGAAATAAAAAAAAATCGCTCATAATAGCTTAAAATCACCTAGTAGTAAACCTAGCAAGAAAGTAGGGGACTCTACAACAAAGACTATAAAGCATTGAGGAAAGAAATTGAAAAATGGAAAGACCACTCACATTCAAGGATGAGCAGAATATAATATAAGAGGGACTATACTATCAAAAGGAATATACAGATTCAATTCAATTCTTATCCAAATCCCAACGGCATTATTTACAGAACTAGGGAAACTGTCCTGAAATTCACATGGAAGCAAAAAAGAATTTACATAGCCAGATGGTCCTAAGCAGAAGGAATAATGCTGGAGGCATCACAATACTTGCCCTAAAACTATATCACAGAACCATACTAATAAAAACTGTATGACACTGGTAACAAAATACACATGGAGATTATGGGATAGAACCCAGAACCCAGAATTAAATACATACAGCTAAAGCCATTACATTTTGACAAAAGTATCAAAAACATATCAGAAAAATGCCTCTTCATCAAATGGTTCCAGGGAAATAGGATATCCATTTCTAGAGGAAGAAAACTATGAACATGTTTTTCACATCCACAAAAGTCAATTCAAAATAAATGAGACTTTAATTTTCAGATTTTAAAATGCCCTCTATCATTTTAAATCATAAAATTATGTTCTGCGGGGCTGGAGAGATAGCCTAGCGGTTAAGAGCACCGACGCTCTTGCAGAGGACCCGGGTTCGATCCCCAGCACCCACATGGCGGCTGAGAACCGTCTGTAACTCCAATTCCAGGAGAACTCCAGTTCCAGGGGAATCCGAGACCCTCTTCTGACCTCCGCGGCATTGCACGACACGGGTGCACAGACCTGCATGCAGACANACAAATAGAGACCACACAATGCTTACGGAGTTTAATTTTTTAATTATATTTACAATACATGCATATACACATATATTAATTCCATTCATTATTATTTCTTCTAAAATTCCAACACCAGGGGTGATTTTAATATTGGGAAACTTTAAGCTGATGTTTGACAGCGAATGTGTTCCTGACGATCTACTCATCAGAATATTTTATGTCAAATTCTTCGAAAGCACCAACTCAACTCTTTGATTCTCTGTAAGTCTTGTCAGGCAACTGGTTTTTTATTTGACAATCTATAAAAGAAACATTAGTTTTGTAGTTTTAATTTCAATGCTGTTAAATATTGGACAGAAATAACATTTATCTTTCTTTCACCAATATGACTATTAATAAATTTGTATAACATTAAAACTCACGGTTCATAAAATCTCAAATATACTCTTTAGATACGTGATTACCCCTACTGTATAAAAATAAAAAAAAAAAAGAGCTTGCAAATCTAGTTGATTCAGATAATAAAGGCAGTATCTCGGGCCATTTATTCTTCACATGTACCAAGCTATTCTCTAACTGGTAACTTTGCCCAAACTAGTAATTTGTTTGATCTTTTTTTTTTCTCCACTCTGAATGGATTGTGACAGTTTTCACTTTGCTTCAGCATTTCAACTCAGCCATAGAAACAGGAAGCATGAGCTTGACCTTCTGGGTGATTATATTTGTTAGGATCCAGTATACAAAATATTTATCAGAATGTAAACAGTGAGCAGAAATATAGATTCTAATTCATTTTCAGACATTTCTGGATGCAAATCTCAAGGTTATCAGTCATTCTAACATTGCTGCCTATATTCTCTGGAAGTAAAACTATATAATGTCTCAAGTAAAAATAAAAGGAAATCAAAACAATAAAACACCATACATGTCTGCTTCCACAAGGGGAAAAAAAATCCCTCTTGGAATAGAGCACAGCTGTGTAGACATTTGTAGGCTGAAGAGAGTAATAAAACAGCAGTTCTACATGCGTCTGTGGAGACAAAATAAGTAGTGGATCAAATGTGAATTAAGACTTTACGTTGTGTTGATACCAGTGGAAATCAGTAAGAGCAAAATAAAGCCCTTAGGCATCTTTCTACTTCACCATCTTTCTACTTAGGCATCTTTCCACTTCACCTGGTGAGCTAAGATGTGATCATAAAAGAGCACTGTAGCATCAGTTACAGGGGCATCCAAGTGCCTAGTGTCTCCTTTTTGCATGATAAACCTACCTTAAGATTCCTTTCTCTCAGAGAGTATCCATCTGTTCCTTTCCCACATATTCATTCTTTAGTGGTGTAGACTGTATTTTCAAGCTTTGACAATAGTAAAATTTTAAATGGACCACAAGTATAATACAGTTAAAAATAATGCAAGGTCTGGTTGTGATGTTTTATGGCCTCAATCCAAGCACTCAGGAAGCAGAGGCAGGTGGATCACTGTGGAGCCAGCCCTTTTCTGATCTCTGTGAGCATTTCATAACACAGGTGCACCCACATACAGTCAGGCAATACAATTACACACATAAAATAACAGAAAAATAATAAAAATATCTTAAATGTATAGAAATAAATCACATCCTTATATAAGATTACAAAACCCTTCTGTAAACCATTATTAAATCAAATTGAAATATACCTTACCATTGAAGGCATTAAAAAATTGGTGGCGCATGCCTTTAATACTAGCACTTGGGAGGCAGAGGCAGGCGGATCTTTGTGAGTTCAAGGCCAGCCTGGTCTACAGAGCGAGCTCCAGGACAGCTGGGGCTACAGGGAGACCCTGTCTTGAAAAGACCAAAAAAAATTAAATCAGTTAATCTGAAGAAAAATAGTTAATATTAATTTATAGATGAATTTTTTTAATTTTAATATAAAATTTTAAGTACTACTCACAACCAGAGATCCAAAAATAACATTTTTACTTGTTAAAGACTATTTTATCCAGATAGCATAATTTTACATTTTGACCAGAAGTTAGTTACTCTGATTATTCAACATTTATGAATAAACAGTTATTTTTTCTAACATATATTACACACAAAATTATATAAAAAATAGAAATCAGAATTTATAGATCACATATTTTCTATTTGGAAAATCCAATGTAATCATCCAAATCAAGTGAAAGATTAGGTAAATCAAGGAGTTACAAAAAAATTAATAGTTCTAGAACAAATTTTAAACAGTTTGTTGAGAAAAAAAGTCTCACTCAAAATAGCAAAGTTCATAGTGAGAAAAATACTTTCTTGTATTTTTTGTATTAATGTAAAAATACTTTCTTGTATTATTTGTATTAATCTAAAAATAAGATATTTACTAAGATAGAAAGTGGAGATTCAAATATATGAAAAGAATTATTATGGCACCAAAGAGAAGATTTAGTAACATAAATATATGTATTTTATAAAAAACAATATTTAATAATATATAAATTTAGCAGGTATTACTCAACATATCAAAGATATTCTTATTCAGAGTTTGGAAAAATGATTGCTAATTTAATTTGGAATGTACTAAAAAATTTTTGCATAACAATAAGAGATTTAGTTTATAAAATATTGTCATATAAAGATATAGTAATTAAGACTGTTATTCATACAAGACTTGATGTAGCAAGACATAAAATTCAGAAACATACTTTGTTGGATAGTTTTAATGGTCAAGTTGACAAACCCTAGACTCCCCTGGGAATAGAGCCTCGATGAGGTTGTGTATATAAGGTTGGACTGTGAACAAGTCACAGTGGAGGATTCCCTTAAATAAAGGTCCAACCCACTGTGAGTGGCAGGATTCCCTAAGCAGAGTGTCCTGAACTGTGGAATATTAGCGAAATCAAGAAATTAGGCAAGAGAATGTGGCTGTATAGATTTCTCTTTTTTGTTTTTTTAATTGAATCTTTATTTATTTCATACAGAACATCTCAATCAATCTTAATCACCTCTATAGCTCTTTTCCGACTGGCACCCTCCCAACCCCCCCCCATGGAATTCATACACTCTGTCATTTGTGATAAGGCCTATTTTTTCAGTTAGTGTGCCCAGACATTCCTCAGTGCAAGCTCATCCGCTGAGGTTTACTCTACCTATCCAGAATCCCTTGTTTTAAGATCAGCTCTTCCTCACCAAGTTATTAATCACCTCCCAATATTTCTTCAGCTAAGAATGGGGTCTACTGGGGCTGGAGCGATGGACTAGCGGTTAAGAGCGCTGACCGCTCTTGCAGAGGACCTGGGTCATAGTGCGGCATTGCACGACACGGGTGCACAGACCTGCATGCAGACAGTACATTCATACACATACAAAAATAAATAAATAAATAATAATAAAAAAAAAATTAAAAAAAAATTATGTTCTGCTCTATTAGTTCTCATAGAGAAACATTTCTTTTTATTTATGGTATAAGCACACTTGTTCATTTTTATTGAGAGTGTAATCAGTGTTTTTACTATATCTTCCATTAAAACAAAAACAAAAAACAAAACAGCACATCTCATTACAAATAGAGACCACACAATGCTTACGGAGTTTAATTTTTTAATTATATTTACAATACATGCATATACACATATATTAATTCCATTCATTATTATTTCTTCTAAAATTCCAACACCAGGGGTGATTTTAATATTGGGAAACTTTAAGCTGATGTTTGACAGCGAATGTGTTCCTGACGATCTACTCATCAGAATATTTTATGTCAAATTCTTCGAAAGCACCAACTCAACTCTTTGATTCTCTGTAAGTCTTGTCAGGCAACTGGTTTTTTATTTGACAATCTATAAAAGAAACATTAGCTTTGTAGTTTTAATTTCAATGCTGTTAAATATTGGACAGAAATAACATTTATCTTTCTTTCACCAATATGACTATTAATAAATTTGTATAACATTAAAACTCACGGTTCATAAAATCTCAAATATACTCTTTAGATACGTGATTACCCCTACTGTATAAAAATAAAAAAAAAAGAGCTTGCAAATCTAGTTGATTCAGATAATAAAGGCAGTATCTCGGGCCATTTATTCTTCACATGTACCAAGCTATTCTCTAACTGGTAACTTTGCCCAAACTAGTAATTTGTTTGATCTTTTTTTTTTTTCTCCACTCTGAATGGATTGTGACAGTTTTCACTTTGCTTCAGCATTTCAACTCAGCCATAGAAACAGGAAGCATGAGCTTGACCTTCTGGGTGATTATATTTGTTAGGATCCAGTATACAAAATATTTATCAGAATGTAAACAGTGAGCAGAAATATAGATTCTAATTCATTTTCAGACATTTCTGGATGCAAATCTCAAGGTTATCAGTCATTCTAACATTGCTGCCTATATTCTCTGGAAGTAAAACTATATAATGTCTCAAGTAAAAATAAAAGGAAATCAAAACAATAAAACACCATACATGTCTGCTTCCACAAGGGGAAAAAAATCCCTCTTGGAATAGAGCACAGCTGTGTAGACATTTGTAGGCTGAAGAGAGTAATAAAACAGCAGTTCTACACGCATCTGTGGAGACAAAATAAGTAGTGGATCAAATATGAATTAAGATTTACATTGTGTTGATACCAGTGGAAATGAGTAAGAGCAAAATAAAGCCCTTAGGCATCTTTCTACTTCACCATCTTTCTACTTAGGCATCTTTCCACTTCACCTGGTGAGCTAAGATGTGATCATAAAAGAGCACTGTAGCATCAGTTACAGGGGCATCCAAGTGCCTAGTGTCTCCTTTTTGCATGATAAACCTACCTGAAGATTCCTTTCTCTCAGAGAGTATCCATCTGTTCCTTTCCCACATATTCATTCTTTAGTGGTGTAGACTGTATTTTCAAGCTTTGACAATAGTAAAATTTTAAATGGACCACAAGTATAATACAGTTAAAAATAAGGCAAGGTCTGGTTGTGATGTTTTATGGCCTCAATCCAAGCACTCAGGAAGCAGAGGCAGGTGGATCACTGTGGAGCCAGCCCTTTTCTGATCTCTGTGAGCATTTCATAACACAGGTGCACCCACATACAGTCAGGCAATACAATTACACACATAAAATAACAGAAAAATAATAAAAATATCTTAAAGGTATAGAAATAAATCACATCCTTATATAAGATTACAAAACCCTTCTGTAAACCATTATTAAATCAAATTGAAATATACCTTACCATTGAAGGCATTAAAAAATTGGCGGCGCATGCCTTTAATACTAGCACTTGGGTGGCAGAGGCAGGCGGATCTTTGTGAGTTCAAGGCCAGCCTGGTCTACAGAGCGAGCTCCAGGACAGCTGGGGCTACAGGGAGACCCTGTCTTGAAAAGACCAAAAAAAATTAAATCAGTTAATCTGAAGAAAAATAGTTAATATTAATTTATAGATGAATTTTTTTAATTTTAATATAAAATTTTAAGTACTACTCACAACCAGAGATCCAAAAATAACATTTTTACTTGTTAAAGACTATTTTATCCAGATAGCATAATTTTACATTTTGACCAGAAGTTAGTTACTCTGATTATTCAACATTTATGAATAAACAGTTATTTTTTCTAACATATATTACACACAAAATTATATAAAAAATAGAAATCAGAATTTATAGATCACATATTTTCTATTTGGAAAATCCAATGTAATCATCCAAATCAAGTGAAAGATTAGGTAAATCAAGGAGTTACAAAAAAATTAATAGTTCTAGAACAAATTTTAAACAGTTTGTTGAGAAAAAAAGTCTCACTCAAAATAGCAAAGTTCATAGTGAGAAAAATACTTTCTTGTATTTTTTGTATTAATGTAAAAATACTTTCTTGTATTATTTGTATTAATCTAAAAATAAGATATTTACTAAGATAGAAAGTGGAGATTCAAATATATGAAAAGAATTATTATGGCACTAAAGAGAAGATTTAGTAACATAAATATATGTATTTTATAAAAAACAATATTTAATAATATATAAATTTAGCAGGTATTACTCAACATATCAAAGATATTCTTATTCAGAGTTTGGAAAAATGATTGCTAATTTAATTTGGAATGTACTAAAAAATTTTTGCATAACAATAAGAGATTTAGTTTATAAAATATTGTCATATAAAGATATAGTAATTAAGACTGTTATTCATACAAGAATTGATGTAGCAAGACATAAAATTCAGAAACATACTTTGTTGGATAGTTTTAATGGTCAAGTTGACAAACCCTAGACTCCCCTGGGAATAGAGCCTCGATGAGGTTGTGTATATAAGGTTGGACTGTGAACAAGTCACAGTGGAGGATTCCCTTAAATAAAGGTCCAACCCACTGTGAGTGGCAGGATTCCCTAAGCAGAGTGTCCTGAACTGTGGAATATTAGCGAAATCAAGAAATTAGGCAAGAGAATGTGGCTGTATAGATTTCTCTTTTTTGTTTTTTTAATTGAATCTTTATTTATTTCATACAGAACATCTCAATCAATCTTAATCACCTCTATAGCTCTTTTCCGACTGGCACCCTCCCAACCCCCCCCCATGGAATTCATACACTCTGTCATTTGTGATAAGGCCTATTTTTTCAGTTAGTGTGCCCAGACATTCCTCAGTGCAAGCTCATCCGCTGAGGTTTACTCTACCTATCCAGAATCCCTTGTTTTAAGATCAGCTCTTCCTCACCAAGTTATTAATCACCTCCCAATATTTCTTCAGCTAAGAATGGGGTCTACTGCCTATTTACCCAGTTCCATGCTATGTTTTTGCCTAGTTGAGTTTACATGGGTCTTGTGCATGCTGACACCGTTGCTGTAGGTTCATATGAGCAGGGTCCCAGGAGCCTGTAGGACTCTATTTCCATACACTCATGCACCTCCTCCCTAGCTTTTACAATCTTTCCAGCCCTTCTACCACAACCATCTGTGAGCCCTGGGTAAGTGAAGCTTAATGTAAGAGTCCTCTCCAAGGATCCAAAATCTGCAAACCTCTAATCTCCATACTGGGGCCATTTGTAACCTTTTCTGAGAGTTGACAGATTCATTAGTGTCCTCTTCTCCTTATTCTATGTTGCATGAGCCTTAGGTAGAAGTTGCATTGCAGATGTGCCACTTAGGCTTGGGGCATTCACAGACAAGGTCTGGGTGTGACCAGTTGTGATACTCTGTGATAGTCTCCATCTGGTGCAAAAGAAGGTTCTTTGATGAGTGGTGACTGGGATATTTTACTGTAAATATGAGGATACATATTTTGCACTTAATAAGAAGTTACATTAGTCTGGGGATGTGACAGCCTTAGGTATTTTTCTCCATCCATGTGTATTTGGCTATGTTGATAGTACCACATGGGAGTATATGCCCATTGAGTGGTGTTTCAATTCAATCTTTACAAGCAAGAAGAATCTGGATCAAAGTACTACAAGTTCTAAATGATCATAAAAGTCAACCCAGCATACTTTACTCAGCAAAAGTATCTGTCACCATTGAAGGAAAAAGAAAAATATTCCATGATACAAATAAGCTGAAGTGATTCATGAAACCAATGTTACAGAGAATACTCAAAGCAATACTAAGGACTGAATAGATGAAAAGGGAAACATCAAAACAGACATCAAAAAGAAAAAGAACATTATTTTTCCATTCTTTTTTAAAAATATTTTTATTGACGTTTTGTGCATTTCATACATTTTTTTCCATTCTTTAAAAATATTTTTTATTGAAGTTTTGTGCATTTCATACAACATTTCTCAATTCAATTTAGACTCATCTCCCCTTCCATGCCCCCTACCCAACTGGAGCTCATTCATTCTGCCATACATGTCTCACATCTTTTTCTCAGTCTTTTAAAAGTTTTCTACGCAGAGGTTTATTGTCCTGGGCAGAAGTTTACCTTTTCAGTCAGTTCTTTGACCCAATCCATTTGTTGTTGTTGTTCCCTCCAATTTGTATTGCTCCAAAATATGCATATACATACATCCACCCCATATATATATATATATATACTATATATATATATAGTATATGATATATATATAAATTATATGTACATAAAATAAACTATAGGTTAATTCCAAAACAAGTTTAGGAATTCACTTTTCCCTTTAATTTTATATTCCTCTAAAATATACATACACACCCTCCAGCCATATACCAAAATTACAAAGTCTGAAAATAAGTGGTAGGTTAATACTAGAGCCCATTGAAGGATTCACATTATAACAGTATAGTTGCTTTCAGATAAAAAGAAATATAACATTAACTTTGCTCAGTTTACCTTATGACTAAGGGTTTGGTGCTAGCATCCACAAATGAGGTATACCATTCATCATTTGTTTTTCTGAGACTGTGTTACTTCACTTAGCATAATGTCTTCTAGTTCCATCCATTTACCTGTGAAGTTCATGATGCTGTCTTTCTTTACTGCTGCATAGAACTCCCTTGTGTAGATATACAACATTTTCTCTATCTACTCATCAGTTGAGGGATACTTGGGTTGCTTCCAGATCTTCACTATTGTGAAGAGAGCTGCAATAAACATAGTTTTGCATGTTTCTCTGGGTCAGGTTGAGTCTTTTGGGTATATACCCAGAAGTGGTATGACTGGGTCAGGTGGTAGGTTTAATGTGAGTTTTTAAAAATATTCTCCATACTGCTTTCCATAGGGGTTGTATGAGTTTGCATTCCCACCAGAAGTGAATGAGTGCTCCCCTTTTCCCACATCCTCTCCAGCATTTGGTGCCATTTGTTTTCCTAATATTAACCAGTCTTACCAGGGTCAGGTGAAATATTAGGCTGCTTTTAATTTGCATCTCTTTAATTATTAGCAATGTTGAACACTTTCTAAGATGTTTCTCAGCCATTTGTACTTCTTCATTTGTGAAGTATCTGTTCAGCTCTTCATTCCATGTTTTGAGAGGGTCATTTGTTTTCTTACTCCTTTGTTTTTAAAGCAGTTTATATACTCTAGATTTTAATGTTCTATCAGATGTATCATTAGTGAAGGTTTCCTCCCACTCTGTGAATTTTCTCTTCACTTCTTTGTTTCTTTTGAAGTACAGAAGCTCTTAAGTTTAATAAGTTCCCACTTGTCAATTGTTGACCTTATTTTTAGTGCAGCTGCTATCTGATTTAGAAAGTCTTTTCTTAAGCCTATGTCTTGTAGGTTGCTGCCAATGTTTTCTTCTATCATTTTCAGAGTTTGGGGTTTCATGTTGAGGTCTCTGATCCATTTCAAGTTGATTTTTATACAGGATGAGAGGCTTTAGTTTTAATCTTCTACCAGTGGTGATCCAGTTATGCCAACACCATTTGCTGAAGATGCTGTCTTTCCTCCATTGAGTCTTCTTGGCCCCTTTGTCAAATATGACATGGCTGAATTTGGATGTTCTCAGGTTTGGAACTTCAATTTTGTTCCATCGATCTATGAGTCTGTTTTTATGTCAATACCAGGCTGTTTTTATGA
Organism: Rhizomys pruinosus; assembly: GCA_009823505.1. Lineage (NCBI taxonomy): Eukaryota > Metazoa > Chordata > Mammalia > Rodentia > Spalacidae > Rhizomys > Rhizomys pruinosus. Next base: position 1,412,633 of record VZQC01003736.1, on the reverse strand, counting down.
CTATAGCCCTGTATTATAGTCTAGTATAGTAATCTCCCCTGCATTGCTCTTTTTGCTCAGGGTTGCTTTGGCTATCTGGGCCCTTTTGTTTTTCCATATGAACTTTTGGATGTTTTTTTCCAGGTCTATAAAGAATCTCACGGGGATTTGAATTGGGATGACATTGAATTTGTATATTACTTTGGGCAGGATGGTCATTTTTACTATATTAATTCTTCCAATCCTTGAGCATGGAAGGTCCTTCCATCTTCTGGTATCTTCTTCAATCTTTTTCAGGGTTTAAAATTTTCACTGTACAGATTTTTAGTGTCTTTACTCAGGTTTATTTCAGATATTTTTTTGGAGGCCATTCTAAATGGAAAAGTCTCCTTATATTCTTTCTCCAGTTGCTTGTTATTGGTATAAAGAAGGCTACTGCGTTTTATATGTTAATTTTGTATCCCACCACTTTACTGAAACTTTTAATCATTTCTAGAAGCTTTCTGGTGGAGTTTCTGGCATCTACAAACTATCATGTCATCTACAAAAAGTGATAGCTTAGCTTCCTCTTTTCCAATTAGTACTCCTCTAATTTCCTTTTCTTGTCTTATCGTTCTCATGAACATTTCAAACATTTTGTTGAAAAGGAGTAGAGATAGGGGCCGGCCTTGCTGAGTTCCTGACTTTAAGGGGAAGGCTTCTGATTTTTCCCCATTTAGGATAATGTTGGCTGTAGGTTGTATATTGCCTTAATTATGTGGAGGAATGTTCCCTCCAGTCCAATTCCCTCTAGGACTTTAACCATGAGGGCACTTTTTTTTTTTTTTTTTTTTTTTTGTCTTTTTGAACGGGTCCTCCTGTAGCCCCAGCTATCTGGAACTCACTCTGTAGACCAGGCTGGCCTTGAACTCACAAGAATCCGCTGCCCTCTGCCTCCAAGTGCTAGGATTAAAGCGTGCGCCACACGTTGATTTTGTTGAAGGTCTGTTTCACATCAATTGAGATGACCAATTAGTTTTTGTCTTTCAGTCTCTTTATGTGCTTTTCAATACTTATTGATTTATGTATGGTGAACCATCCCTGCATCTCTGGTATGAATCCAACTTGGTCATACTGGATGAGCTTTTTGATGTATGCCTGTATGTGATTTGCAAGTATTTAAGACACAGAACATTATACGGGAGTACTTTATTTTTTTATTTTTGTATGTGTATAAATGTACTGTCTGCATGCAAGTCTGTGCACCCGTGTTGTGCAATGCTGCGGAGGTCAGAAGAGGGTGTCGGATTCCCCTAGAACGTGTAATTCTCCTGGAATTGGAGTTTCAGATGATATTCGGCCACCATGTGGGTGCTGGGGATCGAACCCGGGTCCTCTGTATGAGCGGTCGGTGCTCTTAACCGCTAGACCATCTCTCCAGCCCTGTAAGGGAGTACTTTAAACAGCTATACTCTGAAACTAAAAAGAAGTAAAAGAAATGGAAGTATTTCCACAATGGAAACACCAAAATTAAACCAAAAATAGATCAAGAAGTTAAGCAGACCCGTAAAAAAAATAATAAGGAAATAGAAACAGTAATAGAAAGCTTCCTGACTCAAAAAAATCCCAGGTGCGTATGGATTCATAGGCAGAATTTACTGGACTTTTTTTTTTTTTTTTTCTTTTTTTTTTTTGGTCTTTTCGAGACAGGGTCTCTCTGTAGCCCAGGCTGTCCTGGAATTCACTCTGTAGACCAGGCTGGCCTTGAACTCACAAAGATCTGCCTGCCTCTGCTTCCCAAGTGCTAGGATTAAAGGTGTGCGCCACCACACCAGGCTAAAATTTACTGGACTTTCAAAGAAGATGCAGAACCAATACTAAAATTATTCAAAAGAAAGAAACAGAGGAGAACTCCCAAACTCTTTCTATGAAGCCAGTTTTATTCTAATGTGAAGCCAGGTAAATACATAAGAAAGAGTACTCTGAGCCCGTATCACTAATGAGCATAAATGTAATAATTCTCAACAAAATACTCACTAATGACATATAGAAATATTTCAAAAAGATAGTTCACTACAATTAAGTTCACTGTATTCTAGAGATACAGAGATGGTACAATATACATGACTATAAGTATAACAAATCATATAAATTGATTTAAAAACAAGAAAACACATGACCCTCCCAATAGATGCAGAAAAGACCAATAAAAATCCAAATGCATGCATAAAAAAGTCTTAGAGGAAACTGGACTGAAGCAAACAAACCTCAGCATAATTAAACCTATATACAACAAATTCACAGCCAGCATCATTAAATGGAGAAAAACTCGAAGCATTTCCATTAAAATCAGGAACCAGACAAGTTGTCCACTTTCCCCACTGCTCTTCAATATACTGCTGGAAAATCTAGCTCAAAATCTAAAATAAGAAAAGGAAATTAAAGAGAAGCTAATTGGAAAAGAAGAGGCCAAATTATTCGTATTTATAAATGATATGACATTATACATAAGAGATCCCAAAACTTTCACCAGAAAACACCTAGAAATAATCAACAGTTACAGCAAAAGAGCAAGATACAAAATCAATCTACAAAAGTAACTTGCTTAGAATACAATAACAAGCAATAAGAAACAATCAGGGAATGAATTCATGGACACACCCCCATTCACAACAGCCTAAATTATATCTAAGCAAAGACAATAAATACCTCTGTAATAAAAATTACCAAACTTTAAGAAAGATATTGAAGAAGACACAAATGGGGTGGGAAAACCTCCCGTGCTCTTAGATTGGTCAAATTAATATTGTGAAACTGACCATCCTAACAAGAGCAATTTATAGATTCAAAACAATCCCAATCAAAATCTCAATGGCATTCCAAGAGAAATAGAAGTAAACATCCTAAAGTTTGTGTGGTACCCCAAAATATCCTGGAAAGCCAAATAAAGTCTGAGCACAAAGAGCAATGCTGGGGGGAATTACTTTATCGGTTTTCATATACAGTAATAAAAACAACACAAAAACACATATGTAGATCAACTGAAGAAAATTGAATTCACAAATATGAGTGCATGCAATTACAGGCATCTGACATTTGACAAAGTGCCAAAACGATTCATTGAAGAAAAGAAAATATCTTCAACAAATGGTTCTAGCAAAACTGAATTTTCTCACATGTAAAAGAATGACATTAAGCCTGTATCTACCACCCTGCACGAAATTCAAGTACAAATGGACCAAAGATAGAAAATGTGAACCTTGAGATGCTGAAACTGTTATAAGAAAATTTAGGACATTTCTTACAAGATATAAGTGCATGAAAGGACTTTGTAAATCAGATTTCAGCAACTCAAGAATTAAAGTAAACAATTGACAAATAGAACTTCATTAGACTAAAAAGCTTCTGTACAGCAAAGGAAATAACCAACAGAGTCTAAAGGAAGGCCACGGGATGGGAGGAAATCTTTACCAGCCTCACATTTGACTGAAGATTAATATCCAGAATACATGAAAACTAAGAAAACCAAAGACTGAAGAAAAGAAACAACTCAATTAAAATTGGGCTATGAATATGAACAGAGGACTCTCAAAAGGAGAAATAAAAATGGCTATGAAATAAGTTAAAAATGTTCAGGGTGATGGAGAGATGGCCTAGCGGTTAAGAGCACCGACTGCTCTTGCAGAAGACCCGGTTCGATCCCCAGCACCCACATGTCGGCTGAGAACTGTCTGTAACTCCATTTCCAAGAGAACTCCAGTTCCAGAGGAATCCGACGCCCTCTTCTGACCTCCGCAGCATTGCACAACACGGGTTCACAAACCTACATGCAGACAATACATTCATACACATAAAAAAATTTTTTTAAACGTTCAACATTAAGTAATTAGGGAAATGAAAATGAAAACTACTCTAAGATTTCACTTTATCTTAGAATGGCTAACATCAAGAGAATAAACAGCACTGAATGTTTCTAGCATGTGGAGAAAAGGGAAACTCCATCTAACTCTTGGTTGGATTGGAAAATGATGCACAAAAATGGAAATAAATAGGAAGAACGTACAAAATTAAAAATAGTTCTACTGCATGGTCCGGTTATAATCACTCTGTGGCTTATACTCAAAGGTCTCAACATCCTTCTTTCGAGACACTTGCTCAGTCATATTTGTTGCTTCTATTTTCACAATAGTTAGCATATGAAAACAACCTAAATGTCCCTCAGCTGATAAATGGATAGTGAAAATGTGGTATATTTACAAAACAGAGTTCTACTGAGTAGCAAAGAAAAACAAAGCCTTGAAATGTGTAGATAAATGGATGGAATTAGAAACTTTTATACTAAGTGAAATATCAGACTCAGAAACACAGGAGACATCTGTTCTCTCTCCTTGGCAGATCTTAGCTCCAAATCCTTCAATAGGAGGATATATCCTTATGCTACCACAGGAGCCAGGAAAGTGGAAAAGAAATCTAGAGGTAAAGGGAAAGAAGGAGCTTAAGAGAGGAGAGATGTACAAGATGGATGTGGGGACTACAGGGATACTTTAACTGTGGATGAAATAGGGACATTATACTGGTAGAGAAAGAAAACAAATGAATTATACTTAGGTGGTGTAAAAAATGACAGGCTTCATAGTAAGACACTTTGCAGAAGACAGGACATACTTCTGACCCAGGACTTCAAGGAAGTGAGTTGGGACTGATTTGTAACCTCTTCCCTGAAAACCAACTCCTATATTATCAGACTATACTGTGCACACTGTGAAGGGAGAAAACCAATCAATGATTCCACCCAGCTGTAGTGTCTATAAAGCATAATAATTACTGGCCTAGCAAATTATCTCTACTGCTGCAGTAGTTGGACTTTTACCTTGGGTCTAGTCAACAGCTGACAATTGGCTCTATGGCCCATTCAATGGGAAGAAGTTGATGTGCCATCTAGTAAATATGGCCAGATACACACAGCTAGAGAAATCATCGATCTCAGAGGAACACCTACTCTTGTCACACTCGATGAACATGGTTTCTTATTGTATTCAAAATATGTATTCATGTATTTACAAAGAAGTGTACCACTCACCACTCATCAAAAAGCATCTTTTTGCAACAGATGGAGACTACTACAATGTTCACCATTTGCCAAAAGCAGTTAATACATGTCTGTGAGGTACACAAAAGTGACACATCTACAATGGAAACTCTACACCTATGGCTCAGGGAACCTAGCGGTACAGGGGGAATGAAAAGGTATTAATGCATCTTTCAACTCTCACCATGGAAGCTGCCTCGTGCAACAGACATTAACACAGCAGCCCACAACTGGAAAAAAGCAGAGGATGGGAGATGGTAGAGAACTTATCCCTGAAGAGGACACCTGTTTCAAATCGCCATCACCTAAACCAGAGGGACCATTGCAGAAGAGGAGGCAGAAAAATTGTAAGAGCATGGGTGTTTGAAGACTACAAGGAAATGGTGTCATCTAGACATCTGGGAAATTAATTACAAACAGCATGTCCCAGTCTCCTGCAAGCACAAGACCGCAATATCAAGTGGAGAAGGGGATAAGAACCCCCAGCTTTATCTAATTAAAGAGTAGCAACCAATATCTAATGGGAGAAGGAGTTTTGATTCTCTTTTAGAGTGTAATACTAGATAGGCTACCTAGGTTCCAGTGGATAGATGCCCACTGAAGGACATTTGGGGAAACAAATATATATATAATCACCAGGGTGTAGATAGGGGAAGTGATCTAATATGATAAAAATATATTGTATGAAACTTGTGAAGATTCAAAATATTTTTAATTCCTTAATTTGTGGTTTATACCAAATGTAAATCAACAGTATGATAACCACTCTAATTATGGATAATTTATAGTTTTTTAAACAATAGCTGTTATAATTATTAGTATTTCTTCTATGTGATGCTATCCTCCCACAAAAATTAGAATATAGGTTTTTTATATTTCAATCAGCTTTGTTGTATTTGAAATTAAGTTTTTTTTAAACAGTTTGCAAGTCTAACCTCTCTGCTAAACACACAGATCTTTAAGGAAGTTCATTTAACTAAATGTTTTTTGTTTTTGTTTATTGTTTATTGTTTGTTTGAGGCAGAGTCTTGTTCTGTGGTCCAGACTGGCATAGAACTCACTATAAAACCCAGGTAAACTGCAAACTCAAGGCAATTATCCTACCTCAGCCTTCCAACTTCTGAGATTTATAGGGGTTCAGCCACCCTGTCCTGCTGAAAACAACTTTTAACTAGTCTTTGGAAACAGAAGCTGTTACATGATCAAGGTATGCTCATGTTTTTCTCTATCAGTAGCATGCTATGATCACGTTACATAACAACACATAACTTATATGTCATAGAAATGAACTGAGTATTATTGGATTTTAAATTATCCAAAAGTTACAGTGATTTCCTTTCTCTCTTTCATTGACTCCATTTTTTGACCCAGATTGTTTATGTACATCTCAAAACTTCTCTATGTTATATTTTGGGAGGAGTTAACTAATCTTTCTGTACACAAGTGAGAAATTTTTCTTCAACATGGATTGTATTTGGAACCTATTCCATACTACTTTGATTGATTCAGAAAATGAGTTTTGGTATTTTTGAGGTTAAGAGACTTAGATAAGATTTTTTTACTTTGTAGGATGCTGAGATCTTTTGAGACTCTGGAATTGGGCAAGCGTATCCTGCCTATCAGATGGATATACATTTTCAGAAATCAAAAGGTGGCATGTTATAGGCAGAATAGCTCCCAAAGACAGCAACAATTCTAATTTATAGAGAAAGAGACAAGGACAAGATGGGCTAAGGAAGAAAAAGCTAGCGTGGAGCCTAGTGCTCAGACACCGAAGCGGAGAAGAAAAGCAAAAACGACTCCACTGTATTCTTCTGAGAATGTAGGAGAGACAGGAAAAGCAATAACTGGATTGGTGCCTTGAAGGACCTTGGAAGGCCTGGTTAGAATGAGCAGAGAGGAGACACTGACGTGAGAAAACAGAGCCTCAGATACAGACTTTTTAGTCATGAAATTTGACGCAAATACTTGGACGAATGAAGGATTAAGTGGAAGTTGTTGTGGGTCCAGTCAAGATATTTTCTGTGTGCTTTTAAAAACACCAGAGAGTATTAGTATGCTGATGGCAAGATCTGCAGAAATGTAAAACATAAAGTAAGTCTGGAAAGGCACAGCTAGAAACCATGAGGAAAGCATGGCCTTAGAAGGCAGAGGCAGAGGCAACTCGCACAGTGCTGGGGTGGATGAGTAGAAACTCAGTGAGACTCCCTTGATGGGTTAGTTAGCAATTCCATTGCTAAGAAGCTGAGCAAGTTCGTTCTCCATTGTTTATATTTTCTTAATAGTATATAATTTGCTCATTACATGGCAGTTACAGGAGAAGTTTGGGAAGAAGAGAAAAAATAATGTGAAATATTTGGTAAGTTTCGGGACTCGTTGGATCTTAGTACATATGTACAATATATTCACATGCTAGTATTTATTCAAATTTCATGAGGACAAGAAGACCTGCAAAGAAGAAACAAATCTTTTTAGTAATGATATTTCACTGTAATTTATTTTACTTATTATAAATATATTTATTGCATAAACAGATACAAAATATAGGCATTGAATATTAATGCACTTTGACAGTATGTCATCAGTCATATTAACAGGAAAAGTTGCTTCTTAATTAGGGCCCAAAATTACAGTAGCTTTTTAGCTTGGGCAATGGAGTAACCCTTTCCATGCGACATCATTAACATCATGCAGCCATAGATTAGAATGCTAAACTTGAATAATTTCACAAGACTCAATGAATAGCAGACTACATAAATTATCCAGTGCTCACTGATCACCAATAATCAAGGCAGAACTTTTGTTTCTTTCTTATCTTGAAGTTTCTGGGGGCAACTGTGAAAGAAACCAGAGAACACATGGAGAAAAAGCATTCTACATAATTCTTAGGTCCTATCTGTGCCAACATGAAGACTGTGAGAGTATTTAGATACAATGTGAAGCCACAGATACATTCAGCATATCTGTTTTCTCTAACTGTACCTCTTGTCCTCTTTTTGTATCACAGAGAAAAATATTTCTGCTTCTTCAGCGTGATAGTTCGGAGTTCATAAATCTAATGGCAGAAGATAAATCCAAACATGATATGCTTGAAATAATCCACTACTTAATGAAGTCATATAAATGATAAATCTGTCCTGATTCTAAATTAACAACTTAAATACATAGAAGAAAATTACTTTTATCATGAGTCCAAGGTCATGTTCAAAATAAGAAAAAATCTAGATGAGTAAAGGTCTAAATAGTCCTGAGCTAAGTTGGGGTATGAAAGCACAAAGGTGTTCTGAGGTGAAAGTTTCACATAGGGTTTGGAATAAAACACAGAAAGTGGGGGTTAGAGCTGAGTAGCTTGTCATTTAATTGATAATCTTCATTTTTCTGCCCGCTTGTATTTCTTTCAGTCCCATCTTTGGAAAGGCTTGCTACGAGCCAAGAATTAGGAAACGAAAGCTAGAAAAAAAAAATTGTTCATGCCCTAAACCCACCATCAGTTTATCCTAACACTAATCATAGCCGTGAGTGGAAGGTGTGACATGAGCAGGATTCTACTGAAATCAAGACTGTGACAAATCAAAGAAATGTGTCAGTCCAATCATTAGCAGAAGAACAATAATTGCAAATAGAAGGAATATTGGATTATACCTAACTGGAACTTCAGAAAGTAAAAAGGATCCACTGTAAGAACCAGGGTTTCCAGAAGAAATTGGAAACAGCCTCTTCTAGAGTAGAGAACTAGAAGTCTGATAAGCCACTGGCCTTTCAAGCTCACAGGAGCAGTTTGGCTACAATGCTCACTGAAGAAGAAGAAAACCTGTGGAGAAAAAGCGAAGAGCCTCCTCAAGTGAGCAGTGGAAAGTATCAGTGGCAATTCCGTTACCTTAACTAGGAAGATTGCTGCTGCATGCCCTAGGAGATTAGCATGGTCTCATTTTAGAACTATACTGCTCAGAAAAGTCTAATATGCATCTCTTCTCTCCTTCTTACCTCCCCCACCCCGCATTCCTTCCCTTCCTTTATCATTGTCTCTTTTTCATATCTCTACTTTTTTATAATATATGGTTTGGATTCATGATAAAATCTTGATCTCATTTATGTGGAAAGCCAAACCAGAAATTCAAGTCTCAAAACCAGTGTTAAAAACCGTTCTGAGGGGCTGGAGAGATGGCCTAGCGGTTAAGAGCGTCGACTGCTCTTACAGAGGACCCGGTTCGATCCCCAGCACCCACATGGCGGTTGAGAACCGTCTGTAACTCCAATTCCAGGAGAACTCCAGTTCCAAGGGAATCCGAGACCCTCTTCTGACCTCCGCGGCATTGCAGGACACGGGTGCACAAACATACATGCAGACAGTACATTCATATAAATAAATAAATAAATAAATAAAAAAATAAATAAATAAATAAATAAAATATTTAAAAAAAAAAAACTTCTGAAATGGAGCAAGTTGAAATGATCTGTTAGAAGAGACAGTGCTGGTGGAAAAAGAAAGAGGTCATTTTTATGAGGCTGCAAATAATGGAAAATGACCAGATCTAATCCCTTAACCTTTCATATATCACTGAAAACAAACTGACACTCGAGGCATTTGAATAGATTGAGAAATACAGAGATTTGGATCTTCCAAGTGAAACCAAGAACATATTCAAGCTGAAGGCTCAGTTCTAAAGGAGATGAAGATGAAACTTTGCTAAGGAGTGGTAGGAAACTTTCTCAGGAAACTGCAGGCTGGGCAGGGGTTGACATTCTCCTAGGCAAGACAGGTGCACCTTCACAGATGAAATTGTGCTCAGGGCCAAAGGACACAGGAAAGAAGATGATAACAAGATGCAGATAAGACTGAAGGGGCCGGGATGCAGGGCAAGAGCCATACAGCCTGGGTTCAGGGTCTGCCTGGGCAGCTCTTGGAAGATGGTATGATGAACCGTGTGGGACTTTCAGGACACTGAGCAGAACCTGCTTTACAGAAAGGCATATCAGATTGCAGCATCCAGCTCAGGACCCGTTGACCTCTCCTGGATCCTGGAAACTGCTGGGGGGTGGGGCAGTGAATAGCCACAGAGGTGACCCTGATTCAAGGCTACAAAAGGATGCTGGAGAGGTCCCTGGAGGTTGACAGATCTGAGACCCATATGTACTAGGTTTTCATATACATCTAAAAATTCATCCTTTTCTTTTAAGTTTTCCAATTAAGTGGAGTACAGGTTTTAAAGGTATGTCATCACATTTTCTTAATTTCCTTGGTCTGCATTTTAATGCCTTCCTTTCCATCTATAATTTTATTAATAAGCAGGAGAAATACAGAGATGTCTGTGGGGTGGTGAGGCACTTCTGAATCCTCAGATGGTAAGGTTAGAAACCCAGAAAGAGGGAGAGAGAGAGAGAGAGAGAGAGAGAGAGAGAGAGAGAGAGGCAAGTGGCTCAGCTCAGCCTTTGAGGTTAGAGTCCTAGAGGAAGGGGCATGAGGGCGACTCTAGGACAGGTTCTTAGATGGCAGGGCTGAGGTCCCATAGGATTAGAGAAGCCAGTGATGACCGTAGGATGAGAAAATCACAAGAGGTCTTCAGATGGCTGGGTTAGAGTTCCAGGTGGAGGGGACCGGCTAGGGATAACTGTAGGGGAAGCAGACACTGGGCATTGGTCCTCAGATGGCTGGGTTAGAGTTCCAGACAAAAACACATCAGAAAGATAAGGAAATTGTTAGGTAGGTACACATCTTCAAATGGCCAACGTCTGAGTGGAAAGAGAGGAAGGAGGCCCAGCTGTAGCATAAGGGACTGTGGCTAAAACAGGTCCTAAGATGGCTGTGTTGGAGTCTTAGAAGGAGGAGGAAGGGGGAGCTTCCTCCTGTGATGAGCAAATGGATCAGGGTATGTCATCAGTTACTGAGGTTAGAGTGTCAGCAGGAAGAAGGGGAAGGCAGGGAGACCTGTAGGCTGAGCAGACACTTGTCCTGGCCACCTGGCCACAGATACTCACAGGATTAGCATCCCAGAGGGAAGGGGAGCGGGGGCTACTGGTGGGATGAGCAGGTAGCTGGGTAGGAGGTGGGTTAGAGGGAAGGGGAGGGGGAGCTACTGGTGAGATGAGCAGGTAGCTGGGTACGAGGTGGGGTTAGAGGGAAGGGGAAGGGGGGCTCCTGGTGAGATGAGCAGGTAGCTGGGTACGAGGTGGGATCAGAGGGAAGGGAAGGGGGCTACTGGTGAGATGAGCAGGTAGCTGTGTACAAGGTGGGGTCAGAGGGAAGGGGAAGGGGGCTACTGGTGGGATGGGCAGGTAGCTGGGTACGAGGTGGGATCAGAGGTCCAAATGCAGAAGGAAGGAAAGCAGGGACAAGTGTGTGGAGCAGGCATTTGTGCTGGATCCTCAGATGCAGAGTTAGAGTTCCAGAACAAGCGGAAAGGGAGGACTAGATCTGCGATGTACAGGGCTCCACAGGTTCAGATGGAGGGTTAGAGTCCCAAGGGAAAGGAAAGGAGTGAGAATTCCCTGTGGGATGAGTAGGCTTCCAGCCTGTTTTCTCTTTTGTTTTGTTTTATGTTCTTTTAAAAAGAATATTTGTTTTTTTATTAAATTTTTGCAATTTCCAAAAAATATGATTTGATGGTATTTAATTGCTGCCCCTGTCCACGCCTCCTCTTACTGCCTCTTAGTGGAATCTATTTATACGTAATAAGGCCTATAGAGTCTAATTTGTGTTGCCAAATGCCCTTTCGTGAACGTCCACCCAGTCTGGAGCCTGCTGAACCTATCCAGGGTCCCATCCTTAAAGGAGACTCTCCTCCTTCCAGCGGCTATCAGTTCCGGAATTTCCTTGGGTAGAGGTGGGATTTCACACCCACTTCTTCAAGTCTGTAGTGGAGGTTTTTCTCTGGTTTGAACTTGCATGGTACTTCTAATGTCGTCATTGCTCTAACCTGTTGTTTAGAGACTGCTTCCTTGTGGTCCTCCACCCGCTCTGGCTTTTACGAAGCTTTTTCTGCCCACTCTTCCACAATATCCCTGACCCTTGAGAGGCAGAAGTTTGATATAGGTTTACAATTCAAGGATATGGATATGCAGGCTCCAGCCTCTTCTTCTCTGTACACTGTATGTGTACACAGCCACCTTTCATTCCTTCCACAACCAACTGGTTTTGTATCAATTGAGTATATGTTAAAATCTCTCATTCATTCTTTAAAGGAATATTTTCACTGAGAAGGCAATGTAATTTCAAGATTTGTGTGCTTTATACTCATGCATATTCATGTGGGCATGCACAGGTGTGTGGAGGCCACAGGTTGATGGTCAGCATCTTTCTCAATCGTTGTCCATCTGGAACTCACTAATTCAGGTAGACAGGCTGACTGCCAAGCTCTGCATATCTGCCTGTCCACACCTACCCCACCTGACCCGCCCCCCTCTGGAGTTCCAGGGGCACAGAATCACATCTACCATGTATGCGCTCAACATCTGTGGGTCTTATGGCCTGGTAGTGGACTTACTACATTTTCTTCTGCATGTGGTCTGCTTCCTAATGGATAAACAAAGCCAGACAGGAAATAATCTTAACTCCCAACGTGCAGAGAAGTACAAAAGGGGGCTGTTCACTTGTTTTTCTATTTGGCAAGGCAGACTGAGCAAAGAATGCCTGTCCCTTGAATTTTGATATTCTCTTCACAAATTAGGCTATTTCCAGAAAATTATTTAAACTTTTCATTCATTACATCTTAAGTATTTACAGAAACTCTGGATACAAACTGGCACAATGGTAAAGAAATTTATAATGACTTTGAAGAATGAGTTATAGTCCAAAATTTGCATGAGTTAATCAGCCTTTGAATCACTAAATAGACCTAAATTCAAAACGCATGGTGTCATTCACACTATTCTCTGGATTTTACTTACTTATTTTTTATTATATTTGAGAAAAGGTCTCACCATGCAAGCCTGACTAGGCTGGAATTCACAGAGCTCCACCTCTGCCCCCCTGAGTCCTGGGATTAAGTGTGTGAAGCACGAGTCCTCACTCTTGGACTCTTTTAACACCCAGATATCCTTAAAATTTAAAAACATATTTATACTAGAGAAGCATGAGGTGAAATAAGGGCTGGGCTGCAGCTTTATGGATAGCATCTGTTTGATATGTGCAAAGACTGAGTTAAATTTTCTTGTAAAAAAATACAAGATTTCAGCCTTTAAATACTATAATCTTAATCATTTTCCCTTGAATTTTGACTTCTTTATCTGTAATAAAGAGAAGGTAGGGCCTGGCTTTTATCTCAGCACTCATGAGTCAGAGCCAGGAGGATCTCTGTGAGATTGAGGCTAGAGTGGTCTTCATCCAAGCCACCTGGGACTAGAGAGAGAAATACCTTGTCTCAAAACAGCATACAAAAGCTGATAAAAGTGTTATGGACTTTGAGACCACCCAAGGAGAACACCAGATGAAATTTAAAGTTTAAAAGGGAAACATTTATTTTTGAGCTGAGTGTTGTGACAGTGGTCTGCCAATCAAATGGCTGCAGGGCAGGCAGCAAGATTCAGGGATTTTAAAGGCATAAACCACAATTACCCCAACCTTGGGAATTTCCTGCTAAAGGAGGCATTACCACCGTTATGTTTTGTTTTTGTTTTGTTTTGTTTTGTTTTAACTAGCAACCAATCACAGGTTCTCTTTATCTAGAAGTGAGATTACAGAGGAAGAATCAGTATTTGGTTAATATTTACACAGGATGGGGAGGGGCAAGAATGAGCCAGGTGGCTCTGAGATTAGCTTTGTTTTGGTTGTTTATTGAGATTTAACTTCTGATGGTGGGGCCTTGGTTCATAATCCAGACGTCTTGTTGTATGTGGCCTTAAACTAAGAATAAATCCTGTTACCAAGTGCTGGAGAGGTTGTGGGGAAAGGGGAACACTCATCCACTGCTGGTGGGAATGTAAACTCGTACAGCCACTATGGAAAGCAATGTGGAGAACCCTTGGAAGTCTTGAAATGAACTTGCCACCCGACCCAGCCATACCACTCCTAGGCATGTACCCTCAAGACTCACCCCACCACAGAGATACATGCACAGCCATGTTTATTTCAGCTCTCTTCACAATAGCAAAGAGCTGGAACCAACCCAAATGCCCCTCAACTGATGAGTGGATAGAGAAAATGTGGTACATCTACACAATGGAGTTCTATGCAGCAGTAAAGGAAAGACGACATCATGAGCTTTGCAGGAAAATGGCTGGAGCTAGAGAACATCATGCTGAGTGAAGTAACACAGTCCCAGAAAAACAAATGACGAATGGTATCCATCATCTGTGGATGTTAGTGCCAATTACCTAGTTGTAAGTATTTCTTGTGTAGGGGGGGCCCTCTGAGTTGAGAGTGATGCATATTGGAAACAACAACAACAGAAAGGACTGCATCAAAGAACTGACTGAAACAGTGAACTTCTGCTCAAAACAGTCAACTTCCCGATGGAGCTTCCTTCCTTCTTCCTTCACTTCCTTTCCTTCCTTCGTTCTTCTTTCTTCTTTTTCTTCTTCTTTTCTTTTTTCCCTTTTGTGGAAGCTGAATTAATTACATTTTAAATGATTTCCGATCAGGCTGTTATTTTCTCTTTTTTATTTTATTTTATTTTTTTACAATATTTTTTATTGATGCTTTGTGCATTTCATAACATCATTTTCCAATTCAAGTTCAGGCATATTTCCCTTTTCCCTTCCCCCACCCCCACCCGTATCCCAGATCATGAATTCTACCATAATGTCCTGCATCTTTCTCTCAGTTTTTTTTTTCATTTTTTAGCTATAAGTGATAATCCATGAGTACAAGCATCCTTCATGTAAACCAATTTGCAGGCTGTTGTGCTCAAACACCCCACAGCCCACCATCCAGCGGAGGGTGAGGGGTTGTGTGTTCAATCAAGTGACAAATGAGTGTCCAGACTACATTGCTGTAGTTTCACCCAATTCACAAAAAACCCAATCGCAGTATGACTGGTCAAATGCAGGTTCATTTTGAGTCTTCTAAGGCTTCTCCACACTGCTTTTCCACATAGTGGCTGTACAAGTTTACATTCCACCAGCAATGGATGAGTGTTCCGCTTTCCCCATCAACCTCTCTAGCAGTTGGTATCATTCGTGTTACCTGATCCTAGCCAGACTTATTGGAGTAAGGTGATATCTCAAAGTGGTTTTAATTTGCATTTCCTTAATATTAGTGATGTTGAAAGTACTTTAAAGATGTTTCTCCGCTCCATCTCTCTAATTCCTCCTCTGTGAAGTCTCTATTCAGATCTTTGCCCATACTCTTTTGAGTGATTCATTTGTTTTCTTTCTCTTTTGTTTTTTTGAGTAGCTTGCTTATACTCTGGAAATTAAATGCTTTGTCAATGTATTTGCAGTGAAGGTCTTCCTCCCACTCTGTGGGTTTTTCTCTTCACTTCCTTATTTTTATTATTTTTTTTTGATGTACAGAAATTTGAGTTTAATAGGTCCATTTGCAAATTGTCGATCTTATTTCTTGTTTTGCAGCTGCTGTCTGATTTAGGAAGTCTTTTCCTATGCCCTATGTCTTGTAGTCTGCTGCCAAGTTCTCTTCTATTACCTTCCAAGTTTGGGGTTTCACTGTTGAGGTCTTTGGTCCATCTGGAGTTGAATTTGTACAAGGTGAGAGGTAGGAGTTTAATTTCATTCTTCTACAAGTGGTGATCCAGTTTTTGCCAACACCACTTGCTGAAGATGCTGTCT
This sequence comes from Rhizomys pruinosus, assembly GCA_009823505.1. Taxonomy (NCBI): domain Eukaryota; kingdom Metazoa; phylum Chordata; class Mammalia; order Rodentia; family Spalacidae; genus Rhizomys; species Rhizomys pruinosus. Next base: position 1,396,864 of record VZQC01003736.1, on the reverse strand, counting down.
TTCCTCCATTGTGTCTTCTTACCCCTTGTCAAATATGAGGTGGCTGGAAATTGTATGAAGCTCAGGTTTGGATCTTCAGTTTTTATATCCATTGGTCAACTGGTCTGTTTTTGTGCCAGTACCCAGGCGTTTTTATGACTATAGCCCTGTAATAAATGTTTGGATGTCTGGTATAGGCGATCTCCCTCTGTATTGCTCTTTTCACTCAGGGTTGCTTGGCTATTTCAGGCTCTTTTTGGTTTTTTCAATGAAATTGAGGATTTTTTTTCCAAGCCTGTGAATGAAACTCTTGGGGACTTTGATTGGGATTGCAGATTAAATCTGTACACTAGTTGGGTAGGATGGACATTTTTTATATTTATTTTCCCAATCCATGAGCATGGGAGGTTTGTCCAATCTTCTGATGTCTTCCTCCAATTTCCTTTTTCAGGGGTTTAAAATTTTTGTTGTAGAGATCTTGGTGTCTTTGGTTTAGGTTTTGATCCTAGCTATTTTATTGTTTTTTGAGGCTTTGGAGCTGGGGAAGGTCTCCTTGTAGTCCTTCTTCAGCAGTTGCATGTTGTTGGTGTATAGACAAGCTACTGATATTTTCTAGATTTATTTTGTATCCTGCCACTTTACCAAAGCTCCTTAATTGTTTCTAGGAATTTTTCTGGTGGAGTTTTAGCATCCCTTAGGTAGAACAATCATTCAGCAAAAAGGGATAGCTTGACTTCCTCTTTTTCCAATTAGAAACTCCTTTAATTTTCCTTTTCTTGCCCTTATGCCCTAGCAGGTTTCAGAAACTATATTGAAAAGGAGTGGTGACAGGGGACAGCCTTGCTGAGTTCCTACCTTTAAGGGGAATGCTTCTGTCATTTCTCCATTTAGGATGATATGGCTGTGGGTTTTCTGTATTTAGTGGCTTTGATTTACATTGAAGGAATGTCCCTCCAACCAATTCCCTCCAGGACTTTAAAAATATGAAGGGATGCTGATTTTTCAAAGGCTTTCTCTCGCATCAAATAGAGAATGATGGTGTGGTTTTTGTCCTTTCATTCCATTGATACTGTTTTGATGATGTTTTATTGATTTTAACATATGTTGAACCATCCCTGCATCTCTGGTATGAATCTAACTTGGTCATGGTGGATGATTTTCTTGATGTGAGTCTGTATGCGATTTGCCAGAATCCTGTTTAGAATTTTGGCATCTGTTTCATTTAGGGAGAATGGTCTATAGTTCTCCTTTTTGGTTGTAATCTTTCCCTGGTTTTGGTAGTAGCGTGATGCGTGACTTCATAGAAGGAATCTGGGAGAATTCTCTGTTTGTATCCTTCTAAAAATTTAAGTAGTAATTTGGTTGTAAGTCTTTTGAAAATATTTTATAGAATTCTCTGACCGTGAAACCCATCTGGCCTGGGCATTTTTTGGTTGGGAGGCTACTTTATTACATCTTCAATTTCTTCCTGTATTATTGGTCTATTTAGGCTGTTTCTTGGTCGAGCTTTGGTGATTCCCAGGATTTCAGATATTCATCCATTTCTTCTAGGTTTTCAAACTAGTAGAATATAAGTTTTTGAAGTAGTCCCGTATGAATGTCTGGATCTTTCATTGTCTGTTGTGATATTTCCCCTTTCATCAAAGATTCTATTGATTTGGAGTTGTTCCCCTTCTTTCTTTTGGTTAACTGGGCTAGGGTCTGTCATCTTGTTTATTCTCTCAAAAAACCAACTTTTGGATTCATTTATTTTTTTGTTGGCTTTCTTTTTTCTATTTCATTGATTTCTGTCTCTGATTTTTGTTATTTCTTCTTGTCTGCTCATTTTGGGTTCATTGTTGTTGTCTCTCAAGTATTTTTAGCTGCAGTGTTAGATAATTCACTTTGTGCTCTTTCTGTTTTTTTAATGTAGGCACTTAGAGCTATAAACTTCCCTCTTAGTACTGCTTTTAAAGTGCCCATAGATTTTGCTGTGTTGTTTTATTATTGTCATTTACGTCCAGGAATGTTTTTTTATTTCTTTTGTCTTCCTTGACCACTCAATTATTCAGGAGAGTGTTGTTTAGTCCTCCAGTGTGTTCTTGTAGGTTGTAGGGGTTTATCCTGGTTTTGATATTTGAGTTTTATTGCACTGTTGGTCTGATCGAATGCATGAAAGATTATTTCAATTCTTTTTATATTTGTTGAGTTTTTTCCCTGTGTCCCAGTATATGGTCTATTTTGGAGAATGTTCCTGTGAGGTGCTGATAAGAAAGTGTAATTCTCTGGTGTTTGGTGAAATATTTCGATAGATGTCTGTGAGGTCCATTTGGTGTATGTGTCATTTAGTTCAGATGTCTCTCTGTTTACCTTTGTCCTGTTGATCTGTCTAGGGCTATAATGGGGTATTGAAGTCCCATAGTTTTTAGTGTGCTTGGGTTAATCTGTGCCTTGAGATCCTGAAGAATTGTCTTTAAAAGTTTGGTGCACGGTGTTTGGTGCATCATATATTTATGACTGTGAAATCTTCATCGTCAATTGTTCCTTTAATAAAGATGTAATGGCCCTCTTTGTCCTCTTTTTATTTCTTCTTGCTTTGAAGTCTATTTTGTCTGATATTTTTTTTTTTTTTTTTTTTCTTTTTTTTGGTACCATTTGCTTGGAATATTCTTTCCATCCTTCACCTTAAGTTGGTGCCGATCCTAGAAATTGAAATGGGTTTCTTGTAGACAGCATATAGATGGTATGTTTTCCTAATCCATTCTCCAGTCTATGCCTTTTGATTGGGGAGTTTAGCCCATTAATATTAAGGTTATAATTGAAAGATGATGTTGCTTCCTTTCACTTTATTATCCATTTGGACTTCTTGCCTCTGATTTTGCCTATGGTTATGTTTTTATTAGTTTTTTTTCCTTTTTCTTTTTGAGGATTGTTTGCTCCTCTCTTCTGCCCTTTGAATTGCTTCAAAGTATTTTATGAAGAATTTGGTTTTCCAGATATGTATTCCATCATCTTGTTTATGTCATGGAAGATTTTTTCTCTCCTTCAACTATAGTTGACATTTTTCTGGGTTAAGTATTCTGGGTTGGCATCCATAGTCCCTTAAGACTGGGAATGCTTTTGCTCCATGTTCTTCTTGCTTTCTATGGTTTGAGGCGAGAAGTCAGTTGTAATTCTGATGGGTTTCCCTTTGTATGTGAACTTGTTTTTCTTTTGTAGCCCTCAGAATTTTGTCTTTGTTTTGGGCATCTAGCATTTTAACTATGATATGGCGTGGGGTGTTTTCTTTTCTGATCTTGTTCTATTTGGGGTCCTATGTGCTTCTTGTATTTGTATGGGTTTGTCCTATTTTTATTTGGGGAAAATTTTCATCTATTATTTCTGTTGAAGATCTGATCAATACTATTCTCTTTGAGATTCTTCTCCTTCTCTATTCCTATGATTGGAGATTTGTTTTTTTCATAGTGCCCATATTTCCTGGTTGTTCCACTTTTGTGTATTTTTAAATTTTTCATTGTCCTTTATGAGACTTTTAATTGCTTGTGTTATCTTCCAGTTCTGATATTCTTTTTTCTGCTTCCTCCATTCTACTTCTGAGGCTTTTTCTTTCCTTTCTTCTGATTGATGAGTTTTCTAATTCCTTTTTCGTTTCTATCCTGTGTTTTCTATACTTTCCATTTCCTTTTGAGCTTCTCATTCTTCTTGGTGCTCCTTACTTTGTTGGTTGCTTCCTTTTTCGTGTTTCTACTTTCTTTTGGAGTTTTTTTTTTCTCCTCTAGTTCTTTCTGGATTTGTTGTCTGTTCTTTAGTTCTTTCTGAAGTTTGTCATTGTATCCCTCTAGGTCCTTTTGAGTTTCATTCTCTCTCTTAGTTCTCTATATTCTTTATTTTTTCTCCCTCTAGTTCTTTTCCGGAGTTTTTCATTTTTCCTTTAGTTCTTTCTGATGTTTGTCATTGTATCCCTCTAGTCCTTTTTGAGTTTTTCATTCTCTCTCTTTAGTTCTCTGAATTCCTCTTTATTCTTTAATTTCTCTGCATAGCCTGCAATTATTCCTTAAGATCTTTTTCCTTGGGTCTCCTCCAAAGGATTCCCATTGTAGCTATCTCCTACAGGTTGGTAGAGCTTGGTGCAGGATTATCCTGTGCCTTTCCATGTTGTCCCTTCTCTGTCCCTGGCATGTGGGCTTCCTTTTGTGGTTCAGATCACAAATAGCGGAGGTTTTGCTTTCCTCTCCTTCAGAATGCTTTTTTTTTTCCTTTCCTCCTCTTTGTTTATGGAGTATTGACTTGTCTCCTTTTCAATTTTGTTTAATATATTGGATATTGGAAGCACAAGCACTCTTCTCTTCTTGTTCTGAAGGTTCTCCAAAAAAAAAAGTCCACTTGGTTTCTCACTGATCGGGGGTGGGGGTAGTGATATGCCTGATCTAGGCCATGCCCCGGCAGCCTGCACAAAAGTGCAGAGCCACTGGCCCTGGCCCAAATCTGCAGACCCTCTGGCCCAGCGCCCGGGTCCCGCCCAAAGGCCTCAGAGACACGACCCCTAGCTGCACCCCGGAAGGACCCAGCTCCAAAGGTACTTGCCCAAGTGACTTCCGGGAGCCCACAAAAGGTGCAGAGCCACTGGCCCTGGCCCAATCTGCTGACCTCTGGCCCGGCCCGGTCTGCCACAAAAGGCCTCAGAGACAGGACCCCCTACTGCAGCCCAGGAAAGAGCCCACCTCCCCGGGCTGTTATTTCAAAAGTTCCTAGGAATCAACAGGNTTGGTTAGTTTTTTTCCTAGCTATTTTATTGTTTTTGAGGCTCTTGTGAGTCGGGAAAGGTCTCCTTGTAGTCCTTCTTCAGTTGCATGTTGTTGGTTGTTTGTTGGTATTAAACTATTTGTGTTTAAAAGCCGGTACTTGATATTTTCTAGATTTCTTTTGTAAATCCTTGTGCCAACCTTTACCAAAAGCTTTCTTACTTACTCTTAATTGTTTCTAGAAAGGAAATTTTTCTCTGATTAATTTTTCTCTGGTGGAGTTCTTAGCATCCCTAGGTAGACAAATCATCAGCCAAAAAGGGGATTTGTTTCGCTTTTTTTTCTTTTGCCTTGACTTACCTCTTTTCCAATTATTAGAAAACTCCTTTTCTTTTAATTTCCTTTTCTTTGCCCTTATTCTTATTGCCATAGCAAGGTTTTCCAGCACTACATTTGAAAGGAGTGTTTTGACAGGGGGGCGGGGGCCACCGGCCCAGCCTTTGCTGCGTTCCTACCCTTTATTCTTTAAGGGGAAAACGAGGGCAGGAATTGCTTCTGTCATTTCTCATTTTAGGATGATTAATGGCTGGTGGGGTTTTTGTAGGCGTTTTCTGTATAGCTTTGGATACATTTGAGGGAAATGTTCCCTCCAGCCTAATTCCCTCCAGGACTTTAAATCTGAAGGGATGATGATTGCTGGTGGATTTGGGATTTTTCAAAGGCTTTTTTTTTTTTCTTTCTCGCATCCATAGAGATGGGATTATATGATCGTTGTTTTGTGGGTGTTGGTTTTTTGTCCTTCCCCGTCATTTCCATTGATCTGTGTTTTTTGATGATTGTGGATGCTTTTTTATTGATTTTTCATTATGTTGAACTTATTCCCTGCTCCTTTGTATGAATAATCTAACTTGGTCATTGTGGATATGATTTTCTTGCTGTGAGCGAGTCTTAATCGATTCTTGTGTATGTGATTTTCTGGAATCCTGTTTAGAATTTTGGCCATCTGTGTTCATTAGAGAGATGGGTCTTGGGTCTCTATTTATAGTTCTCCCTTTTGGTTGTTATCTTTTCCCTGGTTTTGGTATAGAGCGTGTGATTGGTTTGGTAGTGGTGTTTACGTCTAGTTAGTAGCGTGTGGATGTTGATGCTTTTTGATGCTGGGCCTTCATAGAAGGAAAAACATCTGGGAAGGGAAAGGAAGTCTCTTTTTGTTATTCCTTTCTAAAGAATTTAATCGTCAATGGTGGCTTGTCTTTTGAAAATATTTATTTAGAATTCTGCCGTGATGAAACAAATGATGGATGATGATTGATGAAACCCACTGTGATGTGATGAATTGATTTGATGATGTTGATTGCAACTGTTGATTGATGATTGATGAATGATGTGATGGCGTGTGATGATGGATGATGAAACCATTGGGGCCTGCTGGGCATCATTTTCATTCTTTCATTTTTTGGTTGGGAGAACGGCTCTATTGCCTGCCCTAGAGGCTAGGATAGGCTTTGGGACGGATAGGGGGCTACTTTAGGCTTGGCTCTTGCTTAGCTTACTTATTTACATCTTTCAATTTCTTCATGTTATTATTGGTTCTCTTTTCTATTTAGGGGATGTGTTCTTGGTTGAGTTTGGTTGATTCCCCACAGGATCAGATTTCAGATATTTCATCCATGTTCTCTAGTTTTTCAAACTTGTAGAATATAAGTTTTTTTTTGAACGTAGTCCGTAATAATAAATGTTTGGGATCTTTCATTGGACTGTGTGTGATATTTCCCATCGTTCGATCACGATTCTAATTGATTTGGAGTTGATTCCATGCGTTCCTCGCTTTTTGGTTAAACTGGGCTCTAGAGGCTTGAGGATGGTCTGTTAATCTGTTTATTCTCTCAAAACAATTTTATATTTATTTTTATTTTTTTGTTGGCTTTCTTTGTTTCTATTCATTGATCTCTGCTCTGATTTTTGTTATTTCTTCTTGTCTGCTCCATTTGGGGTTATTGTTGTTGTCTCTCAAGTATTTTTAGCTGCAGTGTTAGATATTCACTGTGCTTTCTGTGTTTCTTTTCTGTTAATGTTTTTTTTTTTAATGTATGGCACTTAGAGCTATAAACTTCCCTCTAGTACTGCTTTTAAAGTTCTTATGCCATAGATTTTTGTCTGTGTTGTTTTTTATTATTGTCATTTCGTCAGGAATGTTTTTATTTTTCTTTTTCTTTTTTCTTCCTGACCACCATTATTCAGGAGAGTGTTGTTAGTCTCCCATGTGTTCTTGAGGTTGTTATTGGGTTTGTCCTGGTGTTTGTATTGAGTTTTTATTGCACTGTGGGTCTGATCGAATGACATGCATAAGATTATTTAATCTTTTTATATTTGGTTGAGTTTTTTCCCTGTGTCCCCGTATATGGTCTATTTTGATGATGAGATGTTCCGTGATGCTGAATAGAAAGTGTATATCTTGTGTTTGGGTGAAATATTCGATAGATGTCTGTGAGGTCCATGGTGTGTGATTTGTTGTATTGTGTCATTAGTTCGATGTTCTCTGTTTATCCTTGTCCTGTTGATCTGTCTAGGGTACTTATATGGGGAATTGAAGTCCCATAGTTTTTAGTGTGCTGGGTTAATCTGTGCCTTGAGATCCTGAAAGAATTGTTCTTTAAAAGTTTGTGCACCGGTGTTTGGTGCTTTGTTGCATCATATTATTTATGAGTGTGAAATCTTCATCTGTCATTGTTCTTTTAATAAAGATTTAATGGCCTCTCGCCTCCTTTTCCTCTTTTCTTTTTATTTTCTTTGCTTTGATGAAGTCTATTTTTGTTTCTGATATTGTGCACCTTTATTTTTGTGTACCATTCGCTTGGAATACTTTCTTCCATCTTCCTTCACCTAAGTTGGTGCCTACCTAGAAATTGAGATGGGTTTCTGTAGACAGCATATAGATGGGTATGTTTCCTAATCCATTTCTCCCAGTCTATGCCTTCTTTTGATTTGGGGATAGTTTAGCCCATTAATATTAAGGTTTATAATTGAAAGATGGTATGTGTTGCTTCCTTTCACTTTATTATCCATTTGATTTGGACTTTTGCCTTTGATTTTGCTCCTATGGTTATGTTTTTATTAGTTTTTTTTCCTTAGGTGTTTGAGGATTGTTGCTCCTCTCTTCTGCCCTTTGAATTGCTTCAAAGTATTTTATGAAGAGTTGGTTTTCCAGATATGTATTCCATCATCTTGTTTATGTCATGGAAGTTTTTCTCTTCTCCTTCAACTATAGTTGACATTTTTTCTGGGTAAGTATTCTGGGTTGGCATCCATAGTCCCTTAAGACTGGGAATGTCTTTGCTCCATGTTCTTCTTGCTTTCTTTGGTTTGAGGCAAGAGAAGTCAGTTGTAATTCTGATGGGTTTCCCTTTGTATGTGACTTGTTTTTCTTTTGTTACCCTCAGGATTTTGTCTTTGTTTTGGGCATCTAGCATTTTAACTATTGATATGGCGTGGGGGTTGTTCTTTTCTGATCTTGTTCTATTTGGGGTCCTATGTGCTTCTTGTATTTGTTAATGGGTTTGTCTATTTTTAGTTTGGGGAAATTTTCATCTATTATTTGTTGAAAGATCTGATCAATACTATTCTCTTGAGATTCTTCTCCTTCTCTATTCCTATGATTGGATGTTGTGATTTTTCATAGTGCCCATATTTCCTGGTTGTTCCACTTTTGTGTATTTTTAATTTTTCATGTCTTTATTGACGACTTTTATTGCTTGTGTTAATTTCCATCTGATATTCTTTTTTCTGCTTCCTCCATTCTATCTTCTGAGGCTTTTTCTTTCCTTTCTTCTGATTGATGAGTTGTTCTAATTCCTTTTTCGTTTTCATCCTGTGTTTTCTTAGTACTTCCAATTTCCTTTTTGACCGCATCTAAGTTCTCATCTTTCTTGGTGCTCCTTACTTTTCGTTGGTGGCTTCATTTTCAGTGTTTTTACTTCTTTCGAGTTTTTTTTTTTTCTCCCTCTAGTTCTTTCTGGAGTTTGTTGGTCTGTTCCTTTAAGTTCTTTTCTGAAGTTGTCCTTGTATCCCTTAGGTCCTTTTTGAAGTTTTTCATTCTCTCTCTTTAGTTCTCTGAATTCCTCTTTAGTTCTTTAATTTCTCTGCATAAGTCCGCAATTATTCCTTCTAAGATCTTTTCCTTGGGTCTCCTCCAAAGGATTCCCATTGTAGCTATCTCCTAACGTTGGGTTTAGAGCTTGGTGCAGGATTATCCTGTGCCTTTCCCATGTTGTCCTTCATCTGTCCCTGGCATGTGGGCTTCCCTTTTGTGGTTCAGATCACAAATAGCGGAGGTTTTGCTTTCTTCCTTCAGATGATTTTTTTTTTTCCTTTCCTCCTCTTTGTTTAGGAGTATTGACTTGTCTCCTTTTCAATTTTGTTTATATATTGGATATTGGAAGCCAAAGCACTCTTCTCTTCTTGTTCTGAAGGTTCTCCAAAAAAAAAAGTCCACTTGGTCTCACTGATCGGGGGTGGGGTAGTGATATGCCTGATCTAGGCCATGCCCCGGCAGCCTGCACAAAAGTGCAGAGCCACTGGCCCTGGCCCAAATCTGCAGACCCTCTGGCCCAGCACCCGGGTCCCACCCAAAAGGCCTCAGAGACACGACCCCCTAGCTGCAGCCCCGGAAAGAGCCCAGCTCCAAAGGTACTTGCCCAGTGATTCCGGGAGCCCACAAAGGTGCAGACGCCTGGCCCTGGCCCAAATCTGCTGACTCTCTGGCCCGGCCCTGGTCCCACCCAAAAGCCTCACAGAGACAGGACCACCCCTACTGAGCCCAGGAAAGAGCCCACCTCGGGCTGTTATTTCAAAAGTTCCTAGGAATCAACAGGATTTATTCTTTTTTTTATATATATATATATATATATATATATATATATATTTTTTTATCAAATCTAGAACCATGTCCCCCCCATTCACCACCCCACCAGAGCTCATGCATTCTGCCAAACATGCTTTTCATCTCTTTCTCAGTTTTCTCAATATTAAGAAGGAAGAAAGAAAAGAAGGAGAGGAAGAAGTAAATCTTGAAAATGAAATTTCCATATGCTTAATTTCACTGGAATAAACTTGGGGTGCCGCATAGAGCTGTTCTCTGAAGGCCAGCCTGGGTAGAACATACTTGCCTCAGCTCATTACAAAACTTGATTATTAACTCTCTGAAGGAAAAGAAGGACAGAGAGAGTCAGCCTTGCCTCCCAACTAACCACTGGCCCAAGTTGCCTGTAGGGGAGGGACCAAGAGGATAAGCAGGGGAAGCCCAACAGTGGCTCGCTCTCCCACCATTTTGTATGGCTGCAGGAGAACTGAGCTCGGCCTTGCTGGAGAATCTCCTGTGCAGCCTCTGCAAATAAACCAAATAAACTCTGGTTTTCCAAAGTGTGGTTTGAAGAAACCGAGCCTTGCTTCGTCACGTAGGGATCAAGGGAGGAAGGGCCAGGCGTCATTCCTGCCTCCCAGAAGGAATTTAGCAACATAGGGGAAATAGAAATCTAACAAAAGTAATGAATTAAGGATTTGAATAAATGAACAACTATAAAAGCTCAGGAACTTCTAAGCGTATTTCCAAATGATAATACATCATTAACCACATTTGGATTTTTCTTCACGTCAACAATTTTGCCGTAATCAAATATTAATTCAAAGAAGACAAGTAACAAATCATTTTGTCCATTCCTAATTGCATTATGTGCTTATTCTTAACAATAGTTGTTGTCAGCAGTTAGAGCCACGCACAGAGAGAACATGTTATTTTATTTTAACTGTGTGGGTAGTTTACAGAATGATTATGTAATCAATGTCAATTAACAGCAGTGGTGCTTACATGTCGTTAGTGCTGTCCCCTTTCTTTTGTCATTGCCTTTAACTGTAACATTAGGAGACAAACACCCTTCCTCTCATCTTCCTATTGTAATGCATGCCATTAAAACTGGAAAGAAATGCTATATTTATCTTGATATATATTAAAAAATAATGAACAAGGTAATTATCAAGCCTGTGCTGCAATTTCATTGCACTGCTGTCAGTTACAAACTGCTCAATCTGCAATCTTTTAGTTCATAATGCCTAAAAAAAGATTTTGTGACTGAAATACAGTCACTTAATTAATTTTTGTCTATCATTACTTGCAGTGCTATCCTTGAGGTAAGGCTGAGTGATGATAAATGTACATCTAGAAAGTGAAAGACTATAAAGCTAGTTAATTCATTGGTTTGGGGGGGGTTAGTTCTGTTGTTTTTGTTTTTTATTGGTTTTGTTTACTTAGATATTTTATCTCTAGGTATTGTGTGGCACAGGTTATGAACTGCCACAAATTTAAAAAATGAAGTTATATTAATTTATACCAAATTCATAAAATCATCGTAAGGAAGAAGATATTTTTTAATTCACACCTTTACAGGGCAGAGTTCATTGTAGTGTGGACAGCGAGGCAGCTGGTGCAGTACAGCCCCATAGTGCAGGAGTTTGCTCCATGACTGGTCTGACTGAGGTTGGGTCAGGGAGTAGAAAACAGTGGGAACAGACTCAGAGCCAAGCTTAACCCTCAAAGACCTGCTCAGATTGACATAGCTATACCAAATTGTTTCAGACTCAAGCCATAGCAAGTGTTAGTCACTGTCAAGTTTGACAAAATTGTTTCATTTACTGTACCTTAAATATAAGACATGTTTGATTTCATATCTTGGTGCCACTGTGATAAACACTTGTAAGTAATAATGGAGCCTTAAAAATGTCATGTTTTTATTTTGCAGAGAGATGTTTTTTACTACTAAGGACTGTCTTTCCTAATCCGTCATATGTTAAAACAACTACTGGATGTTTGAATTTTAAGGAAAAAACTAGTTGTAAGTGAATATACTACTAGATTCAGAGAGCATTCTGGTAATATTTTAAAGTATTTTCTAAGTACAAAGCCACTGCCATCCATCATAAAAATGGAGTCAAATGTCTTAGTTTCAAAATTTTATGCAACAAAAATTTTGTGCTGTATTTATGACTTCTTAACCAGATATTTAATTAGGAAGAATATAAATATGTGTAGTTAGGCAGGAAGAAGTATCCGTTATACACATAACAATCCATGCAAAGATCCAGAAAATAATTGAGATAATTAAAATTCATAGAAGTAATGCTGAGCATGGAGGAATTATATACTATAATATCATTTTTCTTTTTTCCTTTTGATTTTCAAATCTAAAGTATCTTATATTTGCATATTCCATTTCTAAAAATTATTAACATGATTTTTAAGCTTAATTTCCTCACCAAGTAATATTGTTGACTTGTATTTTATCTTCTGATTAAGTTAAGCATGAGATAGAAGGTGTTTTGAAGGAAGAATCTATGTTTAAATTATCTCTATAAACTATTGTATAAAATCAAATAATTCAACAACGCTTCAGTTGCTGGAGCATATAATCCTTTAGAGGCCTCAGTGAATATTCAGCACTCTTTAAATGGAAATGAAATATCTGACTATATCTATTTACTGGCTTTCTCCAATGGACTTAGGTAGCTGTAGACTGTGACACACTACCTGTTTCGAAACCTAGTGGCTGGGCCATGCCTTTAATCCTAGCACTCGGGAGGCAGAGGCAGGCAAATCTTTGTGAGTTCAAGGCCAGCCTGGTCTACAGAGCGAGTTCCAGGACAGCTGAGCTACAGGGAGACCTTGTTTCGAAAAGCCCCCGCCAAAAGAAAACCTAGTGGAAAAGAGGTCCCATCTTGAAAAAATGATCAAGACATAAGACTTTTAAAAAATAATTTTTTATTCCATTTCCTTTACTTCCATAATTATTCAGGATGTAATAACATAAAAATTTACATGGATTAAGTGAAGATAATCAGAGGAGTCTAAAAGTAGGAGGAAGAGAAAGAAGGAAGACTCAGGAACAGTACAAGTTATGCAGCTCTACAGTATTTCACAGAATAGTTGCAGAAGCAGTCGTATGGTTTGACATACCGAGTTTTACTTAAGTGCTTGACGGAAACTATGGAAAACTAAACATCAAGAGTTTTCATGAAAAAGTTGTTAGAGAAAACCTAGTAATATGGGGTGTTATATTGTTTCTCAGGTTTTTAATTGATTTCAGATTTTTAACTTAATTGTGAAAGCATATCACTTAAAAGTAATAATATGTCTGGGGGCCAAGATCAAAGGGGCTGAGTTGGGATGGTGGTTTCATAAGATTTGGAATCACTATAGAAACAAAGGTCTGGGCTTTCCTGTGAAGCAGTTTCTAAATAAGTTAACTGAGGATGTAAGACTGCTGTAAATGGGAGCAGTGCCCTTCACAGGCTGGAATCCTGGACTGCATGAAGGGAAAACGTCAGCTGAACCCCACATTCATCTGTCTGACTACAGAGCCAATGCTGCCAGTTGCTTTTCTCTCCCACCACCAGGAATCCTCCACCATGACGGACCGTGTCCTGATACTGTAAGCCAAAATAAACCCTTTCTCCTTAGCTTGCTTTGTCAGCCATTCATCACAGCCAGGAGAAAATGGAAACGCTAGCAGATTGTGAGCCCTCCAACCACCACCTTTCACCTTAAACACTATCTATAGACGACAACTGACAGCCAACACCTGAGAAGGCACCTGATAGGAGATACTTCAAGAATTAGCCAACTAGTCTTACGGTATAGCCCTCCTCAGAGTTTTTAACCTTCTATTGATCCTAGACATTCATACAATGCACGTTGATTATATTCTAAGCGCCCCCTTCACCCTTCTCTACTCCCCCCAATTTTCCATTATCATCTGTTTATTCATTAAACTTATTCATTTTTCATTTTTAATTGGATTTTTAAAAGTTTTATGCAACTTTCTTTTTTATCTTTTTGAGACAGGGCCTCCCTTTAGCTCTGGCTGTCCTGGAAGTTGCTGTATAGACCAGGCTGGCCATTAACTCATGAGTGCTGGGATTAAATGCATGTGCCACCAACCCCCCTCGTTATGCAATATAATTTTATCATATTTAGATGCCCTCTTCTACCTGCACCCTCCCTTAACAAACCTTTACCAAAGGTTTTATATATATATATATATATATATATATATATATATGCCTATTGAGTAAAACTTGTGTCTCCAAATATGTCCTACAATGTGGTTCCAACAGCAAATAAAAATTTTATGTTTTGCATTTTAATGGTCTATCCATTCTATTCTGTGCTGGCCACATGCTCCTGGGTGTGGGTCCATCCCCTAAATTCTGGTCTAACTACTGGGCATCATACCAGTAAGGAAAGCTGATTGTCCATGTCTCACCATCCATTGAATGAATGCCAATAGATCCTCAACTAGAACTGGGGTTTCTTGCCTACCTCCCTCATCCATGCTGAGCCCCTGCCTGGTTTGGGCTCCACAGGTCTTGTAGGTTTCTGTGTGCAATTACTCTGGTTCTCCACTTTCCTTGTGGTCATCCACCACCTCCCTCTCTTCCACAATGATCCCTGATGCTTGGGAGGAGAAGGGATAATGTAGGCATCCCATTTTGAACACTCCTCAGTCTCATTCACAAACCAACCAATTGTGCACATTGACAAATCATCTTCTGCAAGAAGAACCATCTCTAGTGAGAGGTAAGGGACGTACTAATCTATGGGAGTAAAGTAACCATATTATGTCTAGATAGCAGAATGATGGTAGTTGGTCTGTGATTTTTTCTAGCCACAGGTCCTTACCCTGATAAAAGTGTCAGGTATAGTCTCACAGACATGAAATAGGTTTTAAATCCATTTAGAAGGTGATTGATTAATTCCATAATATTCATGCCACCTTTACACCATTGAGCATGTTTTGCCAAGCCAGTTGTTATTGTATCTCATGGGGGTCTCAGCTGGATAAGGTTGATGTTGCTGACTGCTTTTTTAGGTCAGTAATATGCACAGTACCTTTTAGTACCATGAGAGCTAGCCAGCAATGATCTAACATCAAGGTGAGTACCAACCAACTTGATTTCCCTTGATCATTCTGCAGCTCAGATACATGTCTTCAACAGTGGGGTCTTGCCATCAAGTTCTGGCTGGAACTTAAGTGCAACACCAGTATAAAGTGTTGTTTAAGGATCTCTGGGATCTCTCTTGTCAACACCTTCAAAGGAGGGAGTCCATTCCTAGCATTTTTAAAAGGACTCTCAACCAGATAAAATCTCTGCATAGACATAGAAACTGCAACCTGACCTAAGGACCTTTTGGCAACCAAAGGCTTCTGGAAGATGGACAGAGGTTCTCCTTCAAGGGTGGGAGTAGGCTAAGTAGGCTCTGCTGGATGGACACAAGCTGAAGGAGATTTGGAGATACAAATTAGACTCTGTAGACCTTTGTGTGTGTGTGTGTGTGTGTGTGTGTGTGTGTGTGTGTAACAGAGTACAGTAAACAATAAATTGGAGCAATAAGAAGAGGTGAAGATGGGAGGGAAATCTAAAAACTATTAAAGTATAAAAATTCAAAAATCTCAAAAATTCAATTCAAAAATTTATAAAGTGAATCCTAGAGGCCATAAAGTTAGTAGTACTGTTGAGACTAAAACCGAAGTCCAGACTCACAGACTTTCCCAACACCGCACAGATGCAGTTTTGTTCTTTGATTGCCATTTCTATAGGATTATTTCCATTTATACAGATATATACTTTATTTTTTTTAATTTATTTTTATTGATGCTTTGTGTATTTCATACATCATTTTCCAATTCAGTTCAGGCATATATCCCCTTCCCTTCCCCCCCCACCCCACCCCTACCCATCGCAGATCGTGCATTCTGCCGTAAGTTTTCTGCATCTTTCTCTGCTTTTTTATTTTGTTTTGTTTTCATTTTTTTTTAACAATAGGTGATAATTTGTGAGTACAAGCATCCTTCATGTAAAACCAATTTGCAAGCAGTTGTGCCCAAACCCACACAGTTCATGGGTCCCACCATCCTGAAAGGGGGGGGCTTGTATGTTCAATCAAGTTGATCAAATGAGTGTCCAGTCTATATTGTTGTAGTTTCACCATTAACCCCAATCGAAGCCCTTACATTCTACCATGCCCCCTCTTCCGCAGATTGTTCCCTAGGCTTAGAAAAGGGGCACAGGTGGATGAGAAGCAAAACACTCTACTTTCTCTGGAGCTGATGTCTTGGTCTCTAGTCAGTTCTGGCTGTTTTCTTTCATGGGCTGCCAGCTTGTCCAGGCTTAACCTTTCAATCCTACTAATGAAGCACATGCAATTAGATATTTAGGTATTTAAACAGTATAATATATAGCCTTTCGATCCTACTAATGAAGCACACACAATTAGATATATGGGTATTTAAACAGTACTAATTGTTATGGTAGGTTACTTTGGTATAGACACAGATGTTTGGATGGTATGTCAATTCATGATCTACATTTTCTTCTGTCAAGTATGGCAGGGTCTTCGTGTGGTTTATAACATCTCCTAACCATTAGAGGATGTAAGCTTGTGACATCAGCCGTGGGTTATTCCTCCAAGGAGAGAGCCAATAGCCAATTAGATTTGGGATATACAGACATATGGTTGCCACTGCTGCACAGTATTTCCAGGCAGATGAGGTGTAGCTGGTGCTGACGGAGGAGTCTTGCTTGACTCATGGAGACCTATATTTGCTTTATTGGTTTAGTGGTCTTTGGTAACACTCTCTGGCATCCCCGAGACCATCTGTATACTTGCAAGTGCGGTCTCCATACATATGACAGATATATACTTAAAAAAACAGATACACTACCTACATGACACCTGAACAATAAGTGAAGGTGTGGAAAGAATAGAATCAGAAGGGGAAATGAGGTAAGGAATGGGTTAGCAGGGAAGAGGATGGAATATGGGAAAGAATAACCCAACACTAAAGGCGTTTAAAAAATATGGAAACCTATCCTTATAGAAGCATATATACATATATATATTAAAGAGATTACAATGAGTTATCTTATAACAAGGGGAAATTACCTCACTAGGTACCATAAGCTAACAGCAACTACAGCAACAACAAAAAAATTGCAAGAAATGGACTCCCTCTAATTAAGCTATTAACTGAGGACCCGTAGACCTTCACACAATGCTAATAATTGCCCCTGTTCTAAGTTACCCACCAGAACTTCATGGTAAGACATTATTTCTGAATACATTACATATAGGACAAACAAGAAAAAAAAATCAAGCTGGTATTGATTTTCAAAGCCTCATCTCTACTGGAAGGTGCTAGATGCAACTAGAGTAGCTGTTAATCACACTACTTGAAAAGAAAATTAGCCTTTGACCTTACCCAGGTCTGAATCTTGTAAGCTACAACAGTTGGCCTGGCAAGATATACCCACTGGTTTAATAGCATCACAAACATGGCAGTAACCAACCACTTTCTAATTGGATAAAATCTGCTTCATAGGTTGGAACTCATACCTGACATTAAAACTAGGCCTAGGAACCTGAGGCTACATAAGTCAGAGGACATAGGGGAGAGTCTAATACTAGTTATTTGCTAAATAGGTATTGATGACTCATTATTATACCCATAAATTAATGCATCACTCTGCTCTCACCAGAGAAGCCTCCTTCAGGTGATTAACACAGAAAGCTACAAATGTCCAGTGTGCGGATGATAAGAGGATTCAGAGTACTTATCTATGAATAGGATATCGGTGTCAAATTTCTGCTTCCCAAAGCTTAAGGATCATTGTGGAATAGGAGGTGGAAGGATTGTATGAGCCAGAGATCATCGAGGACCACAAGGAGCTTTTCCCCACAGGTAATCAGTTATTCATCTGAGCTCACAGCATACACAAGTCTCATGCAAGGGGAAATCCTAGCATAAACATGGGGACTTGAGTCAGAAACCCCAGCCTTATCTGAGCAACTATTAGCAGCTTATCTCTGCTGGGAGAGGGAGAATCAGTCTCTGTCAAGGGTGTGACTCTTGGGTCAACCAGGTTCCAGTGATTCACCCACACTGAAGGACATGTGGGGACCCAAACTAAACGCTATAGGTAGTGGTTTGAATTGAGAGTGCTCCACATGGGTTCCACATATTTGGACATTTTGTCCCCAGTTGGTGGTGCTGATGGGAAGGTTTTAGGAGGTGTGGCCAAGTTGGAGGAAATGAGTCACTGGAGAGGGCTTTGAGAGTTCTTACAGCTTGCTGAATTTCCAGTCCCGCATTGCTTCCTGAGCCTGCTTGAAGATACCTGCTTAGCTCCTCTCAGGCACCTCTGCCACCAGGCCTCCCCGCCATGGTGGACTCTAATTCCTTTGGAACAGTAATCTCAAATAAACTCTTCCTCTTCTGAGTTCCATTGGCCATGGCATTGGTGTTTTATGACAGCAACAAAGAAAGAAAGAAAAAAAAAAATATATATATATATATGCATTGGGCAGTGCATAAGAAGGAAAGGTGCATTTGGGGAGAGGATCTAAATATGATGAAAATATATTGTATGAATTTGAGAAAAATTCAATTTAAAAAAGGAGGGGGGGAAAAGAAAGATTTACCCACAACCCAAAAGGCAGCAGGAAATGTTACTGATTACCGATGTGATTCTGGTCCTACCACGTAAAGCATTATTATTAAATGGTAAGCTGATGGGGAGATTTAAAGAAAAAACAAATCAATTAGTCTAATACTAAGAATTTAAATGTGTATTACTTCAAGGTGTTTTAATTAACACATAAAGCATTTTTATATTCTATTTTTTGTTGTTGTTCAGAAATCACTATTTTTTAATTTAAAAAAATTTTTTTATTGATGCTTTGTGTATTTCATACATCATTTTCCAATTCAGTTGAGGCATATTTCCCTTTCCCTCCCTTATATTCTATTTTGTTATCCATGACTATTTGAAAAAATGAAATATACTTTTTTTCTAGCATCTGTTTTTCATGAAAATCATTAGTATGTATATCTATTGTTAAATTTCATAGCATAATAAATCTTTTATGACCAAAATGAAGTAGTTTTATATAAATGAATAGTATTTCAATGTTTTATGAAACATTTATTAGACCCAAATATATCATTTTAATAGTTTTTAGAAGTTAAAAGTACTTGTTTATGTATGTTCTTATTATTCCTTTTAATATATCCCTAAGCACTTTCACATATATATAAGCACACACAGTATTTTTAAGTTGGCATGCTAAGAAATAAAAATACTTTAAATTGCCTCTGTATACAAAGCATGAATAAAAAATTTGAAGTTATCAGAGTTGTTACTCAAATTTTTAGGAACTTTGGGGAAGACTGAATTTTGTTCCATGCAATGTTAGCATCTCTCAAATGTGAATAACATCAAAATAGCTATGAACATATGTGAGTCTATTACTTTAGCAAGGTAAAAGATTATATCTTTGTACAGAACAAAGTCAGTGTTTAGGTGATTGTTTCAAGTTTGTCTTTTGTTTATTGGTCTGTCAGTCTATTTCATTGGATACCTTCAGTCCAAAAACGTGGTCATTTAGAGGTTGGTCCTTTTGATGAGAATACGATGTAGAAATTACCTAGGCATTTTAGGGTGAAAACAACTCTAAAATTTGGCCAGATTATTTATTGGCTGCAGAACAGAAATATCTTTGGATGTGTCCACAGCCTTTTCCTTCTGGAGACCAGAAGTATTTAAGTCAATGTCTGTTTCCTCCAGGGCCAGCAATCAGAGGTGTCTGAAGTGGAGGTTGGTATTTTCTCATCCCTTTCCCCTAAGGGTGTAGCTCTTCTGGACACTGTACTGAGGATGTGACTGAACTGTGAGACACCTGGAACAAGAATTGGATTAACAAGATTAACCCTCTTGTTAATCCAGTTCCTTCCCTCCATCTGACAGAGCCAAAGGTGTGAGCTTAAAGCTACCCCATTCTCAGGGGCTTCTGTTTATACAGGGTCTATGCCTTCTTTCTTTATCTTTCTTTATCTTAAGCTCCATATAATAATATATTTCTTTCTAAAACACACTGTGTAGTCCTTGAATTTCATTCTTCAAATTCATTAGAAAAGATGCCCAAAGCAACCTCCCAGTAAGTTTCTGGATCCCTAAATACTTGTACTGAATACAACACTAAGAAATGATCCATTACTTGCAAAGTCCCCTGTAATATTGTCATATTGCCTTTCTTCAGGTCAGTTGCCTGACATCAAGAAGGCAAGTATGGAACAGCTGAGTGGGGGGCTGAGTTCCTGTATTATTGAATGTTCTTGAGCTAACCTAGTTACTTCGGTCAGGTTTTTTGGAAATTTTCTTTGAGTAGTACAAAGAAAAACAGAGCAGTCGACCTGGAAACAAGAAAAGGTTCTACTCATTTAGGAAGAGAGCAAAGCGGTAAGAATCTTTTGTAACACAAGGGCAGAGATCTTCATTAAGCAAGAGAAATTCAAAATAGGACACACATTTAAATATGATCAATTAGTGTGTACTAGTTGTCTAGAGATGTTATAGGTGTCTTCAGAAATGCTTTCTAGATTTTCTTTGTGTCGTTGAGGGTACAAGACTGACAAGGGAACATGGACTCAAGTCTATCTTGAGGGTCCAGGCGTGTTTCTTATGGGGAATGCTATAGGTATAATTGGAGTAATGACTCATTATGCATCCCACCGGAGTGTGTTTCCTCCTACTCAATAACTTAAGTTGTGAGAAGACCCACAGGCCCCACAGGCACTGTGCTGAGCACAAAGTTTCCTCATGAAGAGAAAAGGAGGGCCCTGGGCCAGACCCGCCTGTATGCCCAATGCAGTGACCATAGGGAGAAAAGCAAGACGTGGGCCAGGATCCAATGGTTTATGCACTTGACATGGTCTGTGTCATGGAAACACCCACCACAAGGCTGGGAGCCCCACTTTGTGCAAAGCCTGCTGGTGTATGTCCATCGTGACATAACGCGATCCTGGAGGCCAAGCTTCCAGGACCAGGTCCTCAGGGCCCATAGGACGGCAACCATAGCACAGATGAGGGAGCCTTGCATGGGCCTTGTAGGTAAAGTACAGGCGTGTCCCATGGGACCGCTAGCTCTCGGCCACTGCAGAACATTTCCGTCTTTGTGTCACAGATTCTGTCCAGCCCTCACAGCGCCCACAGGAGTAGTGATCCTGCCAGGCCAGGCCCCCTAGGCCCGGCACGGGAACAAGCTGAGCAGTAGGGGAAACTGCCAGCCACCCCAGCTTCACGTTGTTGAGCTCAGCCTCTAATCACACTGAAAGTGTGAGCTCATCTTTGAACAGTCAGTGCGCAGACTCCGTGGGCCTTATCACGTGGGCCAACCTTCTCCCCGCCCCTGCCACCCCACCAGTACTTGGAGGCATACAAGCAGGTGCGCCAGCAGTCTTCTGCAGATGATGGAGCCTAGTCACAGGTCTAGCGCAGTGGGCCCAGAGCTGAGAAAACAGCTCCTAGTTCCCTAGAGACAGATCTATTGGTGAGGGTGCCAGAAAAAGCAGCTCTGGCCAGCCGTCTTGATGTCAGACTCCGAGGACAAAGGAGGTTAACATGGCATTTCTGAATCCAAGATACTGTAAGATGCCCCAAATCATGTTGTAGGAGCTGTGTGTGTGTGTGTGTGTGTGTGTGCGCGCGCGCGCGCGTGTGCTTGTTTGTGGGTGAGGTTGGTTGTCGTTCTCCATGTGGTCCCAGCTGGCCTGAAATTAGCTATGTAGGCCAGGCTGGTCTCAATTTCACAGAGATCTGCCTGCTTCTGTTTTGAAGTCCTGGGATTAAAGGCATTGGCACCATGCCCAGATTGTTGCAGGAACTTTGTACAGAGAGACAAGACCACAATAGGGCTTTATTCCAGAAAGTAGTTTGATTTGCTGTTCCACTGAGTCATTGGATTGGTGTGCAAAACCCTGAGCGCCCTGCACAGTAAGGTTTTGCCTTTTATATCATTCTAGCTCTTGTATCTCCCTTACATGCTGACAGGTATTCTACTTCTATACTCCAAGGACTGCAACATTACGATATAGGAAGGTAACAAATCTGCAGATGCACACGCTGCCGCTAATTAGACCAGGTTGCCTTTGCTTTGTTCTTCTAGTTGTCAGCCCCCAAGGAACTCCTACTATAGGGGAAATTAGAACAAGTAGTAAATAAATCAATTATTTTTAAAATGTTTACTTTCATTGTATATGTGTTTTGCTTGCATGTATGTAGGTGCACCACATGTATGTAATGCCTGCAGGGACCAGCATAAGGTATGGAATCCCTGCAATTGTAGTTACAGATGGTTGATAGCCACCATGAGGCTGCTGGGAGCTGAACTCAGGTCCTCTGAAAAAGCGGCCAATACTCTTAACCACTGAATCATCTTTCTAGCCCCATGATATTTTTTAAAAAATAAGGTGGGAGAATTTATTTTATTTTTACATGTATGAGTTTGGCCTGCATGTATATGTGTACCATGTGTGCACAATGCCCATGGAGGCCAGAAGAGGGCATTGGATCCCTAGAACTGGAGATTTGTATGGTTGTTAGCCACCATATAGATGCTAGGACTATATCCTGTATCCTCTGAACAAATAGAAAGTTCTCTTAACCACTGAGCCATCTCTTCAGCTTTCAATTTTCATTAAAAACTTATTTACTTTTGCCAGGTGTGGCGGCACACGCCTTTAATCCTAGCACTCGAAAGGTAGAGGCAAGCAGATCTCTGTGAGTTCAAGGCCAGCCTGGTCTGCATAGTGAGTTCCAGGCTAGCTGGGACTAAAAGGGAGACCCTATCTCAAAAAGACAAAAACATTTCTTTTTATTCTATGGTATGACTATTTTGCATGTATATATGTAAGTGCACCCAGATGTGTAATGCCTACAGAGGCCAGAAGAGGGCATTGGATTCCCCCGGAACTGCTGGGAACCCTGAAGTTGGAGTTACAGATGGTTGCTAGGCGCCATGTGGGTGCTGGGAACTAGATCCAGGCTCTCCACAAGAGCAGCCAGAGATCTTAACTGCTAAGCCATCTCTCCAGCCCTCTCCCCCATTATGTGCTTTTCATAGATGCTTTCCTCGGGGAAAGAAGTCGTGTTTATTCTCTTTGAACTCATCTGGTAGAGGGAGTAGGATAGACAGAATTGCAGCATATGAGAGAACCATTTGGAAATGAAAGCAGAAGTATCTCAAGAAGTTAGACACCACGCTAAGTAGTTCGGGGAGTGATGGGAATTTAGTAAAAGTTCAATAGAAGGAGGGACATAACTGGTGAGAGAAGAACCTAAAGCAGATTCTGTGGCTGTTTTTATAGAACTGTAATGGCAGACTTGACTCTTAGGCAGGCAGGATATCCTCTGGCTACTGGGTCTGTGTAGTTGCTGACTGGAGAGATCTGCTTCTCCCCATGTCTCTGAGTCAGCATGCATAGTACATGCTTTTGGTTAATGAAGAGATGGTTAGCATTTGGGTGCCTTGGGACAGAGGAGTGTGTTTTAGCTGTCTTACAGCCTTAATTGCTGTTTCTTTCTCTAGGCCTTGTTGTAGGGTACATGGTTGGTCTTGTTCATGCTTCTTACATAGTGATTAAGCAATTAACAATAGTTTACAGTTTCAACAACCAGCTAGTCTTAAGAATCCCAGAATTCCATGGATTGCTTGTTACTGTTATTTGTTTGGGTGTGGAAAATTTCCTAACAGCATAAACAAGGTCAGGATTTAGGATCAATCCTGAGGGAGGGAGACACTATGTGACCTAGATATTTAACTTCCTGCTGGCAAAGTATATTGTGACCTTTGATACTTTATGACACTTTGTAGCAACACCTCCTTGTCCTTTACAAGTAGTAACACTCTGTTCAAGAAGAGTTAACTTAGTGAGTCTTTGGCTCACTAAGAGTTAAGAGACCTCTTTGAACTTTGTTGATATAGAAGTTTGATGAAGGGACAGAAGAAGACCAGACAGCTGTCCTTGAGATGTCAGGGCAGGTGTATGTTTCTACATGCATCAAAGTAGGTATGTTACTGGGCTTGTCTCTACGGCTTTGGGTGGGCTGTGTTGCTTGCTCATTGCTATGAAGGGAAAATCCCTATGTGTTTTTCACTGTTTGAGCACTTATCATATGTAAACTCTGTGTGAACTTCAAACACTGGGCTTGCAGTAAAAGCTCTCAAGAGGGCAGTTGAAAGGGCTCTTGAGCAGACAAAATGCTGAGGGTCCGCTGGTCCAATTTCAGTTTGGGGGAACGAACGGACACTAAGGCAGGCTTTTACAGCAGTTCTCAGCTAATTGTTATAATAAGAAGGTTGTAGCACTGGAACGGAGATAATATGAGGGAGAGCACAAGGAAGGTCACCCACGTGTGGAATTAAAGTGGACTTCACAAAAAAATCTTATAAATTAGCTTTAAAGATTTGAGAACAGTGTGTGGGACTTTTGCTGTATCCCTGTGGCATCACAGTCCATGCATAAAGCCGTTCATACCACGTGTATGAAGGCTAACAAGTATAGGCTGGTGCAATAGGAAGGCTAGATGAGGTCCTGCACATTTCTACCACCAGTAAACAGACCGTGTTTAGAGTAATGCTGGGTAGCAACATCTGGGGATGAGGCATCACTGGCAGCAAGAGCTACTGTTTTATGGCCCAGAGATCTTGAAAAATACCCTGCTCTTGCCTTTTTTATGGGTCGTATTGGGGTATTTCAAGGGCTGGTACAAGAGATTATGCATTCTTTTCCTTGGTTTTCTATAATGGGCTAGATTCTCACTAGGGCTTCTTGGCTCAAAGCAAATTGTTTTATACTTGGTAAGGGTGTGCTTTTGTCTAGTGCTATCTCATTTAGGGCAGATGACTACATTCTCTCTATATCTGTTGAGGATTTCACCCATATTCCTCTGGTACCAGTGAAAGGAAGTTGTCAGTGTAAATAAGAATTCCTGCAAAGAGGCTGTGCTTGCAAAAGCTGACTGACTGTTCAGAACTTCAGTGACTGTACAGAGTTTAGAATGTTGCAAGTCAAGAGCCAAACCATCTCGGGTCATCTGTGCAGCAGTTAATCATAACCATGTACTTTGCTCATCTGTACAAAATTTAATATCTTTGTGAAATAAGGGAAACCATTCAGATATACCAACAGACAACTAGCCTTCCTTGGAATGTATTAACTTAGAAGACTACAAGGTTCCACCAACCCCAAAACTCAGAGTGTCATCAGATTGCATCTGAGGCCCATCAGAGGTTTTTATTTATTCTGTTAGTATAAAAACTTCATGAAATTGCTTCCATGTTGGAACCTAGAATTTGTGGTTAGCTAAATCTGTGTTCTTGTGTCATGGTCACTCATAGTTGGCTCCAGAATAAACGATCTCTTATATCAATTTCCTCCTGTGGGTTTTTTTCTGACTTCTTCATAAGTGGTAAGAAGATAATGGGGAATTAAACATTCTTACTGTCTCCTAGGTTTCAGATCATATATCATTTTTTGTGGTAGAAAAGACTTTTGATTTTATTCTAAGGTTGGAATAGGTTCTGAACAAGGGAAAAATGGGCAATTAATGCAATGATATGTTCAAGTTAAGTGGAGGCCAAACATACCTTGGTGTGCTTTGGAAAGTGATACAGAAATATTAGAATGAGAAGAACATGGGTTAATACTAATTTTTTTATTTGAAAAAGTTAGTTTTAGAGTTACAATCTATAAACTTGATGTTGATACATATATGAATATATATTTTTATCTGCTTTTCAACAAATAGCATTGACTGGTTTCATGTACTTTATGTTTTTCTTTTTTTCTTTTTATTGTTTCTTTATTTGTTTATTTTTTATTTATTTTTATACGTGTATGAACGTACTGTCTGCATGCAGGTCTGTGCACCCATGTTGTGCAATGCCACGGAGGTCAGAAGAGGGTATCAGATTCCCCTGGAACTGGAATTGGAGTTACAGACAGTTCTTAGCTGCCATGTGGATGCTAGGGATCAAACCCTGGTCCTCTGCAAAAGCAGTCAGTGCTCTTAACCGCTAGGCTATCTCTCCAGCCCCCTATTTTTTTTTATTTTTAAGGGATTCTACAATATAAGAACACAGTTGTTTTCAGATCACATTGACATTGCTCAGTTTGCCATACAAATGCTAGGGATCACTTTTTCTTCAGGAAGTAACATCTGAGTCCCCTCACCCTCTGAATCTGATCTTGAATGGAGCCATATCATTTTCCTCCTTAAGTATGTTTTTTTCCTCTTCAGAATTGCTAGAATCCTTTGGGGAATTGCTAAATAGAAGAATAAAAGCGAAGGGTTTGAAGATGGAAGAAGCCGAAACTCTTCTGATAGAGAAGCAAAAGATAATGGGGAAGAGATGGGAGAGGGGGGTTGAGGAAAGTAGAATTCAGAATTATTTTTAGTTGGACAGTCTCTGAGATTTTTCTTATTAATCTGCCTTTCAATGTCTGTTGATTTTTATTTTTTATTTTATTTTATGTGTATGAGTATTATGCCTGCATGTGTGTATGTGCACCTGTGTCATGCAGTGCACATGGAGGCTAGAAGAGGGGGCTGGGATCCCCTGCAGTTGGAATTACAGACAGTTGTTTTCTGCCATGGGGTACTAGGATTCGAACCTGGGACTTCTACAAGAATAGTCTGTGCTTTTAACTGCTGAGCCATCTCCCTAGCCCCTCAATATCTTTCTTTAATTCTGATACTTTTTTCCAAAACTCCCTTATTCATTTCTTCTTAGTTAGCAATTTCATCATGTCTTCTTTATTTATTATTTATTTTTAGCTCATTGTAATTTTTTGTAAGACTGGCAGAGAATGATTCTTTACAGGAAAATAATTAATGAAAGATCTTATTTTCATTATTATGAAATAAGCATAGTCCTTTATTTCTTTTTTTAGATACTCTGAATTCCAATCCAAGCTGGCTGCCCATTTGTTGTCTCCTGTTTCAGTGCTCAGGACCTCTGGTTCTGTGCACAAAAGTACCAATTTGGGAAAATCAAATGTTCCCTATTGAGGGTTATAAAGCCAGGGTACCTTTGGCTAGATCTCCCCATTTTTTCCAAATATTTCCAAATTGAAAGTCCATGGTTATCACACATAAAGTCTGCTGGAGAACCAGATGGTGATTTATCTCTAAATATTTTTTCTTTTTCTTAAACCTCCTCCCCCCCCCCACTTTTTTTTTTCCTTTCTCCTGAAAAGTCATAAGCCTTTCTACATTAGGGAGGGAATATGCGTTTTGGATATCATTTACATGCTGCTTTTGTGATCAGCTCTTTCCGTGATTACCCAGAGACTATCTATCTTCTCCTGCTTGGTCCTGGGATCATCTTGAATATTCGTGGAAACATGCAAGTACTGAAGACATTAAGTGATCAAATCCTTATATGTGTCTTCCCAGATGAAGCAAAAAAGTCTCTTCTGACTCAGGAACTGAGTATGTTTGCTTTACTGTTTCCCTAAGAAGCCATTCCAAGTCATGCTGAGTTCCCCAATACCACTGTTGGGCTGGGGGAACTAGTGTCTCTTATATTTGGTGTCTTTATGGTCAGGAACTCATACAATCCCTAACCTAAAGGGATCGACATTGCAATAAGAGAGTCCAAAGGGGGAAAATGCAGAATTAGCTATTTGAGCTGTGACTGAAGACAAAGGCCAAATGCTAATAAATGAAACAAAAACAAAAACAGAAACCAAAATACATTCAGAGATCTAAAAGCCAACAAAACTGAAGACAGAGCAACAAGAAATCTTTTATTTATTTATTTACTATTATTTTTTTAATATGTATGAGTGTACTGTCTGCATGTAGGTTTGTGCACCCGTGGCATGCAATGCTGCGGAGGTCAGAAGAGGGTGTCAGATTCCCCTGGAACTGGAGTTAAAGACAGTTCTTGGCCACCATGTGGGTGCTGGGAATTGAACCCCCAGTTCCTCTGCAAGAGCAGTTGTCGCTTTTAACTGCTAGGCCATCTCTCCAGCCCAAGCAACAAGAAATATTAATGCTTCTGAAGCCAACAAAATGGATAATTTAAAGGAAACACTTTGAAAGCAAAGAACAACAACAAAACCTAACAAAGTATCCAAACAAGTAGGATTCTGAAAACCTAACCTCAGAATAAACCAACAGACTGTTCACTAAATCCAGAGAGATCTGAGCCCCCAAGAAAAACTCACCAATTCACACTCAATGACTAGTAGCAAGGGCCCTTGGGCACCCGCTGTTTCCTTCAGTGAGAAATGATTTGCTCTTTAGGCCCTCACCTTGGGCTGCTAAGAACTGTCATGGAAAGAAACAGCTCTCATCTCAAAAGAATAAAAGACTTAGATTTCCCAAAGACCAGATTCCAATGAGGTGGCCATTTCATGAAGATTTTATAGACAAGGAACAAATAATGTCATAAACGAAGATACTTTTCAAATACATTGGTGGAAGCATCAGATGGGAAGGTTACTTTTGTTACAAGCCTCAGAGGCTCCTGCTCTTCTCAGCTTCGGGCCTGGTGGAAGTTAGTAGTTGGTCACGTTAATAAATTTCAGGGAGTTTCACCTGAGAGTCACAAACATGTTATATCAAATATAGAGGTGGGAAAAATGGCTAATAAGGGGGTAACAGTAGCCAAGATAAATTTTAATTAGGCTCTGGTCCTGCAAATTTGCAAGGTCTCTTCAATCTTTGAAGTTCTAACTAGTTAGCCAGCACTTCTCTCCATTCACACTAACAATGCAGGTGCCTCCTTCCCCACCATAACTGCAACTAAGCCTCGTAGAGCAGGGGAGAGGGGGCCAGACATACTCTTGGCTCTAGAAAGGTAAAAAAGAAGAGGTTTAATAATTGTGACATATATCTGTTACCTGTGCCATAGGCCTTGTCATACTTCTTTTCAAAGTTTCTTAAATTGTACTGCCCTTTGGAGCTTTAGTCATTTCTTGCTATTCATTCATTCATTCATTCATTCATTTGTACAATTTGTTGTTATTGTTTTATTTTTTAGGTCAGTTTTTAAAGATTCCATCATTCATCCAGTAAAATAAGCTTTATTATAATGTAAATCTGATAGCAATAATTGTTTTAAGTAGATTTATTTTTTTGCTATTGACGGAATGGTTACCCCAAAGAGAAAATATACGTAGCATTGGAGAAATGTAGTAATAATTAAATCTCATACGCTTTACCCGTGTAAAATATATTAAGAGCAGATTAATATGTAAGAAAACATTATTGTTGGGCTGGAGAGATAGCCTGGCGGTTAAGAGCACCAACTGCTCTTGCAGAGGACCCCGGTTCCATCTCCAGCACCCACATGGTGGCTGAGAACTGTCTGTAACTCCAATTCCAGGAGAACTCCAGTTCCAGGGGAATCCGACGCCCTCTTCTGACCTCCGTGGCATTGCACGACACGGGTGCACAAACCTACATTCAGACAGTACATTCATACACATACAAAAATAAATAAAATTAAAAAAAGTTGTTGTAAACAGAGAATCAGGCATTACATTAATTTCATTGTATTGCATTTTTCTATAATGGACTATAATATTTTTAAGGCATGCATGGTGGTTCACACCTTTAATCCCAGAACTGAGGAGGCAAAGGCAGGAGCATATAAGGTCGTCCTTACATACATAGCAAATTCCAGGCCAGCTGGGTCCACAGAATGACCCTGTCTCAAATAAAAAGTATTATAATCATTTTTTATTACAACCAACTTAACTATAACTATTACATCCTTTTCCCAAGACTTTTAGGTTTTTAAAAATTGTTATGTTGGGTCAATTCTTCATCATACCATGTAAAGACAGTTCTTATCCTAAAGTATTTTTCTTTTTCCTTAATGTTTCAAAAGAAAAGTTTACATGTACAACTTTTACTCACTCTTTTAAAAATTTGTGAGATTTTTTGGGGGTAAATTTATTTTTTTCACATAAATTTATTTTTATTTTTTTAACAAATCTAGACCTGTGTTCCCGCCCATTACCCCACCCCGCCAGAGCTCATGCATTCTGCCAAACATGCTTTTCATCTCTTTCTCAGTCTTTCTCAATATTCTCCATGAGGAAGTTGACTGTTTTGAGCAGAAGTTCACTGTTTCAGTCAGTTCTTTGATGCAGTCCTTTCTGTTGTTGTTGTTGTTGTTTCCAATATGCATTACGCCCAACTGCTTTGGACAATTTGTGAGTTTTAATGCCTTGTTTTGTTCATAAAATCTTGGAAAACACTATTTAGTATGACAATTATATTTAAATAGACAGTTTATCCAGTTTGAAACAGATAAACCAAGTACACAGCATTCTAGACATCTACAGGTCATAAATAGAGGCTAAAAATGGTAAACTGTGATGTATAGAGTGATAATCAAATAATTGAACTGAGTACAGTAAAAAAGAGAAGTCATGTTTAAGATGCAATCACACATTCAGATTATTTGCAAATTCCAAGATAGCCTTATATCTCTCTGAGCAGGTTAAGTAGTTGTGAACGTAAATCATCTCAAAATATGTATGCTTACATACATATCTAGACATACATATACATGCAAATGAACCTCTTATTATGTAAATAGAAATCTTAGCATGCAATGACTTTATGAAGTGGCCATAGGTCTTATGATTTAGAACATTTTTGGTACACAAGGCATCATGCAAAGCTCTTGTAAAACAGATCATATAAAGCCCTTAGGAACACATATTACAGCTGCAGAACATAAACATGACAATACAGTTACTGAAATGACATGCAACAAGATTATATTTAACCATTAAGATAGACAAAAGAAGAGCAGCAGACTTGGCTCAGTGGTTAAGAGCACTGGATGCTCATGTAGAGGACCTGGGTTCAGTTCCCAGGACCCATATGGTGGTTAGAAAACATCAGTAACTCTCAGGGATCTGATGCATTTTCTGTCTTCCCTGGACACTGTATGACAAGACACACTTACATACATGCAGGCAAAACACAGATAAACAAATAAATTTCTAAAAAGAAGAGGCAAAAGATTTTTTTGACTAGTCTCTATGAAGTTATTATTATCTAAATTTATCTTTTGGGGTTTGTAACTAGCCCTGGAGAGCCACTCTTGCCTAGCTGGGTGAGAACTAGCTGGTCCCTACAGTGCAAAATCAGAAGTGAAAACCTGAAGCCTAGACCAACCAGAGTTTCATACATAATTAGAAGACAGTGAAGGCTCCTGAAGAATACAAGCAAAGTCAGTCTTCAATTCAACAAAGAAACATTTGAGTTTCATACCAGAATCACACATAAAAAAGAAATTCACATGCCAAAATCACAAAGAAAAAAATAACATGAAAAGCCCAAATATTACCAATCCTGTAAAAGAGCCCAACAGTGAGGACCTATAACATTGGTATCAGCATGCACACGACCCATGAAAGCTCAACTAGACAAAACCCCAGCACAGATTTGCAGAAATGGCTATCGGGGCCCAAACTTGGCTGAGAAATACTGGCAGTGGATGATGGTCAGGTGAGGAAGACCTGGCCTTCTCTAGAGAAGAGACTCCAGATAGGCTAACTAGAGCTCAGGGGATGAGCTGGAACTGAGGAGCGAGCAGGGAAAGTAATTTGTCACAATGGACTCTAGCAGGAATAGCAGAAGGTGTAAACTCGGGGATGGGGAGAGGGAGGGCACCAAGGAGAAGCAGCATTTTTAAGACTGACTGAAAAATTATGTGTTAAACACATAAAAATTCAATAAATAAATAAAATAAAAATAAGTAAGTTTATTCTTTGGGAAATATATATATATATATATATATATATATATGAGCTTATTTACTCTATATAAAGTTTTTGTAAATTTTGACATATTTACATGAGATTAAAAGTTATGCTGCTGCCCACTTGGAGCAACATCGAGTGGACTCAGGGTAAAGCAAATGCAAGAGGAGAAGGTTCAGGGCATGTGTACTATTACCATCAGCCCTCAGAGAACCTTTAGATATTTTATTTGTCCCCCCTGATTTAATAGTGCACATTTAAATATCTATAGATCACAAGTGTTAGCAATATAACTTTAAAAACATCAGTGAACACCATATAAAGTTTTAGACAAGTGTATAATTGAGTTTATTTGGGCAGACACGAGCCTTTTGATCCAGTTCAGAGTCCTAGGCATCGCACACTTCTCTTTTGCATCCTACATCTCTCCAGCCCCTGAAGGAGTTTTTAATACCAAAGAAAGTCAGTCTGGATGGGGCTATGAAGAAACTTCTGGCCCACAACTTCATACAACCTGCAGAAACAGTGAAAAGGTCCTACACCATACATTTCATCAGTACCCATCCTGTGAGCTTGCCACTAGTTTGTCTCTGATTCCTGGGATTCAGGGAAAGGGTTTGTACCTTGGTAATGTTTGTCAATCTTATAGGTTGTGTTACTTTACCTAACAGATGAGTGTTGGTAAACTTCTGGGAACAGAGGTACTGTATTAGTCACTTTTCTGTTGCTGTGATAAAACCACCATGACCAAGGGAACTTATAAAAGGAAGAGTTTATTTGAGCTCATGATTGACGGTTCTAGGGAATTAGAGTCCATTGTGGCGGGAGGTATGGTAGCCAGGGCTGGAGCAGAAAGCCGAGGTTCACATCTCGCAGTGAGTACAGGAAGTCAAGAGAGACAACTGGAGCCTGCAAGGCTTTTTGAACTCACTAAGCCCTCCCTCAGTGACGTACTTCCTCCAACATGGCCACGCCTTCTAAGACATCCTAAAACAGCACCACAAACTGGGGACAAAATGTCTGAATACTTGAAGTCTATGGGGGACACACTCATTCAAACCACAACAGAAGTCATACGGTGTCTGCTGTTTCTGTGAGGGTTTTTATTTGCTGACAATTTTACGCATTAATTTTTCAGGTATTCTTTTGAGAAGTACCTGTCCTGTTGTTGTTGTTGTTGTTGTTGTTGTTGTTGTTGTTTCTTTTGCATTTACTGACTGGATCACTTGTGGCTTTATTGGTATTCACTTTTTTCATATCTTTCTATTTTTCTGATGAATAATTATTGTTTGTTTTCTTATTCCATAGGGTGTTTCTTTACCTTGTGATTGTTTCCTTTGCAGGGCAAAACCTTGTAATTTTGATGCAACCCGATCTGTCAATTTTTACTATTGACTAAGGATATTGGAATCCTGATATAAAGACAATGTCTGTGCCTACATCTTGAAATTTTCTGCATGGAATAGGCTGAAAGAATTTAATTCAATACAATAATGATAATATACATCACATGCCGAGCAGTCACCATTCTATCAAGAAATTTAAAACTTTTCTTCTAAGCTCTGACACAAGAAAAGTACTATTTCTATTCACCATAATTGATAAACAGATTGAAGTCCTAACCAGAAAAATTAAGAACATATAAATAGTAAAGAAAGAAATAAAAACATTGCTCTTTCTTAACAGCACAAACTCAGGGTACATTGAAAACCCATAGTTCCTACC
Organism: Rhizomys pruinosus; assembly: GCA_009823505.1. NCBI lineage: Eukaryota > Metazoa > Chordata > Mammalia > Rodentia > Spalacidae > Rhizomys > Rhizomys pruinosus. The sequence continues at coordinate 1,363,758 of VZQC01003736.1, read as the reverse complement.
CCTTATACCACCGACCCTTCTAATTTTATTTCTGTTATCGTGATAAAACACTTTGACTAAAAGAAATTAGGAAAGGAAAGGTTCCTTGCGTTCAGGGGAGTAAAGACAGAAACTTAAGGCAGGAACTTGAAGAGGAAACCATGGGACAGCATGCCTTTCTGGCTCACTGGTTTGCTGAGTGACTCAAGGCACATGTTAAGTTAGCTTTAGTTTGTTTCTTTGTGTTTCAAAAAAACAACTTTGTTTTTAGTTGGGTCAATGCTAGGGAGGGGCTCCTGGGTAGCTACAAAGCTGCCTAGCCTCGTAGATTCCCAGAGGTCCAAGGTAGGCAAATGCAGAACAGTAGAAGGACCCTTGGGAGGTTGTAAGATCTATTCATGCTTCAGGATGATCTGCTGGAAGATACTCATCCAGTGATGGCTGTAGTCCATTATTCATATGAACTCACAACAATACTGACAGCATGCACAAGTCTCACATAAGTTCAAGACAGGCAGGATCCCAGTGGGGAAGATGGGGAGAAACTCCAACCCTACCTGAAAGCCTCTTGGTCACTGAAGACTGCTAGGAGGGGAAATTTAGACTCATCATATGGTAAGACTTTTGGTAGGTTGACACAACTCCAGTGGACAGATCCACATCAAAGGACATATGGGACACAACTTCGACTCTGTAGGCCTTATATGTATATTATACATATATGACATATATTATAGTATGGGAAATAGTAGATCATATGATCATAGGATATATTAAAGTACAGAAATTTGGTGGGGTAAGAGTAGAGGGGATGCAAGTGGAGAAGTGTATCTAAATACTGGCAGAATATGTTATACGAAATTCACAAAATGTAAAAAACAAAAAGGTTTGATTCATATTGTAGCTTAGAATTTTAAACAGCTACATTCAGAGTGAAGAAGAAGCACTCCAACTCCATGAATCTGCTAACTTCCACGGAAATATATATTTAGGCTTGTATCCTCCACACTAAAAAGGGGGGCCACCACACAACTGAATAACTCTACTATCTGATTCTCAACACTACATTTCAGTCATATTTTAATAACTCGCTCCTAAAAAGAAGACACTGAACATCAGTACAAATGTCTATCCTTAAAAGTAAAGAGGAAGATGGGCTGGAGAGATGGCTCAGCAGTTAAGGGCTCTGACTGCTCTTGCAGAGGACTCAGGTTCGATTCCTAGCATCCACTTGGTGGCTAAGAACCATCTTTAAGCCTGGGGTGGTGGTACACACCTTTAATCCTAGCATTCAGAGGCAGAGGCAGGTGAATCTCTGTGAGTTCAAGGCCAGCCTGGTCTACACAGTGAGTTCCAGGCCAGCTAGGGCTATAGGAAGACCCTGTCTCATAAAAAAAAAAAAAAAAAGAGGAAGAATTTCACAAAAGATAGAAAAGCAAGAATGGATATAAATAAAATAATTACAAAATATAACACTATTCCCAGACAGATAAGAAGCCATTTCAACCATGAAAAAGAATGGCATACTTTAAAGCATATAGAGAGTCAATATGAGCTGTTATTAATTGAAAATAAATAAGAATTAAAAAAATAATATATAGAAAGGTTAAAAACTAAATCTGTATAATTTCCACATAAAGAAAAAGAGAAAAATGTAGAGAATAATTATGGGGGTGAGATGATGAAATAAGACAAACAAAAAATAGAAAATTAATAAAAAAATACAGAGAAATCTTATTTTAAAAATTATCTTATATGTTGATATTATCGGAAAAGAGATCAATAAACAGATTTTTAAACTTAAATATATAGTAAATTCATAAATTTTGAGATCAGAACAAAACGTTAAGTATTTTATTTATTTTTTATAATTTTTTAAATTTTTTTTATTTATTCTTTATGTGTATGAATGTACTGTCTGCATGCGGGTCTGTGCACCCGTGTCTTGCAATGCTCTGGAGGTCAAAAGAGGGCGTCATATTCCCCTGGAACTGGAGTTAAAGACAGTTCTCAGCCACCATGCGGGTGCTGGGGATCGAACCCAGGTCCTCTGCAAGAGCAGTCTGCGCTCTTAACCGCTAGACCATCTCTCCAGCCCCATGTTAAGTATTTTAACATGAACAATCAGATCATATGCAAAGCAGTAGCAAATGACATTACACTTCTGTAGGGCGAATTAAGGTTTCCAGAAATTGAAAACTGTGATTTCTAGCCCAGAATGCTATTTTTATTAATTTTTATTTTATGTTTATTCTGTGTTTCCTGCATGTAAAACCTATCGTATGTAAACCTGCATGTAAAACGCTCCCAATCTCTAAATCAATTCTTGGACAATCTTATTATGAAAGGCTCATTTTGAGTCTTTTTTTTTTTTTTCAGTTTTTTTTTTTTTTTTTTTATTTTGTGTCTGTTTGAATGTACTGTCTGCATGCAGGGGTGCTGTGCACCGGTCGTGCAATGCCGCGGAGTGGAGGCAGAAGAGGTGTCCGGATCCCCCTGGGACAGGAGTTCTCCTGGAATGAGTTACAGACGGTTCCACCGCCATGTGGGTGCTGGGACTCGAACCGGGTCCTCTGCAAGAGAGTCGGTGCTCTTAAGGGTTCCCACACTGCCTTCCACAATGGTTGTACAAGTTTACATTCTCACCGGTAGTGGATGAGTGTTCCCTTCCCTACCACCCTCCAGCATTTCGTGTCTTCTGTTGTTCTGATCTTAGCCAGTTCATATCAGCGTGATGATATCTGAGAGTGGTTTTAATTTGCATTTCCTTAATTATTAATGATGCTGAACACTTTTTAATATGTTTCTCAGCCATCTTTACCTCCTTACTGGTGAAATCTCTGTTCAGCTGCTGTCTGATTTAGAAAGTCTTTTCCTACACTTATGTCTTGTAGGTTGTTACCAACTTTTTCTTCTATCACCTTCAGGGTTTCAGTTTTACATTGAGATCATTGATCCATTTGGAGTTCATTTTTGTACAGGGTGAGAGGTATGGGTTTAATTTTGTTCTACAAATGGTGATCTAGTTTTGCTAGCACCATTTGCTGAAGATGCTATCCTTCCTCCATTGAGGTTTTTTTGCCCCTTGTCAAATATGAGGTGGCTGAAACTGTATGAGCTCAAGTATGGACCTTCAATTTTGTTCCATTAGTCAGCAGGTCTGTTTTTGTGCCAATACCAGACTGTCTTTATGACTATGGCCCTGTAATATAGCTTGAAGTCTGGTAGAGCAATCCCCCCTATATTGCATTTTTCACTCAGGTTGCTTTAGCTATTTGGGATCTTTGTTTTTCCATATAAATTCAAAGAATTTTTTTTTCCAAGTCTGTGAGGAAGTTCATGGGGATTTTGGTTGGGATTGCATTGAATCCCAATCAAATGGACATTTTTACTATATTAATTTTTCCAATCCACAAGCCTGGAAGATCTTTCCATCTTTTGATGTCATTTTCAATCCCCTTCTTCGGGAGTTTAAAATTTTTGTTGTAGAGATCTTTGGTATCTTTGGTTAGGTTTGTTCCCAGGCATTTTATTATTTTTGAGGCTATTGTGAGAGGTTAAGAGCGCCGACTGCTCTTGCAGAGGATCTGGGTTTGATCCCCAGCACCCACATGGCGGCTGAGAACTGTCTTTAACTCCAGTTCCAGGGGAATCTGACGCCCTCTTTTGACTGCCGTGGCATTGCACGACACGGGTGCACCAACCTACATGCAGACAGTAAATTCATACACACAAAAACATAATTAAAAAAGGGATAGCTTAACGTCTTCTTTTCCAATTAGTACCCAGGCATACCACTCCTAGGTATATAACCACAAGACTCATCCTATTACAAAGATACATGCACAGCTATGTTTATTGCAGCTCTCTTCACACTAGCGAAGAGCTGGAACCAACCCAAATGCCCCACAGCTGATGAGTGGATGACAAAAATGTGCTACACAATGGAGTACTACTCAGCGGTAAAGAAAGATGACATCATGAACTTTGCAGGTAAACGGATGGAACTTGAAGCCATTATGCTAAGTGAAGTAACACAGTCCCAGAAAAACAAGCGAATGGTCTCCCTCATCTGTGGATGCTAACACCAAATCCCCAAATGAAAAGCAAGCTGAACAAAATTATTGTTATATTTCTGTTTATCTGAAAGCAACTAGGTTATTATAATGTAAATCTCTTAGTGGGTTCTAGAATCCATCCACCACTTACTTTCAGACTCTGTAATTACTGAATATGACTGGAAAGAATGTATGCATATTTTAGAATAATATAGAATTAAAGGAGGAAAATGTGAATTCCTAAACATAAAAATGAGGACTGAGAGAAAGATGCAGGACAGTTATGGCAGAATGCATGAACTGGAGTGGGGGGGGGGAAGGGAAGGGAAAGGGGAATGTGTCTAAGCTGAACTGAGAAATGATGTCTGAAATACACAAAGCATCAATAAAATCATTATAAAAATATTATCATGAAAGAACTATTAGGTCTTTTAACACTTTAAAAAATTTTTCTTTTCTCTAAGATTTTAATGCAAGTAAGTACGTGTGTGTGTGTGTGTGTGTGTGTGTGTGTGTGTGTGTGTGTGTGTGAAGTATGCATGAAAGCCAGAAGAGGGCATAAGAAGCCCTGGAACTAGAGTTACAGATTTATGCATATGATTATCGTCTGCAATGCAGTTCAGGGCAAAATCAGAAGGAAATCTCATAGAATATGAAGGCATTTTGATATCACAAAGGGCAATAAATTCATGTTTGGCCCAAAACTTAGAGTTCTAATAGTTTTGTCAAGATGAAAGTTACAGCATCCTTGAGTACAGAGTATACATGATTGAGTATGTGCAGATAAGAGATATCACAGAATAATTTGAAAATATTTAACTTTATCATTTATTTATAGGGTTTATGAATAAGTTAGTCACCTATTCATGAGAGCTAAACAGTTTTTATTAACCAAAGAAAACTAAAAATATGTAAGAAATAAAATTTGGTGTAAATGATGTTTACACATTCATATTTAGTATTAAAATATGTGCACTTATGTAGTGGGAAAGATTTGTATGTGTGTGTGAATCGTATGCTGGAGAGTAAATACAACCTGTGTATTTGACTACATTATTAAATATACCTTGCTTACTGACAAAACTAAAAGGTAGTATCTGAAATAAAGTTTATAAACAATGATATAAGTATATTTTCTAGAAATATGGATGAAAGACCCAAGAGAAATCCCCAAAAAGCTTGGAAGTCATCGTCTCAAGTGAGATGAAGAATTAAGGTGTTACATGATTAAAAATTAAAGTAAAAACTAAAAATATGGCTGAAGATGGTTGTACACACCTTTTATCCTAGCACTACAGAGGCAAAGGCAGGAGGATCTCTATGTGAATGAGCAAGCCTGGTCTACAAAGCAAGTTCCAGGCCAGCAGGGGCTACAGGAAGACCCGTCTCAAAAGCACAAAAAATTTAAAATATTTACATATAATGAAGAAAAACAGCTCAACCTCACCTCAGGCAATGGATAGCAAACAGCACACTTTGTAGTATCTGGATGCTGTTCTCTGTGGTTTCACGGCCCATGGCAGCCCAAAGGTTTCTGCACTGAAGGGTCATACTAGTCCTGCCGAGAATGAAGGGACTTGTTCTATACTTGGAAGAGGGAGAATAGAGCCCATTATACTTTTAAAGCAGGAAGCAAGGCTCTTTCTCTAAGACTGCAATTAAGTTCCACCAGAAAGAGGATGGTTTAGGAGCTGGATACTTAACAGGGAGAAAATAAACTTTCATACCACTGGGTCATTATACACTAAACAGACCCAGGTTATATGCCCCAACCTCCTCATCCATAAAAATGTCATGAGAGTTACTGTGTTTGCATAGTCTACAAACTGAATATATATATATATATGTAATGAATTCCTTATAAATATATATATATATGTACATATATGTAATGAATTGCTTATAAATATCTAGATATCTGATATAAAATATATTTTAGAATTCAGTCAATATTATAATTAATCCAGTGTTATGATTCATGGCAATATTTTTGCTTTTATATAGACATGGAGGAGAAGTCAAACTACTTCCAGCGTGTGGAGATCTTGTATCTTGATTACAATGCTATAAAGTATATTCTTATCTTCTAATATAAGATCAGTTACTGTGTCCAGTAAGTATTCACACTCTATTCACCTTCTCTAGAAGACACACTCAGTGAAGAGTTCCATCCTTTTTATAATTATAATATTAATCTGTTGTGGGAACTTTTACAGAGAGTTATTACATCTCCAAAACCATTTCTACAGGTTATTTTTAGTTCAGCCCCTCTGTGTTTCCTTTTTGTTCATATATTTTGAATGTAATATTTTCATGGGTTGTCTCCAATTTCATTTGAAGGCAACTGTTGTATATTTTCCTGTACCAGAATCTACGGGGAAATTCTGGCCACTCTAGCTGTATAAATGAGTCATCACTGCCAGTCTGACTTACTGCTACGTGGTCATGTGTGTTGTTGTTGTTGTTTTTAATTCATCAAAATGTGAATAGTGCTAATTATTTGATTCATAAGGAAAAATTCATTAAATTAAAATCACATTTGACTCTCTCTAGCATATTAGCATTTATTTTGTAAATAAAAATATATGCCCTAATATGTTTAGTTAACATAGGCATATAGTTTAGAGAGCATCTGAATGTTAACTAAAGTCACAAAATGTGTTCATGGTGAAACTAATTAACAGCACAATTCCCGGATGGCTTGATTTCTCAACAAAACTAAAAATAATTTCTGACCTATTATATTGTTCTTTCCACCAAGGTTAAGGAAGAGGTATTACCATAATTGAAGCATGAGTCTATATTACCCTGATTTAGGTTTCAGAATCAAAGATGTACCCAGGAAAGATTTCATAATAATTAGGATGTAAATATGAAAGTGTGGTGCTTAAATGGAGCATGAATTAATTATTTAGTGCTGTTCAGTCCACTTGCACTTATAAATTACTAAAGGTCATAGAAAGAATATTGTAACCTTTATTTTCTTTTCAGTTGAACACCATAAGATTTCTGAAAGCCCAGTCCTTACAGAGCACAAATAAACTTATTTAAAATATAAATATCATAAAATGAGAAAAACTATATAGGTACATAATAATAAACATGGTGGTAAAGGAAAATGATGTATTCTGTTAAGCAAACAAAGAGTCACAAATGTCTAACTTTCACATCTCAAAAATGTGAAATAATTTTGCTTTCCATTGTTGTAATTAGTATCCAAATGCATTTAAGCTGCTTTCCATGACTATATTCCATTGCCAAAGTTAGTGTTATTAATGCTTGGTGATGTATGCTTGGATAAATTATTTCATGATTTATATTTATAATTCTTGTTAAAGAAAATACAGACTTATAAGGAACAAAAGAAAGCATAATAATTTTGAAGATCTCAGTAAGTTGGATAATGTTTGTCTTCTAAGCTATTTATCTACTAAGAGCAGAACCTGTGAATATATCACCTTACATAAAAGAAATGAACTTGGCATGTTATCTTAAGGGTCCTAAAATGAAGAGATGGTCCTGAATATGCAGTTGTTTCCAGTGTCCCTCTTTGGGTCAAATTATCAAAGTTAGAGACAAGACAATATAAAGATGTGAGTAGGGGGGTAACAGATGATGTGACACTCCAACAAGGAACCAAAGCCTCCTGAGGGTGGAAGCGGCAAGGAGCTGGCTGTGCCCAGCACCTCCAGAGAAAGGCAGCCCTTGCAATACCTTTCATTTTAATCCAGTAAAACATCACTTCATGCTTTACATCTCCAACACTATACAATAATAAATGTGTGCTGTTTCGAGTTACTATATATGTGGTGATCGTTTGTTGTAGCAATCATTGAAAACTAATAGAGACTATAGAAAACAAAGATGATCCAATCCATTTTTAAATATTTTATTATTTTAATTTTATTTGTATCAGTGTATTGCCTGCCTGTAGGTAGGTGCACCAGTGTCATACAATGCCTGCAGAGGTCAGTAGAAGGCATCAGGTCCTCTGGAACCGGAGTTACATATTGTTTGGCCACTATGTGTGGGTGCTGGAAATTGAACCTGGGTCCTCTGTAAGAACAACCAGTGCTCTTAACTTCTGAGCCATCTCTGCAGTCCCCGATATCAACAATTTTGAGATATGATATTATATTTTGAACAATACTATCCTGCAAAAATAAGCAACACAAAATATGCATGGAAATTGGCATAAAGTATTTCATCTATTCTGAAGAACCCAGGTCTCTGTTATCAGAAAAACAAAACAAAACAAAATACATTTTCCTATAACTACCATTAATTTTGTTAAAATCAACAAAAACATTCAAGAGACATTGGGCAGTGCCTAGATTACTAAATCACTCTGATATAAAGAAGATAAATGTGCTCTTCTGTATTCTGGAAAGCAGCAGTTCAGAAGGGGAGATAGACTTAAATCATGCAGAATTGGAAATAATACGGAATTTGTGTTCAACAAGTACAAGCAAATTAGAGAGGAGAAGACCCAGTTACAAAGAAAGAACATGACATGATGGAAGGATATTACAAGATGTAGTAACCCACAGAGCTTCCCAGAGACCATATGCACATCCAGAGTTAGTCTGCCTGCCCATCTCCCAGATACATCACTCACTGAGCCTGGTTTCTGTCCTGGGACACCAGATAGATATACTAGCCTGGCCTGAACTTCACCCATCTCCACATTAGCATAGTATGGTATCTTCTCCTTGACTCCAGGAACAACAATGCACTCCTGCTGCGGCAGCAGCCCCTGAAGCCCAACAATCACTGTTGAACGTGTGAGTGGTTGAACACAGTGAGTGATCCACAGGTTCATGGAGACCAGCAGCAAGAATCTTTTAAAGCTTCAGAAGACCTGAAAAATTGCATCTAAATCAGCTGGCCTGGGATGTTTTCTAACAATTCACTCACACATCAATGCACAGTGGCCCAAGACTGAACCCCAAGGACCAATTGGCTTGTCCACATCCTGACAAGTTCAGGTCACAGTGAAAAAAAAAATCCAAACACCTACTCAACAAAGGTAAGAACAAATACCCTTAAAAGAAACACTACCAATGACCTAGGGCCCATCATAAAAACACAAATAACATGAATAGCAGAGAAATCATGTATCCTCCAGAAATTAGTTCCCACATTCTAATATTCCCTGAGAAAAAGGCAACTTACTTAATGAACAAAACAAAAATTTCACAAAATAGCAATTATAAATAGGGAACTCAGAGAAGATCTGCATAATTTTTTAATGAACACTGCAAAAACACAGTTGAATAAAGAAGTCTGTTAAAGATACAAAAACAGAATTTAATAAAGAAGTAGAATTTATGAAGAAGAGCCAAGCTGAAATAAAAATTCATCTCCAAAATTCAGTCCTTGGAAATGTTCAACAAAAATTTAATCAAATGAAGGACAGAATATCAAGTCTTGAAGAAAGGGAAAAGGAAAGGTATCACTCAAACAAAATGTGGAATCTTAAAGTTATCATGCATCCTAGGACACTATAACAGAACAAACCCACAAAATAATACTATACGCAGTATGAAGAAAGCCAGGCCAAATGCCCAGAAAATATTTTCAACAAAACCACAGAGGAAATTTTATGAAATCTGGACAAAGTTATTTGTAACTAGATGCAAGGGGAATATGGAGAATTAGAAATAGACAGGATGAGAAATGAAACTTCTCATGTCACATAATAAGGAAAACATTAAATGTACAAAACAAAGGAAGAGTACCGAAAACTTCAAGACAGAAGACCAAAGCACATATGAGGGCAGGTCCATCAGATGAACACCTGACTCTTTATGGTGACATTGAAAGAAAGGAGGCCTGGACTGAGGGTATACAAATTCTTAAAACCACAGACCATCCCAAAATACTATATAAGGGAAACTGCCATTTTTAATCAGAGAAGAAAGAAAAGATTTCTATGCTAAAAACAGACTTAAGGAATTTATGGCCATTATCAAACCAGCTCCACAAAAGAATCTTCAAGGAATATTTTGGTCTGAAAAGAAGGTTGAACACATTCAAGAGTGGATGGGGAAAAAATCAACAATTTCAAAAGAGTTTATCACACAAGATTTCAGAAAACAATAGCAGCAGCATAAAATAATAAGAATTAATATGCCCCATTCAATAATAACTCTCAATATTAATGGTCTAAATTTCCCATCAAGGACATAAAGTAACAGATTGGATAAAAAGAAACTGATCTTTTTGTTGCTTCCAAGAAATATACCTCAATATCACTTTAACGTAAAACTATGGAAAAAGTAATTCTAAGCAAATTAAACCAAGAAACAAGAAACAAGCAAACACATATAGCTATTCTAATACCCAACGAAACAGACTTCAAACCAAATTAAGTATGAAGAGATTAAAGGAAAACCTGAGCTGGAAAACCTGAAAGAAATGGATGAACTCATAAATATACATGACCTACAAAGAAGTTAAATTAATATGAAGTAGATAATTTAAATAGACAATTAACAACACATTATTGAGGTACACCACATTAATAGACTCAGGGTCAGAAAGCACGTAATCATTTCAACAGATGCACAAAGTGACTGAAAAAAAAACTAACATCCCTTCATGATAAATTCTTAGGGAATCTAGAGATAGAAGGTGCATATCTTAACATACTATAGACAATATGCAGCAAACCCTCAGCCAATATGATGCTGAATGGGAAAAATTGAAAACATTTCCGTTAAAATAAGGAACAAGACAAGGACGCTCACTTTTTCCATTCCTGTTTTAATAGATCTTGAATTAACTATAGCAATAAGATAAGGGAAAGAGGTAAAGGGCTTCAAGGAAGGAGCGGGGGCTGAAGCTTGGGCTTTTCAGAGCATGCTCTGTTGTCTGTATGAGCTCAGGTAGAGTAAGGGCCGATGCCAGTCTGTCCCCTGCTGCCATCTTTTATATGTTAGCCTTGGGAACTTCTTCCTCCACAGTCTTCTTGTCTCCTGCCTCATTATGACCGTAGCTAATACAGAAAACTATGTGAATATTGACAGAAATGTGGCTGTAAGCCTTATGGTAACAGTTAATTCAAGATTTATGAATTGACACTTATTGTTTCCTAAATATAAATCTATATTTGAACTAAAATATTTAAAAATATATGATGAAAATTCTGAGTGTTAATAAAAATTATATAACTGACAGTATTTTTTTCATATAACATTAGAATGAGTTTTAAAGGTTAATACTGATATTTATCAGATGAGAGTTGAATTTGGTTAAAAAAGAGAGAAATTGAGATTTATTTTGCTAAACATATATTTAACAACCTTACAATGCCAAAGCACCATTCTAGTTACATGGGACATAGCAATGAACAAAAAAGTTAAAGTAATCTTTGAATTTGGGCCTTGTTTCTAAATGGAACTGGGAAGACATAATAAACAAAACATTGCCATAACAAATAAGTTGTACAGTACGTGAGGAAGATAGGAATGCTTCGTAAAGGAAAAGGTCAGTGATAAAGCCACAGTGTTACAGCGCCTGATCCTGTAGAGCTGACAAAGAGGGGAAGGAACACTGGACAGAACTACAATGTGTGTGTGTGGCTGACTTTGGAAGTGTTGACTGTGATTGCTTCAAATACTCCATTGCTTTTTTCCTCTCATTTCCCTTTATTTTTTAACTGTATATATTTTAAATTTTTGTCCCACAGTTTCTGGCTATTTCGTGCAGCTGTTTTATTTTCCTTTTCAATTTGAAAAGTTTCTGCTGACTCATCCTCATCAAGCTTACTGATGTTTCCTTGGTCATGTTATGCCTATTGAATTCCCTATCAAAATAATTCTTCATGTCTATTAGAGTGCTTTCTTGTTTCTAGAGATTCATTTTATTCTATTCTAGTATACACATCTTTTTGTTTTATATTACCAGTAACTTCTTACAACTATGGCACTACATTTTTCTGGCAGAGTAATAAAGATTATTTGAAGTTGATATGTGCTACTTGTACCACACATTTTCCTGAGTTGTGTCATGAGGACTGTGTTGTCTCTCTAAACTGATTTTCATTACATTTTCAATTACTATCTTTTTGTTCATGTTGTTGAAAGCAAGATGTTCTATATTTGAGAATAGGAACTGAGGGAAACAGGCCGTCAATGTAATGATTAGCTACACTATCTAGAAGAGGATCTATTTTACTTTCTATTGCTGCCAACTTCAAAAGTTTTAATTTTTCTAGGACTTACTTTTATTTCACTGCTGAAATAAAAGTAATTTTTCTAGGACTTACTTTTTATTTCACTGCTCTGAGATTCTGTAACTACTCCTTTCTCATACTAATGTGTGTTACAGATCACTGCTGTAATCTTATAATCTTTACTATATTACAATCCTAGTGTCACCATAGTAAGGATGATTGTGAGGAGTAGGAAGATTTTTATAGTCTTGTGACTGAATCTGAGCTTCTGAACAGAAGTTTACAAGTCTTTCCCTGAACTAGTCTATCTAATTTTGTCACTCAACGTCACATTCCCTTCTTTCACTATAGAATTCTAAGTCTATAATTTTAGACTTCACCTCTAAGGCTGGAAAGGCAGTTCAGTGGTTAAGAATACTTGCTGCTTTTGCAGAGGACCCAGGTTTGATTCCCAGCAACTACATGGTAGCTAACAACTTTCCAACCATCCAAAACTCCAATTCTAGGGGGTCCAATACCCTCATCTGACTTCTGTGGGCATTGCATGACATGGTGCACTTAAACACTTGCAAGCAATGCACTCATATACATATAATAAAATACAAAAAAATAAAAATAAATATTATTTTAAAAACACTTCACCTCTCTATTTCCCCCCTTAAGAGAGATTGAGATCTTGATAGGGTTTAGTGAGCAGAATTCACATCTGATACCTGGAACTAGTTATGATGAGTCTTTTCCCTTGAATAATACAGCTTTGTTCAAGAGCCGGCTGTAAATACATTTCAAATTGAGTGATATTTTCCCTTCTTTCTGTTGTGTAACTAGGTTAGAAAATTGTAGGTTTCTAAAGTTTAAAAATGAGATTTTATGGATTCCTCTAATACTGTCAGCCCCAAATTTTAACACTCTCACAGTAGATAGCACTCAGCCACCTGTAAAATGCCACAATTACAGCATATGCATTCCTACTGGCTCAGGATTACTTTTCCTCTGCCAAGCAGACTTGAGCTGAGTCTCTCTGGATAAATCTACTTCTCCAGAACTTGGAGTAACAGTTTTCCCTGAAACCTTGGTTCTGAGATAGATTCAATTTTTTATCAAACAAATCATTGATTCTTTTCAATTTATTAATCTTTTTTCATGTAAAGATTGGAGCATGATTCCAAGTTTGTTTTTTAACATGCTGACACAAGGAATATGTACATGACTTTTGAATCTTTAAGATAGTATTTTGATATTTTAAGTGTTTAGTTAAGACTGCCTCTATAGAAATGTGTAATATTTTTGTAAATACTTTAACTAAAATGAAGATAAGCTTCAAATACTGATTTCTATATGATAATGACCGTATAGCAAAAGAGGTAATGAAATAAGAACATGAGGCAAAATGGGTAGTGTGGTCAGAACAGAGTTAGTAATAGAACTACTAGACTGCAAATAGTGATGCAAGCTGTTTAGAAGGATATGGTCCCTGGGGAAAACAGCACGTCAGTGTGAAGTGCCAGGTCCCTGATACATATCTATCCATTGCTAAGCCTCTTGCCAAGTCAAGGAAACAACGAGTAAAGTCAAGACTCTAACAAAGCCACTTACTTTCTTTCATCCATAATGGCAATTGAGCAAGCTAGTGTCATAGAGAAGAGGACCTATTTCCTGTAGGTATACTATACATACATACAATCAGCCATTCCTTAAAATGCTGATTACACATGATAGCGGGCTAGGCTGATGATGTCACTACTTACCTCATCAAACCTTTAGAACCCCTCTGCTACATAATCACAAGTGGTATATAAGCACTCAGAAAGGACATGTGCACCTGGTCAGGCTGGAATTGAGCATTGCTTAAGCAACACTTAGTAGGGTGTCCTGTCCAATAGGACACCTGTCTTCTTACTCCAGCCACCACTGAACATTTAGTCTCTGCCCCATTAGTTTCCCTGTTAGCAAGTTTCAATAAGTCTGTATCTCCAAGGGTTGGTCTCATAACAACCTCATTATATAATTTTGGTTTATAATATGTAAGAGAAGGAATCTTCCGAGGATCTCAGCCAAGTGATACCCAGGTTTATGTGTTTTGAAAAACATCATTCTGGTTCCTGGAGACATTAGACAACAGGAGAGTAAGGACAGAAATAGAGAAACCAGACAGCATTGCAGTGATCTTTAGGTGGGTTTAGAGAGATTTAGTCCAGTGCAGAAGTTATGGACATGGGGATAACTGGCCAGATTTCAGGCATAGAAGACTGAGAAGGTTCATGAAACTAACATCAGAGTGTGACAGAAAACTTGGGAAAATGGATTCTGTATAAATTGTTTTTCTCGGCAACATATAGAATTTATTTAACTCAAAAAACATAGAGTTCTTTCTGAACTATGAATCTGACACCATCTCAGCTAAAACTAGAGTGACTTAATATCTCACCACGGAGTGCATTTCCTTCGGATTCCTTGCTCTGTCATGTGAGCACGTCTCTGCCCAGCATGATTCCTAACTGGTCATTATCTACCTCTCTAACCCTAGTTTTGCATATCTTTGGTTTTTCTGTGAGCCATACTGAAACCTTTGATTCTAATGAATTTTGATGTTACCTTAAATCTTAACATATATAAGATCACTATTTCTTTTACTTAGAATCACCTGTGTTTCACCAGATGTCTAATTTCTGCAGATACTTAGAAATCTAGTTAAGATGCTACTTCCTCTAAAACATCTCAGTCTAAATCTTTGTAGACATCTTTCCTAAATGTGAGACGGCTGCCTTTGTCTCAACTGGAGCTAAAATTCTGTTCATACTTACTGTTCCACTGCTGTCTTGGCTGCATGGTAGTCTATCTATGATTATGACTCTATTAGAATTACTGTAAAATAGAATATTTGTTTATGTATGATGACAGTTGCTAAAATAAATGCATGCATTCAATGAATAGAATGAAAGATGAATAGAAGTGTACTTTTTTAATTTTAATGTTTTATATGAATTTTACACTTTAAACAGTTTGATGAATTTTTGAAAATGCCAATAGCATCTAAAGGAAAGTTGATCCCATCATTCTAAAGAGGCCAACATTCACTTTGAAAAATATGGTATTTATCATTTATAATGACTCAGTGTTTAGTAGAACAAGAAAATCCACATTTGTAAAGATTTCATTAGAAATTAATACATTAGACACATTACTAGCAGGTACAAATGTATAATCCTATTTTCTATTAAACTTTCGTTATGGGAATTGGGCATTTCATTTTGAAAAAATTATTTTACTGATACTGCTTTTATATTAATGATTGGGGGCTGGAGAGATGGCTCATAGCGCTGACTGCTCTTGCAGAGGACCCGGGTTCGATCCCCAGCACCCACATGGTGGCTAAGAACCATCTTTAACTCCAGTTCCAGGGGAATCCGACACCCTCTTCTGACCTCCGTGGCATTGCACAACATGGGTGCACCAACCTACGTGGAGACAGTACATTCATACACATAAAAAATAAATAAAAATTAAGACAAATATTATATTAATGAATGAAGATCAATAGCTATAAACAATTTGAGCTTTTCTCTTAGAATATCTCAATGTTTTTCTTACAACCAAATACATCTACAAAACAATGGAGAATTGTATATAAAACAATAAATTCTGCCATGTATTCACTAAAAATTAGTACAGATCCCTGACTTAGAGAAAAGGCCTGGAGAAAAGGACTTGGAGATTGTCTTATTTAATAATGTTCACTACAGAGAAAACAATAAAGTATTTCTGTGAAGCTCATAGGACAAGTCAGATGAAATTTGTTTTTAATCTTCAAACAAAAATCTGTCAACATGCAAACAACTACCTGGGTTAGCAACACCAGCCAAAATTGGAGCATTAGAAATGACTAAAAATGCAATAAACATTCAGTGTTTCTTAAAAATAGATGAATTTTAAGAGGAACTATACTTTAATGTACATATTGAATAATAAAAGTTCATACCTGTTATAATTCTTTACTTGAATAGCTAATGTATTTACTTTCATGAGCCATAGATAGATATAGATATAGATATAGATATATATCCTTGTTTAGAAGGCGACCTATAAAGTGTATGAATAATTAGTTTTACTTATTTTAGTTACATAAAGAATAAAGAATGCACAGGAGTATTCTTTATGTAATGGCTAATGAATTAAAGGCCCCAATGATTCAGATCTCCAAATGTATCTCCAGAAGACAGGCAAGCACTGTCAACTGTTACACACATGTAAACTCATAAAGATGCATACCTTTCATTTTACATGACTGATACCATTAAGTATGTTATTTTCCAACTTTATTTTTTCTTACCAGAGAGTTAGACCATTTCAGGGTTTTAGCACACACACACACTCACACACACATACACACACATATATAGTGACATATATGTTTTTACTTAATTTTTAGGTAGAATTTTTTGATGGCTACTCAACAGTATTTTATTGAAATTTTAACATTTCATTTAGGAGTATTCTTTTTCAAGTTTTGGAAACTTAACTAATCATTTTTTAATTTTTACTATCTTATTTATTATTTTTACTAGCTATCTCTCCAGTCCCAAGATCAGCTTACTTTTTAAATTTTATATTTTATGGAGTTTTTGTATATTTCATGAACAATAACTTTTTGTAGCATTACTAAATTCACAATATTGTTAAGGCATAGTGGTATAGTTTTGTTGGTAGTCAGTAGTCAATATTCAGACATTATTGTAGACATAGAATTTCAAATTTATGTCATAAGATATAAGTACATGTTTTTAGTTTGAAGATTATAGTAGTTCAGTTTAGTTATTATACTTCTTTCTATTTCTTTTTGTTGTTTTTCCCTTTAATTTTATATAACTCCAAAATACACATATATACAGTCGACATATATACCAAAATGACAGAGTCTGAAAATAAGCTATACATTAACTCCAAAACAAATTTGGGATTCACCTTTTAACAGTAATTTTGCATGCAGTCACGAAGAAGTATAACTTTGCAATTCCATGTTACACAGCAAGTTGATGTAGGTTTTAATGTATTTTCAAAGAAATTGATTCTTTCTCATAAATCTTAGAACTTGGAAAATAGAGGCATAAACTTCAAGTTATATCTTTAGTAGCATCAGGCTTGACATATATAAGAGTTTGTTGTTAGAATCCACAAATGAGGAACGCCATATGTCTTTTGTTTTTCTGAGTTTATTTTCTGAGTTTTCAGCGTCAGAAGAAAAGCCTTACCATTTCAGGGTTTTAGCACACAGACACACACACACACACTCACACATGCGCATGTGTGCACACATACACATACATATATGCATATATAGTGACATATATAAGTTTTTACTTAATTTTAGGTAAAATTTATACAAAGAAATATCTATCATTTATGTAAATACTCCATTGTTAATGAAGGATTTTTTTAAACCCATTTCTCCTTCTTTCCTCTTTCCTTTATCTCATTTTCTCCATTACCACAAAGTCACGATAGTTATGAAGTCTCTCTAAAAAGAAATAAAAAATAAAATTTCAAGATTAGAGAATATACACATTTACATTTTCACAAATATTTCCTAATTTCTGTACAAAAATCTACATCAAATTACACTTCCATTGACAACATGAAAGATTGTGGATCCCTGTCCAACCTTAACAGCACTTGATATAATTAAGCATCCAGTTAGTAAAATATGTATCTTTTCATCTACATTTATTCTTCTCTCATGAATAGAAAAGTTGAGTGTCTTTCATGTGTTTATTGGTCGTTTGTATTTCCTTGACATTGTGTAAATGTTAAATAAATAAGTGATTAAATTACAGAATGAAAAAATACATTTAGAATGTTAGAGAAATGAATATAATAACAAACACCAAGGAAAATGAAAATGTTTCTTTGGCCTTATGATTACAACCTTATGTCGAACACTAAAATTAAATACAACTGCTTTATTTTCACTATGTGGATAGCAGTAGGAGCTAGAGAGATGGTTTTGTGGTGAAGAGCTGTTACTGCCCTTGAAGATGCCTGGGGTTCAGTTCTCAGCACTTACTCAGAAGTTCACAACCATCTGTAATTGCACTTCCAGGGAATGGGACACCCTCTTCTGGCTTCTCTGGGCATTAGAGACATGTGTTGCCCATACATACTTGCACGAAAAAATTCATACCCATTAAATCAAAATAAGTCTGTTAAAGTATTTTATTCATAATTTTTATTTTTGTGCCTGCATGTGTGTAAGGGGCACCCGTGTCATGCAATGCCAATGGAGGTCAGAAGAGGGCATCAGGTCCCCTGGTACTGGAGTTAGGACAGTTGGTAACCGCCATGCAGATGCAGGGAATTGAACCTGGGTCTTCTGCAAGAGCAGCCAGTGCTCATAACCATTGAGCCATCTCTCCAGCCCTGACAAAGAAATAAATCTTTGAAAAAGAGAGATCTGCTATAGGGAGACCCTGTCTCAAAAAGACAAAAAAATAAATAAATAAATAAAAAAGAGAGATCATACTTGATTTTTGTTTGAAAACTGGACTTTATTTAATGAATTTGTAACCTCAGAAGGCATCAGAAGTTATCATGATGATATTTCAGACATGGCATCTGTTACTTGGTACATTGCACCATTATTTATCATGTCGTCTGTCAATTAGGTTCACATGCTGAGTGGCAAACATGCTTAGAAGAGTTGGTGTGGACAAACCTTGTAGCAACCAGATTCACTTCGTTTCCTTTACCCCCCATCAGTTTTCAATTATCCTATGTTCTTCTAGACTTCAAAAAATGTCTTCTTTTCTTTGTTTTTTTAATTAGCATACAAAGTAATGGATTTCATTATGAAACTTTCAAAGGCACTTTGTTTCTGTTGGCGATCGGTCTTCCCTTCCCTCCCCTGATGTTTGTACCCATAGAGCGGCAACCTCCGTTCATGTCCCATGTATCCAATGATATTTTCATCTCTCATGCTCCCATTTCTAATTCCATGATCTGTACCCACACACCCATAAAACATGCATCCATTATTCCATTGTTAATGAATATTTGGAAATTTAGGGATATAAAATTAAATGCTAGGATCTACATATGACTGAAAACAGAGAATTTTCTTTTCTGAGTCAGAGTTGCCTAACTTCATAATGACAATTTCAATATCCATTTATTTTCCTAAATATTTCACATTTTAATCTTTCTTTGTGGTTGGATAAAATTACATTATATATATATATATATATATCACATTTTCACTTTCAACTATTGGTTGACATCTAGACTGGTTCTATTTACTTACTATGATTAGTGCAACAATAAATGTTGATGTGCAGATCTCTACTTGGTACTATTTAGAGTCCTTTGCATGGGTGGTAACATTCGTATGGTAGTTTTAATTTCAGTTTTTGAGAAAACTTCGTACTGATTTTCATAGTGACTACACCAATTGATCACTGTTTTTGTCTTTCTCCTTTTTTTATCACCATTAAATGCTTTTATATTCTTCATTTTCACTAAAATTTCAAGTATTACTTCTAAAAGTATGAACAGTTTTCAATGTCACACTAAATGACAATTCAAAGTGGCAAAACTGATTAGAAAAGTTAACAAGAGGCTAAGTCTTGTAGTTACGGTCAGCAGGGATAAATAAAGCTAATACTCAGAATACTGCATGAGGTGTTATCCAGTATTGAAATCATTGAAACTGAACATTTATTTGCTACAAGACGGCTGAGCTACTATTTGCAAGTCACTATACTATTCTCCTTAAAGGCGGATTGTGTCATTTAAACTACACAGCTTACTGATACCCTAATAAAGACATTAAACCACATATGACCAAAGGACGACATGAATGAAACCCAAACTTTACGACTATTACAGCTACTTTCAAAGCTAACTTTTGTTGGTGGTCATGTATAACATTATAACACAACAGATGGTAATGAAATACAACAAAAATACTTTTTCTTAAGTTGTGACCCTGAACCTTTCATTGCTAAGGCTTCTCTCTAACTCAAGAAACATTCCTAAATATCAATGGTCTCTGAGTTTTAAGCAGGCTTAAATAAACAACTGGAATAAATAGTATTTCCAAGTTATGAAAACTTTTCCTTTACAACATGTGTTGAATTCTTTTGGCAATATATTAAAAATTAAACAAAAGCTTGGCAGAAAAACCAATACACTAAACTGAGAGGATCTTGAACCTGAAGGATCCAGCAGAGAGAATGAAAGCTCCATAAAGCTTGCGACATATTTGATGTCAAATTTCTTCATATAAGGACGTTGCTATAAAATGTAAATATCTTCAAAGGATTAACCCTTTGCCATCATGAAAATATGCACATTTTCAAAGAGGGTGAAGCATTTTCTAATCTGAACATCTTTAAAGGGTGGAAATCAATAAATGGCATGAAAACTTCAAAGTAGGACGTGCTGTCAATGACAGAGGCTCCTCGGCGTTGTGGAGGCTTTGAAGGAAGACTCCCAGTGCTGGGAAAGCTTTGAAGTGACTGAAAACAGACATTTATAATTATAGAAAGGTGCAGTGTCCAGCAGGGATCGTACAAAGACATGTCTGAGGTAGGTATAGACAGAGATTGGGGGGTGGCAGGGACACTGACCCCGCAGCCTCTCACTGTAAGAGCCTTTCGGGTCAACTCAATAATCATAAAAATGGCAAGTGTAGAATGAGAGCAGTGGCAAGAGGCTAAAAAACCAAATTATTTTAGATCTCATGTTTCAAAAAAGAAAATGCCTCTGCACCCCCAAAGAGTATCTTAACTCATACCGCCTGTGCAGGGGTTTTTGGTAGCTGCCTGATCTATTAAGCGGTTATCAACACTCAGCCTTCTGCAAACAAGAACTCTATAAGTATGGAAAAAAAATTCAAAATCAGCTTCTTTAGGTCTCTTGGTTCCCAAATTTATGACACTGAAATCTTTCTAATGTATTTATTATGACAGTCCAAGGAATGAACAATAATTTCAATACCTGATTAACCATTATTTGCTTTAAGTTAGAATTATTCTGAGCCAGTGATTTGCTATTTATCTCACAGAGCTCAACTGAAGACTTTGAATGCCTCAGATGTGGGCTAACCTTGCTTGAGTAGACTGTTGAAGGCATCCTAGACAAGTCAAAAGAGATTAATTATGTTAGTTCCATAAAATAGATTACTTTTGTTCCTGAGAGACCCAGGGCCTCTTACAGAATAGCATCCTTTTGATATTTAGTAACATCTATTATGGAGTTTGCTTTCTCCAAGTTATTATTTCATTCATCAAATACTGACGAGCTATTAAAATGTTCTCTGTTCTAGGCACACAGAGTACAATCCTGTGCACAGATGTTGCCTCTTCTTAAGAAGATTATAGTTTAGTCAGGCACTGAGTAATAATCAAACAGAAAACTTAAATTGTACTCTGACAGGACCTTTAAGAATAAAACATAAGCTCTGCATGGTGGCACATGCTTTTAATCTCAGCACTCGGAAGGCAGAGGCAGGTGGATCTCTGTGAGTTCAAGGTCAGCCTGGTCTACCTGGTGAGTTCCATGGCAGCTTGGGCTAAAGGAAGATCCTGTCTCAAAAAAAAAAAAAAAAGAAAGGAAAAAGAAGAAAGACTATAACATAAAGAGCATGGCATGATGTGAAGTCTCAGGTAGGCTTCTATGAAGCACTGTCGTGAAGTCTCAGGTAGGCTTCTATGAAGCACTGTCAGTTGGACTCAAAGCAGCAGGATAATTATCTACTAGGAGAACTTGGGTTTGGATACTTGTATCTATCAAGCAGAGGGAAACGAAAGAAGAAGCACATCAGGTACACAGAGAAGGAATTCTGTAATGGGCAGGGACAATAAATGATACTTCAATGGAGAAAATTAGTTATTCAGAGACTTAATGGTGCTGACCTAAGAACTTTGATCTTAACCTTGTAATCAATCAGATGATTTGGGGGGATTAAAACATGTGCCTAATGCATGGATTTTTAATACAGAAATGTGAAGAGTAAAGTAAAAGTGGAAAGGACAAGAATAGCTGAGAGGAAACTAGACAGAGGATAGAAGGCCTCAACAGTTGTTTGAAGAAAAAAGAAGCTTGAGGCTGAGGCTGAGGCTGGTCATGGGAAGGGAATGAGTATGATGATCTACCTGCTTTTCTGGTTCTTACATCAACACCACATTACAAAGAGTACTCAGGAAAGTCAGATGTCAAGATTGACGCCATATACCTGCATAATGTGTGAGGTCATTCACTGAGAAAAAATACTCTGGAAAGGGGCTGCAATTGGGGGTAAATACAGAGCCGAATTTTGGATATGTTTAATGTGTCCTGTGTATCCAGTAAAACCATACACGGATCAATGTCAAGGACCTTGAAGGATCTTGCTGAGAAGCAGCCATCAAAGCAGGTAACAAGAAAAAATAATGACATCAAACTTCCTTGAAAAGACATAATTAATGTCTTTATATTAAGACAGCCTAATTTAATGTAATACAGTCATGAATTTTGAGGCTTTATATAAGGGAATGTATATGTATAAATCTTGGTTGTAGGCAAAGACATTGGAATTACTCAGCTGTGGTAATAATTAAGGATAAATATAATACTCAAGGAGTGATGGCTGGTTTTTTTTTTCAGATATTTTCAGATAGGATTGAAAACCTTGGCATATTTTATATAGTAACTCAACTCATTGCACTGAAAATACACATAGTTAATGAATTTGTACAATAGCTTATTTTTCAAGATATATTAATTTATTTCTTTATATCAGATGGAAGCCAAAGTATGTCTCCAATTGCATGCTCATTGTTCGTTTCATGAAGAAGAGTTGCCAGCAATTTTTTATGCCATGTAATTGGATAAGTAGATGTCACACAGGAGAAGATTGGAATGTACACTGTGTGACCCTATGGCAGCCAAATGTATAGGAGTTAGTGGGACACCCATTTAAAAATTCCTGCATGAAATCGTTCCGCATAGATATAAGGTGGGCATGTGTTAATTGTTATTTAAAATACGTTTCTCATTTTCCTTTCTTATGTCTCCTTTTATCTTCAGTGGTATTGTTTTGATTTCTCAGACTTATTCATAGAAGTTATGAATGTATGGGAAAACAACCTCAAAAAATACACATTATAGTGGGATTTAGAGCCAGAAGGCAGGCAGCACACTGTGAAAGGCTTTCCTATGACTATGAAAGGCCAGTTTGCCTTATGTGTAGCAAGCCACTTCATGAAGAGTTAGTACATCTTGAGGCTTGGTGGCTTGTGGCATACTTGCAGAGTTTAATGCTCAATTAATGGATAAAAGAGCTATGTGATCACTGCAAGCAGTGTATCCAGAAGGCAAACCTCTGTGCCAAAACATGTTTTTAAGTTCTTGAAAAAAAAAAAAAAACTCTATGTTTGGGCTTGAGCTATTTCAGAGAGCAGACATCTCTGACAAGTAAGTTTAGCTTAAAGGTCCCTTTGTCTGATAACATCTATATATTGTATTGCTTATCTTGTTATTGTGTGTAACTTATCATTGTGTGACTTAGGGTTCTTGGCATCATATTTCCTGTAAATTCAACTCATCCATTATTTTAGTACTGAATAAAAATTTAGGACTGAGAAGGCTCTGCATCTGCGGACCATGAGTCTCAGAGCCTTCACTTAAATCTTCCTCTGTGTCTTCCCAGCCTTTCAAGTCTCTGTCCACTCAACTACTACAGTTATGAACTCACAACAGCTGTGACTCCTGGCATAAGACCCAAGCATGTTAAAAATCCCAGCATGGATGGGAGGGGCTCCCCATGCGCACCCCTAGATAAGGACCAACTGGCAGTCGATGGATGCGTGAGTGGAAGAGTCACTTTTCTTTGCGAGAGGGCACTGGTAGATCATGCTCCAGAAGACCCCAAGTCCATGTGCTTATGTGGAGAACTAACTGGACTCAGTGGGCTATAGAAAAAGAACAAGAATTGGAGTGAGATGTTTTGGGGGATAGGAGAGGAGTTGGGTAGAGGGTGTAGAGAGTGGATAAGATCAAAATATGTTGTACACACATATGAAATTTTCAAAGTATATATTTTAGAAAAGGAATTCACTTTCTCATGAGCAATATAAAGTGATAGATTTTTAGTATTTATACCTGGGATATGGCAATAAATTTTAAGTAAACCAAGAATCATTTAATATTTTTTACTTGTTTGGAACAGATCAGATCAAGTAAAAACTCTTTTCATGTTTTTATTTGTGTGTTTATATCCACAAATAATTTTGGTTTAAAATTAAAATAAATTATATTACCTTAGATTAATAAAAGAAACATTATTTTATACTGTTAGAAATACATTGTCGGGGCTGAAGAGATGACTCAGAGGTTAAGAGCACAAATAGCTCTTGCAGAGGATTCTCAGCACCCACATGGTGGCTAAGAACCGTCTTTAACTCCAGTTCCAGGGGAATCCAATGGCCTCTTCTGACCTCCGTGGCACATGTTCCACTTTTAACCGTGACTTCCCACCTGCCCAGGGACTGCTGAACCCTGAACAGGAATTTCAGGGCGATGGCTATTGGCCTATCTTCAGCCTATGTCCACTCACACCAGCCACCCATTGGTGGTCTGCACTGGAACCTTTTTCCAACCCACTGGCCACCTGAAGGAAATGCAGGCCTGCTTTGGCCTGTGTGCGCACCAAAGATTTAAAAAAAAATGACGGCCAGGAATTCTGTAACGATGTTAATGGGAAATTCAATTTATTCCTTGCTACAGCCCACTTTTATAAACTAAATGACGTCAGTTCCCAGAGCCAATCATAGGTCCCCCAACTCTGCTCCCCTACACAGCATCACCCAGCCAGGCCACGTTGTTTGCTTCTCCTTGGGGTGGGGTCAGAGAAATCAAACTGGATCTTCTCACAGGTTGGGAAGGGTGCATGACTCTCCCTGCCCCTCCTTTCTTGCAGAAGGTCAAAGTCAAGTTTATGATCCTAGGCAAGCAAGTGCAGCCAAGCTTGGGAGGAAGGCATCTGTGCATAGCTTGCCAGTTACAGCACAGACCTGTGGAACAGTCATTTACATGAAAACTTTTGGAAATTTCATTGCTTCTTAATATTTCCCAGTGTGGTGGTTTAAGTGAGAATGTCCTCCACAGGCTCCAAATATTTGGACATGTGGGCTGCAGTTCATGGGCTGTTAGGAGATGACCATGGAACCTTTAACGGGGTGTGGCCATACTGGCACAAGCACGTCCCTGTGGGCAGTTGAGAGTGTCACTCTGTTTCTCTCTGTTTCTTGTGCCTGCCTCAAGATAGGGGTGCTCAGCTTTCTGTTATGAGCATCTCCAAAACCATCCCCTACCCCCATGATGGCCTTTTAGCCTCTTAAACCAGTAAACCAAATAAACTCTTCCTTGTATAAGTTGCCTTGGTCATGGAGTTTTATCACAGCAGCAAAAAAGTCATTACTATACTCAGTTAATAAATGAGCATTTTATGGCAATGTATTAGCAAGGTCAAAAATTGACAAATGAGCCAGAACACTAAATATATGGAAATTTCAGAGATACTTTAGTTGAAAATGTTCATATTCTTGTTTACTAATTACAAGAGTTAAAGTACAGTTGACTCAATTATTATATATGTTAAAAAACACTTTTCATTGTTCATTACGTCTAGCTCACATCAAGATATTCACTTCATGGAAAGTGTTTGAGAATTTATAATATAAATTCAATTTTTTCTCTTAAAATGTTTTCTTATTGAATTTTTCATGTATTTCATACAATACTTTTTCAGTCGGTCTTGATCACCTTTATACCCACTTCTCCATTGGCACCGTCTCTCATCCAAAGTTCATACATTCTGTCATTTGTGTTAGTCTATTGTGCCATTCCTCAGTGTCAGTTCCTTCTATGAGCTCTAGTCACTCTGTCCAGACTCACTCTCTTAAAAATGGCCAGTTCGGGGCTGGAGAGATGGCCTAGTGATTAAGAGCGCCGACTGCTCTTGCAGAGGATCCGGGTTCGATCCCCAGCACCCACATGGCGGCTGAGAACCGTCTGTAACTCCAATTCCAGGAGAACTTCAGTTCCAGGGGAATCCAAGACCCTCTTCTGACCTTCGCGGCATTGCACGACACGGGTGCACAAACCTACATGCAGACAGTACATTCATACACATACAAAAAAATAAATAAATAAAATTAAAAAAAATGGCCAGTTCTTCCTCATCCAACTGAAACCAGCTGCCAATACTTCTTCTAGGATGGGGTTCTGCTGCATATTTCTTCAGTTCCCTAATGTGTTTTTGTTTGGTTCAGCTTTCAGGGGCTTGTGCATGCTGACGCTGATACCGTTTTAATACATTTATAGTTTTCAGTTACTTAAGAATATATTAAAATCTGGGACTACAGGGAGACCCTGTCTCAAAAAGACCAAAAAAAAAAAAAAAAAGAATATATTAAAATATACTTGAGAATTCTAACAGGTCAGCTCACTTATTTCTGTTCCTCCTACCACCCAAGAAGATGACAGTTAATCAAATTATACATAAAGTAGTTGATTTCAAGCATGCACACTCCCACCCACAAACACAGTGATGCAACAAATGGGAAACTGAATTTAACTAAAGCCTGTGGAGATCTCGTTCTAAAGTTTTTAAACTTTATAAGTGACTGGTCAATTTGTTACCAGCTTAGTTCAGTATTCTTAGCTGGCAATGTTATCACTTACTATCATCTTTCTCATTTTGCCTGTTTCTCTTTTTATTTATAGCACAGAATGTGAATAACATTATAGGGAAGGAACTTTTGTTCTTGAAAAAAATTGCTTTCTGTTCTCCTTTGCATGATAGTGACTAATTTATAAAAGCTTTTTGTCTGTCTAGCAGCTCAATTTTATTTTTATTCCATTAAGGTTCTATAAAAGTTTGATGTTGTTATTGTTCACAGGATAATAGAAAAATAACATAAATTTAAGAAAGTGAAATAATGGCTCATTTTAGAAAAATCAGAAGACTTCTTGATGTGGGAGAAATGCATATATAATACATGGGGAAAAATTAAATACAAAGGGTATATTTAAAATAGATAATAACCTGGAAATTTTCACTGTCAAATTAATTACATTTATTATTATGAATTTAGAAGTTCTTGGCTCTAAATACTAATCTATTTTCCCAGAGTCTTATGCATCCTAATAAAAAGTAGTTATAACCATTGCTTTCTACTTTCTTCTCAGCAGTTTCTCTACATAGACGAATATTGAGTGATCCTTTTATTTTTTTATTTTTTTTATTTTTTGGTCTTTTCAAGACAGGGTCTCCCTGTGGCTCCAGCTGTCCTGGAACTTGCTCTGTAGACCAGTGTGGCCTTGAACTCACAAAGATCTGCCTGCCTTTGCCTCCTGAGTACTAGGATTAAAGGCATGCACCACCATGCCCAGCTTGAGTGATCCTTTTAAATCTAGTATTTTAAACCATGAAAAACATTTAATCAGAAAATGTATGTAGTATAACATGTTGAGCTCATGGGCCCTGAATTTGAGTCCTAAATGTTTTACTTCATGGCTGTTGGAGATTAGGCAATATAATCCATCTCTCTTTCATTTTCATCATCTAAAAATTGGGTTATATTATAACATTTATAATATTTTATAAATATTATATAACTCTTGCCAGGCATGGTAGTGCATGCCTCTAATCAGCACTCAGGAGGCAGAGGCAGATGGATCTCTGTGAGTTCAAGGCCAGCCTGGTCTACAGAGTGAGTTCCAGGACAGCTGGGGCTACAGGGAGACCCTGTATCAAAAAGACCAAAAAAAAATTATATAACTCTTGATTGACTATAAAGAAAAGTGTCTGGCATATGCTTCGTGTACAATACATTTAGCCTGAGAAATTTGTGCTGAATCACTAATTGTTTTCATTCAAAGATTATATTCCAACATTTATTTAATTTTAGTGAGATCCTAATAGAAGAAAAGGCTTGTAGCACCATATTCAGAAGACTAGTAAGGAAAATTACTATTTATTTATAACAATCTAAGAAATTGGTATAAATCATAGTTCCATACTTAGTACAATTACATTTTTTTGAGGCATAAGATTTCTTTCTTAGAGCAAAATTTACAAGCTACAGACAAAGCTAACTGTAAAATTACATTTTTTATTATGTGAAAAACTATGTGTCTTCTCAGACATCTAGAGACCTTTTTTGCCTCCGTTAAAAATAACATTCAGAAAATTATTTCAGACAGTTTCACACCAGTGCAGATTTTCAGCAAAAGCCTAGTTTTCATTTCTCTTCAATGGAAATCACTTTTATATGTCGTATGTCTCTGCCAGTATATTGATGATGTGAAAGGAAATAGTCTAGTGTTCTTTTAAGAAATACAATCTTAAAAATGAAGTGACTAAACACTAAAATGGAAAGAGGTTATTTAAGTCTATAAATTTTATTCAAGTCCTGACAGAGGCAAGACAAGGTATAGTATAAATGTATGCATGGACCAGCACAGGCCTTCAAAGCAGCCTTCTAAAATACACAATTTGTTTATAGAATAAATGTCAATTTCTTTGAAGTTTAAAAGTTCCATAAGAAATTATTACTTTTCTTCAATAGTATTAAAGATTTTTCTATTGTGGAGTCTCCAGTTAATGATATCTAAATCACTAGGAAAAAAAAAAAAAAAACGCTTGGTCTACATACCGAGGTCCAGGACAGCTGGGGCTACAGTGGAACTGTGTCTTAAAAAAGACAATAAATAAATAAATAAATAAATAAATAAATAAATAAATATAAATAAAGCAAAGATGTGAAAAATAAACCCTCTTTAAACATGCTGGGACCCTGAAGGCTGCTTCCACCACCAACCGACTTAATGAACTCTCTTAAATATAAAATTATGGCCTATAGAGTATGATTTGTGTCCCCTAATTTCTTTCAGTGCAGATTCACTGGTCCCATCAAGAATCTGAGCTCTGTAAGACACTGTCTTTCCCCTTCCCAGAAGCCACCAATTACCACTTCCCCATATCCCTCTTACCCACTTCCCCAGATCCATCTACCATACAGTCCAGTCATAGCACTCCTTGGTATATACCCGATAGACTCATCCTACTACAGAGATACATGCACAGCCATGTTTATTGTTGCTCTTTTCTCAATAGCCAAGAAATGGAAAAACTACCTAAATATCCCTCAAGTGATGAATGGATAATGAAAATGTGGATGCACAATGGAATTCTACAACAGTGAAGAAAGAGAAAATATTGAAATTTGCAGGTAAATGGATGGAATGAGATAGGGTTAAACTAAGTGAAATAAATACAGACTCAAAAAAAAAAAAAACCAAGAGAAATATATTTTGTTCTCTCTCATTTGTGGAGCTCTAAATCTCTAAGTGTAGTATATATCCTGATTTAACCGCACGAACCAGGAAAATAGAAATGAGCCATGGAGATAAACAGGAAACAGAACTCAAGAGAAGGGGATAGTAGGAGACGGGCGTTATTAAGTGGAAAACGGGGAGAAACGTGGTTCTTTAACTGGGGAAGGAGTGAGGAGGGTTGTACGGAGAAGTGAGAGAAACAGTGCTTAGGTGGTATGAAAAGACAGAGGGAAATTTGTTCAAAGCCCTACTGAAAATATACATACGATCAGTATACAAGCACATGTATACAGCTGAAGGCTATATACCTAAACCTTGCCAGGCAGGAAAAACCTCCCTTCCAGAGATGGTCAGGGTGGTTCAGGAGATTCCCAATATAACACAGTCTACTGCCACAGCCCTTGATTGCCACCCTGAGGTATTTTAAAGCATTGTCCAGCACTCTTGAATACTTCATTCTATCAGAGTTCTGTGATCTAGAAAATATTTAAACAGTGTCAATGATATGCACAAAGGGAACCAGTAGTCATACATGTACAAAATAATTAACTTTTAATAACTTTGAGGTTTCAAATTATCACTCTTATATTATATTTAAAGATAAATTCTCATCTGCTAAAGTAAAAAAATCTTATTAGGGATTTCTGAATTTGAATTTTGAAACTTCATGGTGAGGGTTCTATAATATCTGATGTCCTTTAAGGTCTGTGTTTTACTTTAGAATTATTTCCACTTAAGCCACTCTCTTCCTTTAGAGATACAACAGATTTTCTATGGACAGATCATTGTGTCTTAATGAACAGCATCAAAAACAGAGTTTGGATGGAGCAGGACTTGTGCTGACGAGTGTGGTTACAGAGCAATAACAAACGACTGCTGAATTGGAAGAGGTGATTTAAAAGAACAAAGTATGCAGGTTGTGGTGTCCATAGGTTTAGGAAAAGGCAAACAAGGGTGGTTTGGTAAACAACTGTAAAAAAATGCCAGAGAATAATGAAAATTATTTCTTATTAGAAATTATGCACTTAGCTAAAGACAAAATTGAGGATATATCGAGGTAAATTATCTGTAGTTATGAGTAACTACATTTAGTCTACTCGATCTATTTTTATTGATATTTTAAGAACAGAAGAAATTATATAGAACAAGGATATAAAAAAGAATTTCGCCAGGCATGGTGGCTCACACCTTTAAATGTAGCACTTGGGAGGCAGAGGCAGGTGAATATCTGTGAGTTCAAGGCCAGCCTGGTCTACAGAGTGAGCTCCAGGCCAGCTGGGACTAAAGGGAGACCCTGTCTCAAAAATACAAAAAAAAAAAAAAAGAATTTTCAAAAACTTGTAATAATGTGACTTTTCTTAGATTACTGCAATCAAGTTTCAAATTTTGATATTCCTTGGGAATTTCTCTTTTTACGGAGACAATAAGGAACAACAGTTTGTAAGATGGAAAAAATCAGTGACTACAGATGGCGGCCTAAGCAGAGAAGAAGTAGCCCGTCAGCTAAACTGGAAGTGAAGAGAAACAATGGCCGACTGACTTGGGAAACATCCAGAGTCAATGAACCCAAGATTGACAGAAATGAATGGCCACCATATGCAGGAAATTCATGCTGTGAAATCGTATGAGGAAGGTACATGACCAGGACCTCAAGACAGACTAGGAATAGCCCTTTCCTTACTGTCATCGGCCTATAGGAAAATAGGGTTAGGGTCCTACAATCATAAAGGATTGAATTTTGCTAATAAACCTGGTGAGCCTGGAAGAGGAGCTGGAATCTCAGATGAAATGCAGGCCCCAACCAACAAATTGATTTCAGTCACCTCGCCCAGCCACGCCAAATATTTTGCATGATCTATTAAAATAATGGATTTGAGTTTGTTTTTGGCTGCTGAGTCTATGGCAAATTAGTACCCATCAGTAGAAAAGTGAAAATGGTGTGTCTCTTTGTTTTTCCTCCTTATTTTTAGGATTTTAACTAAATAATTTTTTGAAGATTTCATACAATACGTGTTTACCATATTTAGACGCCCACCCTATGTGCAACACCCCTATGCTGCCCCAGTCACGGTTCATGCACTCTGTCTTATACATTAAGGGCTGTTGAGCCAGGTTTGTGTCCCCAAATGTCTTTTACTGTGCATCCATTCACTAGAGCCCGATTAGCAATCTAGCACCAAACCCTTGAAGAAAACTGACTCTCGCTCTCCCGCAGTTACTGGTTGCTAAGAGCTCCTCAGGTAAGCCTGGGACACTTTAGAAACTTCCCGGCTTCTGTGTTGGAATTTCGTCTGGCTTGCATGAGTCTTGTGCATGGTGTTACTACTGCTGTAACGTCACATAAATATCTTCCCAGCTGTCTGGAAAATTATGTTTCCTTGTGGATATTCACCAACTCTGACATGTCCAGTCTTTCCCCATCTTCTGAAATGGTCCCCAAGCCTTGGGGAGCAGACGTTTGACATGGATAACTCTGCAGTCTCTTATTCTCTGAACTTTGGCCAATTATGGCTTTCTACATTAATCACCATCTGTTCCATGAGGAAGCTTTGCTGGTGAGAGTTGAGAGATGCACTAATATTCTTCACACTCCCCGTTCCACTGCATTCCCTGAGCCTGAGGTGCACGGTAGCTGTGTCACTGTGCTCGGCACATCACAGACACTGACCCTCTACACTCTTCCAGTTGTGAACTTTGCAGTACTTTCCATCCTTTTCAAAAGAACTTTCTTTAATGAATGATAATTGGTAAAATTATCTGTAAATATAAAGGTACGTATTTAGGATACAGTAAATAATGGCATTAATCTAGGGAAGTGACAAAAGTAGATTTTCCTCTAAGATATATGACCTCTCCAGCCATGTATATGTGGCAATGTTGACAGTACCATACATGAGTTCCCTCCCACTGAGTGGGCCTTACGTCCAATTAGACAACTGTTGATTAAGTCCTGGAGATAATACTGCCCCTATTGCACCAGTAGAGATTGTTCTCTGGGCCAGTTATTATTGTGGTTCATAGACCTTATGCTGGTGGGATCACGGATTGGGTTTCTCCCTTGGCAGCTTACATAGCACCTTC
The DNA here is from genome assembly GCA_009823505.1 of Rhizomys pruinosus. Taxonomy (NCBI): domain Eukaryota; kingdom Metazoa; phylum Chordata; class Mammalia; order Rodentia; family Spalacidae; genus Rhizomys; species Rhizomys pruinosus. The sequence goes on along the minus strand of VZQC01003736.1, from coordinate 1,331,085 downwards.
AGATATCACAGGAGCTAGTTTTCAGGGAGGAGGCTTTCTAATAATTTCCAACTCCATTGCTCCTACTCCTGAGTCCAAGGTATGTCTTATCTTCAGCAATAGGGTCTTACCTTCAAGTTCTGAGAGGCAACCAAAGACTGTGACAACAGCCTGGCCATTTTGGTAGTCTCTTCCGCTACCCAGATCAAAAAACTTGAAGGGACATTTCCCCTGTCTGGTATTGTGTTTTCAGCTATACACGTGCACTGTTATATTTGTTAGAAGGCAATATTCACAAAACAGCTAGGAAATCAGAAACAGCCTAAGTGTCCCTCAAACGATGGATGGACAATGAAAATGGGGTGTATTTACGCAATGGAGTTCTACTCAATGGAAAAGAAAGACAATATCGTGAAATTTTCAGTATTGGGATGGAACTAGTTATAGTATGTGAAGTACACAGACTCAGAAACATGGGAAATATATGTTCTCTCTCATTGGTCAAACATTAGCTGTGCTTATGTAGCCAGAATTTAACAGGAACCAGGAAAATGGAAAAGAGCTTCATAGGGGTAAAGGGGAAGAAATAGCTGGAGAAAGAAGGACAGCAAGAGAGATTGTTATTTAGGGGAAATGGTGAAATGGAGGTACTTCAACTGGGGAAGGAAGAGGAAGTGTTACAAAGGTCAAGAGAGAGGAGAGGCAAATAACACTTAGGCGATAGAGAAAACCAGAGTGACAATATGTCAGTTCAAAAGCCTACTGAAAATGCACATCATAGATAGATGGATAATAGATTGATGACAGATGATAGATAGATGGATAATAGGTAGATTATAGATAGATAGATAGATAGATAGATAGATAGATAGATCTTTTTTAGTTTTATTTTATGATGGGCAATGGGGAAACATCTCAGAGGAAGAAATAAAGATGTAGAAAAACACAATAGGTAATGTAGTACAATGAATTTGAATGTTAGTTAGACTTTGAGGAAGTAAGCCCAGGAGAATGTAGTTTTTAAATATTTTCTTGTATAGTGTTTGAAGTCAAAAAGGCCATAGCTCTATCATGACATTTATTTTCTTTTAGCTATTTATTACTTATTTGCAAAGTGTCATTACTACATTTATTGCATTTTCATGGGTGACTTAGTGCACTTGGATCGTATATATCTCTGTACCTCTGCTTATCTGTGCTCCACTGTGCCATCTATTTTCTCTGTTGTGTACAAGGGGACAGTGAACAGCTAAGATCAGAAGTTTATGCAAAGGTAACTCTTGGCTTAAGATCTGCAATTATATGATCAGGCACTTTCCTTTCTACAAGAACTATTGTTAAAACTCCAAAAACTCTTTATCCTAAAAGAGACAGATTGGGAATTACAGGAGTGATTTAGTTGTCCTGAACTTCACGAACAAAGTGCACGTTGATGTTTACTTCGAGAATACATGACACATGTGGAAAGACGCTGTATCAGCACATTCACGTCCTCCTTCCTATACTAACATTTTGCTACCTTATTAGAGAACAGAACAAATGCAATGAGCTCTAGGGCATTGAACATGTGTCGTTGTTGGTAGAAGCTTGGGCAGGAAGACAGGACATGGAGGCTTTCACCAGGAAGCAGCGACTCAGGGGATCCACATCGGATCCTTAGCGCAGTGAGGCATTGCCTTAAGTACTTGTCAGTTCCCCTTTACATCTGTCCCTTTGTCTCCTCTCCCTACATGGTTACATACACTGTGATTGTGTGCCCCTTGCTACAGAGTTGCACCACATCATGCATGGGAACAGACATTGATTGACTCTGTCAGGTTGCCTTCTCTGTTCCGGAAGCCCTAACCTCCCCAGCCTTTCTCAAGGTCAAAGGACACTATGGTCCCAGGGTTTGTACTTCCATGACATCATTAGGGGTGCCGGTCTCTTTATTTCTATTATGGCCTTGATGAGGCTGGAGACAGATCCTATAAATAGGGGAGCCAGAAAGGGTACAGTCACACAAGTCCCCCTAATCCAAAGTATAACACTTATGAGGGGTTTGATTCTGCCGAAGGTTGGGACCATCCCCCAAACAGCTTCCCACTGTCCAGCCTTTCCAGGTCTGGATTGGCATGTGCGTGAATTTTCTCATTCTGTGGTCTAATCTGTAGCCTTTCCTTCATGTTATATTTTTAAGCAGCACTGATTCATATTAAAATTTCCATAAACTCCTCCCTCAGAAACAAGAAAGCAATCTAAGTGGTTTTGATAGATAGCAATATATATTTTGGTGTACCAGTTGCCAAGTACATTAAGGGATTTTGCAGTTTCAATAGTTATCATTTCAACCACAGCCTGCAACCTACTACTAGGTTTAAGACACAGATGAGAATTTAGTACCCACAGAAACCATCCTCTCTCCAGGCGGCTGGTCTATACATTAGTATAGAATCATAAACTCAGGAGGCCACTACTCACAGTTTTGGTTGCCAATTTGAAAAGATAGGCTGGGTTCTTTTGGTTTCCTTGCAGTACTTACACACTTGAACTTTCCAATATTCCCTTCTTACAAGTGAGAACATGAAGGATGGATGGATGCACCCCAACATACAAGATCCTAGACAGTTTGGGGGAGCTGGTATAGGCTGTACTCTGGCATAGCAAGTATATCCACCTGGGTCTGCCATTCAGTCTCTGCATCAACATGGTTACAGGCCTGTAGAGGTCAGAGAATATGGACAAAGACTGGGGATCTGGTTCAAAGCAGTTTGGTGGTTCCTACCATTGGATTTCCCGAGTGGTTGCATTACAAAATCTTTGGAGTAGGCATGTCATGTTTTCACCATTGGGCAAGGCAGTTTTTCCTGATGATTGACGTTTTAAGAAGGCTGACCCCAGTAGCAGGTTGGGGTACTCTGTCTCTTTATAGGACTTATGGTGATCAAGCTATTTAGCTTCCCAAGGCCATTGCCCCCCTCTCCATATTGGATGACCCATAAAACATAGCAAGAAGAGATTATAACTGAGTTTTTGCTCTCTGCCAAGTCTTGAAACAGGTTTCTTGTGTCAGAGATGAGAGAAGCGCTACTGTTTGTATTCTCATAGAAATGATGAAAAAGCTGATGAGACATGGCCTTTGATGTGACGGTTCCTGGGTCTGTGCCCTGTCCATGGATACATAGCCCAATCTGCCAGCCTTTTCTCCAACTGGGGGTCTAAGTTTTAGGATGAGAATAATGAAAATAACATGGATATAGGTCCTCATTTGGCAGCAGTGTCCTTTTGAAGGAGTGGCAATTTGTCTTTTTCTGCCAACTGGCCTGTGAGGGCTTCTCACACATATATGCTCAACAACAAAAGTCACCAACTACAGTGGTACACAGGTCACAAAGAATTAAGTCTGGTCATTCTAGGTAAGGTGTCTCTTTTGGATCATTAGAACCTAGGATGGGAGGTGGGTCTGGACATCTAAACATTTGTCATTCAGAGAGTACTGAGAATTTAAAGAAAGTGTGGTGGCCCCTTGTCAGCAGATGGAGTACATGATCTTGTACTTTGTTTACAAACCCTAGACCCTCCCCTGCAAGAGAAATAGGGACGGTACACTACCAGGCCTAATCAAGTTATTTGAAAACATGGGTCACATAAAGGGGACCAGATCGGAAGCCAGTAGTACTTAGCATCCTGTCTAAAGGAGGGCTAATGGAAACTTTTTGCCACAGGTCCAGTTGGCTGGAGCACTTTCCACCAAACCCATGGTGATAATCATAGGCAAGAACTGCAGTAACAGCTGTAGACAGAGGAATACAGTATGACTGATGTGGGAATCTTCATCCTGTTAGGCGCTCGATTCCTCAAGCTTCTGCCATACATGGATTAGTCAGCCTCTGGAGTGACTAAAGCAGAGGTGCAGGCCTTTAGGGTCTCTGGGGATGCAACTGGATATCTCCAGATACCTCGCACAGTACTGACAGATCAGAATTAAACCCACAATCATCTGAAACTGGCTTCATTCTGCTATGCTGAATCCAGTGGCCCACCTAGGCTGCCTTCACTGCAGGAAAGATAGGTAAAATGGCAGGGAACTGACCCTCCCAAGGAAGGCTGAATATTCCACTCTTTCACCAATACAGCATCTCTCAGTAGTCAGGCTCACAGTATCAGTTTCCTATCCCTGTGGTATGTAGTGGGCAAGGTCGACCTTTTGTCTACTACTCAGAGTAATGTTGCCCAATTATTTTAGAGTTCTGAGATACTCCTGATAATGAGAGAAAGGATCCATGAAGAATCTCATAAGGAACAACCCCATCTGTTTAGTAGGACTAGAACTAGTTCTTTTTGGTTGCTGTTTTTTTTTTTTGTCTGTTTTTAAGACAGGGTCTCCCAATATAGCCCAAGCCTGTGTCTATCTCTTATGAGCTGAGATTGAAAATGTGCAACACCACGCCTAGTATTAGACCTAATTCTTTAAAAAAAAAAGCAAGTACCAGCGCCAGGGCCAAGTGCAGGTGAGTTTCCTGGCACAGTTTGCTTACTTATCATTTGAGTTTGGTTTATTCAATCCACTTTCCCAGAGCTCTGGGAACAGTATGCTGTGTGTAACTTCAAATGATTTTCAACCCTGTATGACCAATTGCACAACCTCAGCCACAACATTTGCAGGTTATCCAATCCAAAGGAGATTAGGATTCCACACTGGGGAAAGATTTCCTTTAGGAGAAGTTGGACCATTTTATATGCCCAGCATGAAACAGTGCACACAAAAGCTAGAAAATACTTGCAGCCTTGGACTTGAGGGAGCTCAGAGAAGTCAACAACTACATCTTCAAAGGGTGTGACATGAGGCATATGCTCCACATGATTCACCCACTACCCAAACTGTGCTGTAGAAATGTCAGACTCTCAAGATTTCTCTGCCAATGTAGGTCTTCTCTTGGAACCATTTAAACAAAGCTCAGTGATAAGACCTCAGTCAGGGATCACTACTCAGATATCCAGATTTCCACCACGTCCTTTCATGCTGTGAATAACTAGGGTCTCATCTACTAACAGACTAGTAACAGGGAAGCAGTCAGAGCCCTGTCCCATAGTCTGTCAGCAGAATGGGTTATCAGTCCCACTTGGACTGACTCTATAGGAAGGGACAATGGTATGCCTCTGTTATTTTTTTAGAAAGCTCTTGCTAGACAATCATCTTGTAAGGCTTAGGGGTGGAACCAACTTGGGATAGCTACCTATTAATGACATTCTGAGCAGATCAGATTGCCATCTCCTCCCAAAACAAGTGATATCACTAGGGTCCCACTATATACATATACATATATATATATATATATATATATATATATATTATTTTATATTATCACCAATACTACTGTTACTAGAAAAGTATGTTCATATTCAAGTCTATTGTATTCGGAAACAGTGACTCATATTTTTTTTCACTTGCGAATAGTAGTAAATAAATATTTCTTTAATATATGTACTTTTTTAATTTTTGTGGAGTTTGTACAATATTTCTTAACCTCATTTATCCCCCTCTTCCCTATGCATACCATCTCCATTGCCCCCACACAAGACTTCATCCGTTTTGTCATATGTTGTGTAAGGCCTATCGAGTCAAGTTCATATACCCAGACGACTCCCAGGGTGAGTTCATCCACTGGAGCTCGATGAGGAGAGTCTAGTATTTCCAGGCTCTGGCCTTATTACCTGTTGATTATGACTAAGGAGTCCAACCCCAATGTCCTCCAAGCCACCATTATTTAACTAGCTACCAGTAGCACACCAAAGTTAAAATAAAGGAATTATCAACTTGCCAAATATATGTCTTTAACAAGGATTTGAACAGTACATACTGTCGACCTTACTAAAGAGTAAAAACAACAGCCAGATTTAGGTTACTTACAAGGTGGAATTAAAATGGTGTAATCAGCAGAAGGTATATGAAACTCTCACAAGAGGGGCAAGCAGAAAATAATAAAACTAAGGAAGGATTCTTTCTGGGAAAACACTCATGTGTTGGGGCATGCCATCTGGGTAGAAGAGGCCAAAACTTGATACTTTTATATCTGACCTTTGACCCTGGACATCTGGAAATACAATATGAATCAAACAGAAGGGAAGTTTTCTTTTCCATTCCAAAAACTTTTGGCACAAAAAAAAAGCTTTTAAGCAGATAGCATTTATTACACCACAAAAGCTAATATTTATCACTTGCGTGGAACCCAAAAATGTAAAATATTTAGTAAGAAAATAGATACCTCAGAAACTCAGTGGCAGTGAAACATTATTTGTTGTAATAGATTTAGACACTGTCTGAGATAAGTAAAAACAATCCAGTATTTTGATGCAGTTGATGCACTAACTTAATTCACATTCTCCAATTCCTAACTTTAAATACGGTGAAGCATTTTTATATGGAATGAAAATTAATCTTTACCTTACATTTTAAAATACCATTAAGTGATGTGTTTTTCATAGTAGCACTTTTTTATTTAGATTAGATGAAATTATTTAGATTATTTAGATATATGACAATTGTGAAGTTATGTTGCAAAGTTATATGAGAAATACTACTTTCTAAATTAAAATTACTTGTAGTGTATTTTTTTTATTTAATTACATCTAACAATCTTAGTCAATTCTTGGTTGAAGATAAACACATAAAAATAGAAGCATAAACAGAGGAAATGCATCATCTAAGAACAGAAGAAACCTGATTCTATACATTCAGATGTTTGTTATCTGTTGTATTTTAGAAAAGCTAGTTCATTTCTTTTTAATTTTGTTGTATTTATGTGTATGAGTATATTGCCTGCATATATGTAAGTGCACCCAGGTCATGCAATGCCCATGAAGAAAAGAAGAAAATATCAGATATCCTGAAACTGGTAGTTGCTAGCCACCATGCGAGTGCTGGGATTCAAACCCAGGTCTTCTGCAAGAATAGCTATTAGTCACTGAGCCATTTTTCCAACACCAGAAAAGCTGGATAATTTCATGGCTCCAGATTCTTCTTCTGTAATAAGCTTTTCCTTGTGAATATATATCAGGATTACAGTGAAAAGAGACATAGAATAAGAGCCATCAGTATAATTATCCTTATCAATGTTATTATTAATATGTTGGAAAATCCATCAAGGGGGACATGATAAGCTCCAGAATTATTCATTTTCCATAGAAATGTAAGTAGGAGCTGTGTTCTTAATAGTTCTTAGAGCCCCAGGGGTCATAGTTGCAGTGTTATAAAGATACACTTTCCTTTGTGCAGACAAACCACACACAGGGATAATTGGATGCTGGTCAGTTTTTTTTTTTAAACTAAAAAATTTTATGGCATTTTATTAAATTATATTGCAGAAATCAGTTCTATCTCTATTATGAGTATTAACTATCAGGCAGTAAATGCTAAACATTAGTAACTGGTCTTTTTATGACTTACATTGAAAACTATCCTTTCATTACTTGAGAAAAGACATTATATTACTGTGTAGTTTGCCAAAATGAATTGACTTAGCAATAAAACAATTTCTATTTGTAGTCTATTTCCCTTAAGGAACTGACTCAGTATTTTCTTTCTTTGCCAGGATTTCTTTGCAAGAGTTTGACACATGCTCAGAATTCATTCTCTGCTATGTAGCAGAAATTCAAAATATTTACATTACCAACATCCTAAGCACTTTAAAGAAGTGCCATCCTTATTTGAATTTTATGTGAACTGTTTCAACAGCAACTAAAATATATTTATGTAAATTATTGCCTAAAACTGTAATCTTAAATGTGTTCTAATAGAATTTAGTTTTGTGGCTCTCGTTTGAAGTATATTTTGATGTATAAATGCATACTTCATTTTATGTTGTACATAAAACATTTATACTTATATAGTAGCATTAATTCTAGAATTCATAATTATAATATTTTTAAATCATTGAAAATAAATAACTAAAAAGAGAAAAATAAAGTCAACACCCCCAAGAATATACCTACTGTTTTATAAAATGAATAGTTAAAGTACCAGTTCCCAAATGTGCTTTTGAATCTGGGCTTACTTACAAGTGGGAGGTCACATTACCACATTTAGTTTCTTTTAAAAGTATGTGCTTTTATTTCAGCATCCATCGTTATTATTATCACCATAGGAGTATAGAAGCAAACTGGTTTGGGTTTCTTTCCTATCTTACCCCCCCCCCATTTGTTCTTTTAAAATCTCACGCCTGTATTTTCTTTTCTTTTCCAGTTCACACAGCATAATGCTTCCTGAAACTGCGCATGCAATTCCCATTAATGGAACTTGAATGCATCACGGAGATAATACAACCTACTGTAGAACATCTCTTTGTGGCGTTGTGATCACCTGACCCAGGTTATGTCAAGCCCCTGTTCAAGCTCTTCTATATTTTATTATCAGCCTGCCCTAATCACATTTATTGGACATAGAGAAGTAGGTCTTTTCTGAATGATCATATGTCTGTGCACATGGCCAAAATACAGGATTTTTTTTCCTCAGGGAGACATAATTTTCACATTTTTAGTTTTCCTAAAAGAAGCTTTACTGATGATGCTTTGTGAAAGAATTTAGACAGACTAAAAGAAACTGTTGTAAAATATTTGTAAATACAGTAATAGCGATAGTTTATTTGGATTTTATGGTTCTTCTATTTATGAACATTATTAGAAACAAGTAACAATCATTTTGTCAAACTTAAAAACTAGTATCTGGGGCTGCAAATATTGAATATCAGATTAACTGCATTTAGCAGAGTCATGAGGCAATGGGAATGACTGTGTTGTTCTATAGAATATACACTGCATACAGCAATTATAGAAATTTACAGTCAGTCTTGATGAGGAGGAAATCGATGCACACTCTTTCAGAATAACTGAAACATATTTTCAGAGGTGTCAGTGACATAATTTGTTATGAACTTATCAAAGATGCATTCACTCTTAATTTGTAAGCATTTCTTTGTATAACAGAAGAGCTTTCAAACTACATGTTTATAAAAATCTTTGCACTTCAAAACTGTTTACACATTTTAGAATTTAGAAAAGAGATGCATTATATGGACAGTGTTTTTTTATTTAAAAATATTTTACTTATTATTTTTATTTAGCTTTTCTACATTTCATGTACAGTTCTTAATCAAATTTAGAGCCCCTCCCTCATCCACGCCTCCCAGCCCCCACTAGAGCTCACATATTCTGCCATACATGTCATGTTATCAGGCAAGCATTTGTACCTGGATGTCCTTCACTGCAAATTCATCCACTGGAGTCTAGTCAGCCTATATAAAGATCTTAAGTAAGTCCTACTCTTCCTTACCCACTAGGAACCATTTTCCAATAGTTCCCAGTCTAGGGCCAGCTTGACATCCACTTCTCTTGCCCTGGTCTGACTGAGTTGGTTTGGGTCCTGTGCTCAGTGCCAACATTGCCACAAGTTCACATGTGCAAGTTTCCAGCAGACTGAAACCCTCTGCTTCCATGTGCTCATGAATCAGCTCTGAGTCTTACCATCTTTCTCCCCCTCTTCTACAATGGTTCCTGAGCTCTGGGTAGGTGAGGTTCAATATAGGAGTCATAGCCAGGAAACACACACAACTCAGTCTCTTATTCTTTAAAACATGACCATTTGTAGGAAAAGATACAGCTTTGCATTGTGTAGGATGTGCCAGGAAGTGGCAACAGAAAGGTTGGCCCATATGAACATTGAAAGGAAGAAAAGCGTCAAGACTGCTACAGGCATCAAACCCCTCTGTGGATCCTACTTGTAACAACTATTTATAATTAGTCCTAACGAAACTTACCTTCTAGGTGCTGCAAAGTTTTAATACGAGATACTTTCTTACCTCCCCTTCACAGAACAAGGAGGAATATGATGATGAGGTCGTTCTCTAACTGTAAATTGGAGCCAACTGATATAGAGATAATCTCTTATAAAACCAGTAAAACTGCCTTCTTTCTTTTTAAATTTTTTAAAATTAATTTTATTTATTTCTGTATGTGTACGAATGTACTGTCTGCATGCAAGTTTGTGCACCCATGTCGTGCAATGCCACGGAGGTCAGAAGAGGTGTCGGATTCCCCTGGAACTGGAGTTCTCCTGGAATTGGAGTTTCAGACGGTTCTCGGCCGCCATGTGGGTGCTGGGGATCGAACCCGGGTCCTCTGTAAGAGCGGTCAGCACTCTTAACCGCTATGGCCCCCCCCATTCTCCGCCCCAAAACTGGCCTCGTAATTAACTAATGAACAGTAGGAGACTTGTGAAAAGGTTGTCTCGAGTCAGAACACAGTATAATACTAAAAATCTCCTTAAGCTGTGCTTTAAGCAAAATATATTACATGTACGACCGAGGACGAGCTTGATATCAGAAATGGATTATTTCTACCAAGGAGTCGTTGGCCAGAGGATCCACACCCCCCCACCTAAAAGGTAAAGGGTTCTTGCCTATATAAAACTAGGATACCTGCAAGAGGAGGCAATAAGGCCCTTTTGCTGCTTGAAGACTCGATTTTAGAAGCATGAAAAAGATGTATTGAGACAGCACTGTGGCAATTGTCAGTTTGGTCTCTGGATATCACAAAGGATGTTTTACCTAAAGTGCCAAGGCTAAAACCCAAGTGAAGCAAATCATATGGGTCTTCCTGCGGTCATTAGTATATGCTTCATTTCAGCCACTAGCTTACAGTCTTACCTGCCTGGTAAATTACTGTGTGCATCAGCTAGTGGTGCGTATATTGCTGCAGATGTCTGTGTAGATTCCATTAATCTAATTGGCTACTAGCTCTCTCCTTGGAGGATTAACCCACACGCTGAGTGCCACAAGCTCTACCTCCTGTGTGTAGAGAGATGTTATAAACCCACAGTAAGACGCTGTCATATTTACAGAAAAAAAAAATATAATTCATGAATTAACATATCATCCACCCAACACATTGTGCTATACCAAAGTAACCTACCAGTACTATTAGTGCTGTGTTAAATACTTATATATCTAATTGCTTGTGCTTCATTAGTAGGAATGAAAGGTTATTCCTGGACAAAACTGTCAGCCCATGAAAAAAACAGGCCAGAGATTTGACCCATGAAGTCCAAAAACGACAGCTCCAGAGAATATACACTGTTTTGCTTCTCGTCGCACCTGTGCCTCCTTTTCTAACCTAGGGAACAATCTGCGGAAGACGTGGCGTGTGATAGAATGTAAGGCTGCGATTGGGGTGAATGGTGAAGCTACAGCAATATAGACTAGAGACCTATTTGATCAACTTGATTGTACATACAAGCCCCCCCCCCAGCTGGATGGTGGGACCCTTGGGCTGTGTGGGTTTGGGCACAACTGCTTGCAAATTGGTTTTACATGAAGGATGCTTTGTACTCATAAATTATTATTTATTGTTAAAAAATGAAAAAAAATGAAGAAGTAATAGAAGAAAAATAAAACATGACCATTTGTGGCCTTCTATGTACAACACATTCTGTCATATAAGGAAGATTAACTGGTGAGAGGTGAGGGATGGACTAGTTTTCTCTCTAGCCCTTGTTCTGCTGTGTTCCATGAGCTTTACGTGTATAGGGTTAACTATAGATGTGTCACCTAAGACTGGGCATCTCTCAGATATATAACCTCTGTGTCTAACCAGTTGTAGGATTCTGCTGCCAAAAGAAACTTCTTTGATAATTGGTATACTGTAAACTTCTCTATAAATAAAAGGATCCATATTTAGCATATTGCAGGAAATGCCATTTATCTAGAGATATGACAGAAATAGGATTTTTCTCTAGGATCCATGTCCTCTCCAGCCCTATGTATTTTGTCATGCCTACAGTGTCACCTATGCGTTCAACTCATGCTGGAAGGCCCTAAGTCAAATTAGATAGCTCTTTAGTATTCCCGAGATAACAGTGCCACTCCTGCACCAATTGAGGTAGCTTTTTCTGTGTCAGTTGTGATGGTTGTTAGGCTTCAGGGCTGGGTTGGGCCATTGATTGATTTTGTCCCTCAGCAGCTTGCATAATATCCTCTAACATTTTGAGAGCTAAACTTCCAGTAGAAGGTTTTCAAGTCAGTTCCCGCTCCATTTCTCCAAGACCTGTATCTGAAGTATGTCTTGTCATTGCTAGTAGGGTCTTATCGTCTAGTTCTGGGAGATACACAAGAGCTCTTCCAAGAGCCTGTGTTATTTGGGGCATCTCTTGGACTATTCCCACCAACCACTCAAAGGGAAGTGTCTACTGTCGGGCACTGTGTTGATTATCATACAGCCCCCAGCTATACTTATGGACTAATATTGAGACACTGTATGTACATTTCTCAGGGGGGTTCAGAGGCAATTCATTTTCCTAGCCCTGCAAGAACCATTCATTACTACCTGCACTTGCTCTCATACGACCTCTCTCCTCCCTCCCCAGTCCCACTGTCCCCATTATACCCATTCTCCCACCAATAACACCGACCTCCCACCATCCCGCCTCTGAGTTCCCTCCTCCCTACACTGTGGACCCCTGCATGTCCTTCCTCTTCCCCACCCAATCGAACACTATCACTCTCCCCACCTCCTCTGTGCTAACATATGTCCCCCAACTATCCCTGTTGGGCTCTTTCTTTTCCTTTACATCTGTGTTTTCCTGGCTATATACTCAGATACACGGGATCCAGCTACAATCCACGAATGAGGAAGAACATACTTATGATTGCTTTTCTGCATTCGTGTTACTTCACTTAGTATAACGCTCTCTAGTTCCATCAACTACCTGCAATTTTCATAATTTCATCTCTTATTACAACTGATTAGAACTCTGTCATGTAAATGTGCCACATCTTCATTATCCATTTGCCAGCAGAGGGACACAGGTTGTTTCTATTCCTTAGCCATTGTGATAAAAGCAGCAACAAACATGGATGTACAGGTATCTCTACAGTAGGATGCGTCCATGGGGTATATGCCAAGGAATAGTATAACCCGATCATATGGTTGATTTGTTTTTATTTTAGTATTTTGACAGTTCTCCACACTGCTTTCCATAGTAGTTGCATGAGTCTGCATTCTCGCCAGCAGTGTATGGGCATTCCCCTTTTTCCACATCCTCGCCAGGATTTGGTATCCTTGTTCCCTTGGTCTTAGCCAGTCTGAACAGGGTAAGAAGAAATCTTAAAGTGCCTTTTATCTGCATTTCACTAATTACATACAATGTTAAGGCCATTTTAAGGTGTTTCTTAGCCACTTTATTTCTTCATTTGAAAACACTCTGTTCAGGTAGATAGACCTTCGTTTATTTTCTTTGTTTGTTGAGTTATTTGTACGTTCTGGATATTAATCTTCTATAGGATGTGTAGTTGATAAAGATTTTCTCCCACTCAGTGGGTTTTCTTTTCCCTTCCTTGGTTGTTTCTTTTGCTGTGCAGAAGCTTTGTAGCTTACACTTATGGGTTGACCTTAGTGCCCGAGCTGCTGATGTCTGATTTAAAAAGTCCTGTCCTACAGATTTTATGTAAAGCAAATGTGCCACAGTAAGACCCTGTCATATATAACAGGGGGGAAAATTGTAATTCATGGATTAACATATCCAAACATGTGTCTATGCTAAAGTAACCTACCATAACTATTAGTGCTGCTTAAATACCTATATATCTAATTGCTTGTTCTTCATTAGTAGGATCGAAAGGTTATTCCTGGACAAACTGTCAGCCCATGAAAGGAAACAGCCAGAATTGACCAGAGTCCAAGTCAACAGCTCCAGAGAGAGTGGACTGTTTTACCTCTCATCCACCTGTGCCCCTTTTCTAAGCCTAGGGAACAACCTGCGGAAGAGGGGGCGTGGTAGAATGTAAGGGCTGCGATTGGGGTGAATGGTGAAACTACAGCAATGTAGTCTGGACACTCATTTGATCAACTTGATTGAACAAACAACCTGTCACCCCCCACTGGATGGTGGGGCTGTAGGTGTTTGGGCACAACAGCCTGCAGTTAGGTTTTGCATGAAGGATGCTTGTACTCATGGATTATCACTTATAGCTAAAAATGAAAAAAAAACTGAGAGAAAGATGCAGGACAGTTATGGCAGAATGCATGATCTAGGATGGGGTGGGGGTGGGGGGGAGGGAAAGGGAAATAAGCCTGAACTGAATTGGAAAAAATGTATGAAATGCACAAAGCATCAATAAAAATTAATTAAAAAAAAAAGAAAATAAAACACTTTTATATTCATCAGAAAAAAAAAAAAAAAGTCCTGTCCTGTACCTATATCATGGAGGAAACTGCCTATGTTTTCCTCTAGGATTTTCAGAGTTACAGATGTTATATTCATGTCTTTGATCCATTTTGAGTTGGCTTTTGTGCAGGGTCAAAGATAAGGGTCCAGTTTCATTCTTCTACAGGTGGAGATCCATTTGCTGAAGATGCTGTCTTTCCTCTAAAAATTGTGTGTTCTTGGCAGTTTTGTCAAATATCAGATGGTTGAAATTGCACATAATCATGATGGGTGTGTACTGTGTTTTGTTGATCTATGTCTATTTTTGTGTCAGCACAATGCTGTTATTATGATTAGCACTCTGTAATTTAATCTGTGATATGTATGGTGATTCCCCCAATGTCCTTTGTGCCCAAGATTTTGTTGGCTATCCAAAGGTGTTTTCTTTTATTCCATATGAACTTTAGGATTTTTTGGGGGGGGAGGTTCTTTTTTTGAGGCAGGGTCTCCCTGTAGCCCCAGCTGGCCTGGAGCTCACTCTGTAGACCAGGCTGGCCTTGAACTCACAGAGATCTATCTGAATCTACCTCCATAGTGCTGGGTGTGCACAACCACTCCTGGCACTAAAGACAGTTCTGAGCTTCCATGTGGGTGATGGGAATCAAAACCAGGTCCTCTGCAAAAGCAGTCAGTACTCTTAAATGCTGAGCCAGCTCTCCATCCCCAGAATTTTTTTTTATTTTTTTTTAACTCTGTGAAAATATCATGGGTATTTTGATTGGTATTGCATTGAATCCATAGATTGCTTCTGGTGAGATGTTCATTTTCACAATATTGATTCTACCAATTTGTGAGCACAGTAGGTCTTTCCACCTCTGTCTCTTTATTTAAATATTTAAAATTTTCATTGTAGAGATATCTAATGCCTCTGGTTTGTTCCTAAATATTTTTTGAGGCTTTTGTGTATGGGAGAGTTTCTTTGAATGTGCTTTCTGATTGCTTGTTATTGGCATATAGAAAGGCTACTGATTTTTGTAAGTTAATTTTGTAACCTGCCACTTCTCTGAAAATAGTAATTATTACTCACAGTTTTCTAGGCCATCTCTTCAGTTTCAGGGCTATTTCTTCTTGAATGAGGATCTTAGCGACAGTCAGTAGAGATCTGTGTTTAACTTGTAGTATCTGTAGAAGTTAGAAAACTGAAAAGGGCCATCGTGTTTAAGAGAATTAAATAGTAGAAAATAGGTGATATAAAAGTAGACAGGGAAAATACTGGTGGTCTAACCACTTAATTATGGATGTAGATGGAAGGACAGGAGACAAATGTCACAGTTCACCCCTACTGTCCCCTGCTGGTGTTAGACCCAAGCAGGCTGCAATTCCTCTGCCTCAGATCTCTGGACAAGCTTCCAATCCCAGACTAGCTAAACCTTCTGCCACAGACCACTAAGTCCCTCCTGAGATAGTCCCTCCCTGCATCTTCCCTTACTCCAGATATGCCATACAGATCCTTTCCATCTAGTGGTACATTGCCGCTGTAAACCTCCAACTTTATGGTTTAGTGGGTAAGATGACACCCAGATCAGTGTGGGAAGTTCGGCTTGCACAGCAACTTGGTGGCCCATTTTTGAGTAGTCAGTTTTCACTGAGCCCCAATATGTCTCTCCCAAAGGAAAAGTAATTGTCTCTAGATGAAGACAGGGCCTTGATCCAAAATGCCAAGGTTCCCCATTATGATTTGCTTATGAGGACTTGACAGTATCTCTATCTGCTAGGAACATCTCAAGTCCCATTGGGTCTGCTACATCCATCGTATGTCCCAAGTGGCAGAGTAGCCTCCATAGTAGTGTGTGCCTATTGAAGAGCCTTCTCTTCTAGGCCCAATCAAAACTATGCTGCCCCCAGAATCCAAAATGGCCCATGAAGCCTTGGCCTTGTGCTCTTCCTCTTGGTGGTAAGACAGAACAGATAGGTACAACAACTTATCCTTTACCTTCCAAAGGGAATATATATATATATATATATATATATATGGAATATATATTCCAAACCATATTAACTCAACCCTTAAAATTTTTACTGAGGTAGAAGTCCCTTTAATTTGCCTGATTTATTTCCCATCCTCTGATGTACATATGTCTTACCAAATTTAAATTTGTGGACTAAGCATAGTCTCAACAATGTAATGAAGCAGTGTGACACCTTGCACAAGAGACAGGTGATCAAGAGCCTTACAATTAAAGTACAGCAGGGATGGAAAATTAATGTATCATTGAGCAGAGAAGGCATACTGTTTGCCTTGTCAGATAAAATGAAGTTGCTTCTGATGGTCCATGTGGTCAAACATGGATCAAAAAGAATTTATGATATCAAGAGCTACATACCAGGTGCCAGGAGTTATGCTAATATTTTTAAAAATATTTTTATTTGTTGTTTTTTTATATTTGGAATTCTTTTATTTTTTATTTTTTCCATTTTATCATTATTATTATTATTAATTATTAAACTTTTTCCATAGGTGATATATCATTTCTCAATCAAATCTAGAATCACTTCACTTTCCATGCCCCCATCTCACCCAAGTCCCTGCACTCTGCCATACATGTCTTGAATCTTTTCCAAGAGTCTTTCCAGAGTTTTTTTCCAGTTCATTTGTTGTTGTTCTCTCCAACTTGTATTGTTACATTATACATAAATAGTTACAGACATAAATATATACATATATACAAACATACACCTATCACTTGAATTGGAGAATTTTTTTCTTCCTTAAAAGATGTCATGTTTTCCTTAAGGAACTGCTCAAAAGTTCCTCCTTGGGAACCCCAAACAACCATCAATCCTGCACTTTTGCTCCACATTGGGGTCTTTCCCTCCCATGGTCCCCCAAAATGAACTCCAGTAACCATGCGTCCTGTCTTGATCCCCCTGCACTGGCCTCCATGATACAGCCCAGGTAGTCCAACAATGGCAGTCTATATTCTGACAAGGCTGACATCCCCTTAGCTGTTTAGTCCAGAAGCTGGGTGTCTCAGTAGTCCCCATCTGGCATTGAAGGTTTGGAGGATTCTTGGAGAGACATGAGTCCTCACTCCATATTAGGAGGTTAAAAAGCTGTGTCTCAAGTCTTTGAGGAGTGCCAAAAGTGGTGGCAGTCAGAGGGTAGATGCTCTTGCCAGTAAGAATTGGAGATAGGCCAAACAACAGTACTCTCTCTTTATTCTTTTTGTCTTTTTACTAAGATCTCAAGTTCTATGACTGCAGTACAGTTTCTCTGATCTTACTGATTATTTGTATCTGGTTGTACTTTCCTTTTGGACGCTTAAGGTCACAGTTAGCCCAGATTAACCAAGGTTTTTGTTTTCTCAAGGTCAGTTGAGGATCTGGTCCTTAGCTGTCTCTCTGAGTTTTTTTTTTTGTTGGGAGCCCCTGGCCCCTTTCAGCTTTTCATTCACCAGTTCCATCCACTCAAGGACAAAAATGGGTCTTGCTAGACCAGGCTTCCTTTTCTGAAGCATGAGCAGATTTTCCTCTCTTTAGACAGGACACTGGCTGAAGTCCCATCAGTAGCTCTCCAAGACTTCCCTGAACAGGAAGACTGGTGACCCACATCTGTAGGACATTTCAAGAGGTGCCCCCATGCATAATCCCCTAAGACTTGGTTGACCTCTGAGGGCAAGGAATAAAGTTATCCCTTAGGTCTCTTGGCCAAATTGGTATGGGTGTTAAGTATGGTCGTTAAGCAGCCAGAAAGGCTAAGTTGCACCAGCCTATTACATTGCACCTATATTAAGATTGTATCCTTTGGAAACAAACTGTATATTATTTCCATAGCATATTTCTTGATTTGCATCTTTCCATTTTAATCCCATATTACTCTAAAACATGCACACATACCATCCATCATGTACCAAAAACCCAAGGTCTGATAATAAATGTTAGGTCAGCTCTAGAACCTGTTTAGGGATTCACATTGCAGGAGCGTAGTTGACTTTAGATCTTGAGGAATATAACATTAACATTGTTCAGTTTGTCTTACAACTAAGTACTTGGTACTAGTATCCACAGATAAGGGATTACATTCATCTTTTGTTTTTCTGGGATTGTGTTACTTCACTTAGCATAAAATCTTCTAGTTCCATCCATTTACCTGCAAATTTCATGATGTCATCTTTCTTAACTGCTGCATAGAACTTCATTGTGTAGATGTACCACATTTTCTCTATCCACTCATCAGTTGAGGGGCACTTGGGTTGGTTCCAGATCCTTGCTATTGTGAAGGGAGCTGCAATGAACATGGCTGTACATGTGTCTCTGTGGTATGAAGAGTCTGGTGGATATATTCCCAGAAGTGGTATGGCAAGGTCAGGTGGTAGGCTCATTTTGAGTCTTTCAAGGGTTTTCAATACTGCTTTCCATAGTGGTTGTACAAGTTTGTATTCCCACTAGCAGTGGATGAGTGTTCCCCTTTACTCACACCCTCTCCAGCATTTAGTATCATTTGTTTTCTTGATCTTTGCCAGCCTTACGGGGTGAGATGATATCTTAGAGTGGTTTTAATTTGCATTTCCTTAATTATTAGTGATGTTGAACACTTTTTAAGATGATTCTTAGCCATCTCTATTTCCTCAATTGTGAAGTCTCTGTTCAGCTCTTTACTCCATCTTTTGAGTGAATCATTTGTTTTCTTACTTCTTTGTTTTTGAATAGTTTATATATTCTGGAAGTTAATGCTCTGTCAGATGTATCAGCAGTGAAGGTGGCCTTCCACTCTGTGGGTTTCCTCTTCACTTCCCTGACTGTTTATTTTGCTGTACAGAAACTTTTGAGTTTAATAAAGTCCCACTTATCAATTGTTGACCTTATTTCCTGAGCAGCTGCTGTCTGATTGAGAAAGTCTTTTCCTACACCTATGTCTTGTAAGTTGCTGCCAACTTTTTCTTCTATCACCTTCAGAGTTTTGGATTTCACATTAAGGTCTTTGAGCCATTTGGAGTTGATTTTTGTACAGGGTGAGAGGTAGGGGTTTAATTTTATTCTTCTACAAGTGGTGATCCAGTTTTGCCAGCACCATTTGCTGAAGATGCTGTCTTTCCTCCATTGAGTCTTTTTGGCCCCCTTGTCAAATATGAGGTGGCTGAAATTGTGCTCAAATTTGAATATTCAGTTTTGTTCCATTGCTCTACAGGTATGTTTTGTGCCAGTACCAGGCTGTTTTTATGACTATAGCCCTGTCATATTGTCTGAAGTCTAATATGGAAATCCCCCCTGTATTGCTCTTTTCACTCAGGGTTGCTTTGGCTATTCAGGGTCTTTTGTTATTCCATATGAATTTAAGAGATTTTTTCCAAGCCTGTGAAGAATGACCTTGGGATTTTAATTGGGATTGTGCTGAATCTGTATATTAATTTGGGTAGAATGGGCATTTTTACTATATTAATTTTTCTAATCCATGAACATGGGAGGTCTTTCCATCTTCTGATGTCTTCTTCAAGCTCCTTCTTCAGGAGTTTATAATTTTTGTTATAGAGATCTTTGGTGGTTTTGGTTAGGTTTATTCCTAGGTATTTTATTGTTTTTGAGGCTATCATGAGTGGGAAGGTCTCCTTGTATTT
The DNA here is from genome assembly GCA_009823505.1 of Rhizomys pruinosus. NCBI lineage: Eukaryota > Metazoa > Chordata > Mammalia > Rodentia > Spalacidae > Rhizomys > Rhizomys pruinosus. The sequence goes on along the minus strand of VZQC01003736.1, from coordinate 1,311,318 downwards.
CTTCTTCTGTTGTTTGTTGTTAGTGTAAAAAAAGACTACTGATTTTTCTAGGTTAATTTTGTATCCCACCACTTTAAGGAAACTCTTAATCATTTCTAGGAGTTGTCTGGTAGAATTTTTAACATCCCTTAGGTAAACTATCATATTGTCTGCAAAAAGGGATAGTTCCAATTAGTATTCCTTCAATTGCCTTTTCTTGCCTTATTGCCTTAGCCAGTGTTTCAAGCACTATATTGAAGACGAGTGGTGACAAGGGGCAGCCTTGCCGGGTTCCTACCTTTATGGGGAAATCCTTCTAACTTTTCTCCATTTAGGATGCTGCTGCCTGTGGGTTTCTTATACATGGCTTTGTTAATGTTGAGCAATGATCCTTCCAGTCCAATTCTCTCTAATACTTTAATCATGAAGGGATGCTGGATTTTGTCAAAGGCCTTTTCTGCATCAATTAAGATGATCATGTGGTTATTGTCCTTCAGTCCATTTATGTGTTTATGATATTTACTGATTTTCATTATGTCGAACCATCCCTGCATCTCTGGTATGAATAAAACTTGATGGTGGTGAATGATCTTTTTGATGTGGGTCTGTATATGGTTTGCAAGTATTTTGTTGAGAATTTTTGCATCTGAGTTCATTAATGAGATGGGTCTGTAGTTCTCTTTTTTGGTTGCATCCTTGCCTGGTTTTAGTATTAGAGTGATGCTGGCTTCATAGAAGGAATTTGGGAGATTTCCCTCTGCTTGTATCCTTCTGAACAGTTTTAGTAATAATGGCTGTAAATCCTCTTTAAATGTTTTATAGAATTCTGTGAAACCATCTGAACTTGGGCTTTTTTTAGTTGGGAGGCCTCTTACTACATTTTCAATTTCTTCATATATTATGGGTCTGTTTAAGCAGTCAGTCTCCTCCCGGTTTAGCTTTGGTGATTTCCAATCACCAAAGCTGGTGATTGCAGATATTCATCCATTTCTCTTAGGTTTTCAAATTTAGTAGAGTATACATTTTTTAAGTATTCCTGTATGATTGTCTGGATCTTTTCACTGTCTGTTGTGATATTTCCCCTTTCATCATGAATTCTATTGATTTGGAGTTGCTCTTTCTTTGTTTTGGTTAACTGGCTTAGGCATCTGTCTATCTTGTTTATTGTCTCAAAGAACCAACTTTTGGATTTGTTGATTTTTTGTATTTTTTTATTTGTTTCTATTTCATTAATTTCTGCTCTGATTTTTATTATTTCTTCCTGTCTGTTGCATTTAAGGTCTATTTGTTATTGTCTTTCCAGTGTTTTTAGCTGCAGTGTTAGCTCATTTATCTGTGCTCTTTCTGGGTTTTTTGTTTGTTTGTTTGTTTGTTTTGTTTTTGTTTTTAATATAGTCACTCAGGGCTATAAACTTCCCTCCAAGGACTGCTTTTAAAGTGTCCCATAGGTTTTTTTGTGTTGTATTGTCATTGTCATTTAGTTCCAGGAATGCTTTTCTTTCTTTATTTCCTCCTTGACCCATTCCTTATTTAGGAGTGTGTTGTTTAGTCTCCTTGTGTTCATATAGGTAGCAGGGCTTATCCTGGTGTTGATATTGAGCTTTATTGCACTATGATCTGATAGAATGCATGAAATTATTTCAATTTTTTGTATCTGTTGAGATTTCTTTCTATGTCCAAGTATGTGGTCAATTTTGGAGAATGTTCCATGGGGTGCTGAGTAGAAAGTATATTCTCTGGTGCTTGGCTAGAATATTCGGAAGATGTCTATAAGGACCTTTATTGTATTGTTCAGTTCAGATGTCTCTCTGTTTATTCTTTGTCTGATTGATCTGTCCAAAGGACTCAGTGTGGTATTGAAGTCCCCTACTATGAGTGTGCTGGGGTTAATCTGTGCCTTGAGGTCCTGTAGAGTTGTATTTACAAAGGTCAGTGCACCAGAGTTTGGTGCATATATATTCATGATTGTGAAGTCTTCATGGTTAATTGTCCCTTTGATAAGGATATACTGGCCCTCTTTGTCTCTTCTAATTGCTTTTACTTTGAAGTCTATTTTGTCTGATTTTAAGATAGAAACTCCTGCTTTCTTTTTAGTACCATTTGCTTAGAATATTTTTTCCATCCTTTCGCTTTTAGTTGATGCCTATCCTTAAGGGTGAGATGGGTTTCTTGTAGACAGCATATCAATGGATTCTGTTTCTTAATCCATTCTCCCAGTCTATGCCTTTTGATTGGGGAGTTTAGCCCATTAATATTTAACATTATAATTGAGAGGTATGTGTTGCTTCCTTTCACCTTATTATCCATGTGCATTTTTGTGTAGGTTTCTACTTCTGCATTTCTATTTTTATTAAATTTTTCTTTCGAGTTCCATCCATTTACCAGCAAAGTTCATGATGTCATCTTTCTTTACTGCTGCATAGAACTCCATTGTGTAGATGTACCAAATTTTTGTTATCCAGTCATCTGTCGAGGAGCATTTGGGTTGGTTCCAGGTCTTTGCTATTGTGAAGAGAGTTTAAACAAATATAGTAGTGCATGTATCTTTGTGGTAGGATGCGTCTTGTGGTATATACCCAGGAGTGGTATGACTGGGTCAGGTGGTAGGCTCATTTTGAGTTTTTTAAGGGTTCTCCACACTGCTTTCCACAGTGGTTGTACCAGTTTACATTCCTACCAGCAGTAGATGAGTGTTCCTCTTTCCCCACAACCTCTCCAGCATTTGGTGTCTTTTGTTTTCTTGATCTTGGCTAGTCTTATTAGAGTGAGATGTTAGTTTAGTGTGGTTTTAATTTGCATTTCCTTAATTATTAATGATGTTGAACACTTTTTAAGATGATTCTCAGCCATCTTTACTTCCTTACTGGTGAAGTCTCTGTTCATCTCTTTACTCCATCTTTTGAGTAGGTCATTTGTTTTCTTACTTCTTTGCTTTTTAAGTAGCTTATATATTCTGGATGTTAATGCTTTGTCTGATGTATCCGTGGTGAAGGTTTCCTCCCACTCTGTGGGTATTCTCTTCACTTCCTTGATTGTTTCTTTTGCTGTACAAAAGCTTTTGAGTTTGATGAAGTCCCATTTGTCAGCTATTGTCCTTATTTCCTGTGCAGCTGCTGTTTGATTTAGAAAGTCTTTTCCTGTCTCAAAAAGACCAAAAAAAAAAAAAAAAAAAAAGAAAAAAAGAAGAAGAAGAAGAAGAAGAAGAAAGTCTTTTCCTACACCTGTGTCTTGTAGGTTGCTGCCAACTTTTTTTTTNTAAGGAGATTACAACAAAGACACCCGAAGGAACCAAGGAATCCAGGCAGGAATAATGAATAGGAATCCATGGAAAACCAATCCTTGAACAAGATGAGAGAAGCATTCAAGATCACTCCATCAAATACATGCAAAGCAAAAAAAAAGCAAACCAACCCACATGCCGAGAGCACAACGAAAGAACAATTTGGAAAAGCACAGAAATAACTGCATACCAAACTGTCCACGGACCATGAGAGGACTCCTACAATGGGAATCTCCAAGACGTATAACCCTAGAGACAAACCCAAAAATCAATCACAAATTAAATTTTTTTAAATTAGTTTTTTTTTTATTGATCTTTGTTTTTTGCCATTTCATACTTTTTTCCCATTCAGTTCAGGCTTATTTCCCTTTCCCTCACCCCCCCCCCCATCCAGATCATGGCATTCTGCCCATAACTGTCCTGCTATCTTTCTTTCAGTTTTTTTTTCTCATTTTCGCTATAAGTGATAATCCCATGAGTTACACCATCCTTCATGTAAAACCTACTCTGCAGGCTGTCTGTGCGTGCCCAACACCTACAGCCCCACATCCCAGTGGGGGGTGGACATTGTTGTTAATCGTTGGGTACGTTGTTCAATCAAGTTGATCACAGATATTTTTAAATGAAATCAATAAAAAACTAATGGGGAGACAATTGAAAAACTCAAGAACAGGACCTGAGAATTAAGGTAGGAACAGGGATAGAGGATCAAGGAACAAACTTCGAGACAAGGACAAACTTGAAGAAAGAAACTTAAAGAGGGGGAGAAAAATGCAGACAGGGATTCTGGAGAAAAAGAACTGAGAGAGTGCATAGAGACATTGACAAAACTCGAGCGGAGGGAGGAAGTGGAAACACTGAAAAGTCCATGCCATGAAACTGAGGAAAAGAAAAAGGATACCAAGAGGAAACGAAACCAAGTGACTTACAAAAAGTTTGAGAAGCAAGCCCAAAGGGAAGGAAGGAAAAAATAGTAAGAAAACACAGGGGCAATAAAAAAAAAAAAAAAAAAAGGAAATCAAACAGATCAATCCAATCACAGAAGGAAAGAATGGGAAGAAAAGAAAAAAAAAAAACAAAGAAGCAAATAAAAAAAAAAAGAATATCAGACCTGAACAAGGACTAACACAGAAACTAAAAAGCTCAAAGTAAATGACTTAATGAAAATTTTAAAAAAACACACAAGAAAAAAGAACAACAGAAAAAAATATGAAAAAACAAAAAAAAAAAAATCAAACCTCCGCATCATAGGAATCGAGGAAGCAGAAAGAATCTTCCAAGAGAGTAATCGAGTATTGGTCAATTGTTCAAACAAAATAACTGGGAAAAGGAAGGAAAAAATTTCCCAAACCATAATTCAAAAAAAGACAAACCCATCACCTACCAAATACGACGAAGTAAAATTAGAACACCAAATTTAGACAAGAAAGAACAAAAAAACCCTCCCCAACCTTGCCATATCCTAGTTAAAATGCATAGACACCCCAAAATAAAGACATAAAATAAAGACAAAATTCTGAAAGCTTACAAGAAAAAACAACAAACAAGTTAAAAAAAAAAAACACAAAGGGAAACCTATTAAGAATTACAGCTTACTTTCAGCACAAACCATGTAAGCAACCCATTAACGTGTGGCCAGCCCAAAGCAATATTTCCTTAGTTGCCTAAAACAACTATAAATGCAACCCAGGTTAATATACCATCGCAAAAATGGTTGATTCTGTTGAAATGAGACAGAAGAAGAAAAATCTTCCATGACATTAACATAAATGAGCAAGAATACATGTTTGGAAAAACCAACCTTCACAGAATACTTGAAGCAAATTCAAGGACAGAGAGGAGAGGAGGCAACTACCCTCAGTATCCTTGACAAGAAAAAAAAAATTTTGTATGTTAATTTTTATTGAGCCATATTTTTAATACAACATTTTCTTAATCAAATTTAGATCTCATTTTCCTCCCATCCATGCCCCCCCTCACGCCACCGCCCCCCAGAGCCATGGATTTGCCATGCTCATGTTAAGCTTGTCTTGCATCGTTTTCTCCGTCCTTTTTTTTTCTCTTTGGATGCAGCAAGTTTGCTTGTTGTTTTGGTCAGTCTTTTTTTTTTTATTTAAACATGGTTTTTTTCTTCTTTTTTGTATTCCCTTTTATATTTATATTACTCGAAAAATCATCGCAATATACAATCCCACATAAAGTGAATACCAAGTCTTGAAGTTATATATAAAGTATGGGTTAATTCCAAAGCACTTTTAGAGATGGGATTTTGAAGTGGGGGGGAGGGATTTTTTTTTTTTTTAATTGTTTTTTTTTTTTAACAAGTTAAAGTGCATGCAAGTAAAAAAAAAAAAAAATATACTAAAAAAAAAAACAAATATAACTTTACATTCTTTTTTTTTTTTTTTTTTTTTTTTTTTTTTTTTTTTTTTTTTTTTTTATTTAATTTTCTTTTTTTATTGATGGTTTTGCATTTTACACATCATTTCCAATTTCAGATCAGGCATTATTTCCATTTCCCTTCCCCCCCACCCCCACCCCCATCCCAGATCATTGTATTCTGCCCCATAATGTCCTGCATCTTTCAGGTTTTTTTTTTTTTTTTTTTTTTTATTTTCTTTAGCCTATTATAGAAGAGTGATATATCCATGAGTATTTAATTATACGCCATTACTCTTCGTTTTGCAAACCAATCTATAGACTGTTGTCTCTGTTGTGCCAAACCCACACAGTCCCACCATTCAGTGAGTTCAGCAGTGGAGGTTGACAGGGTTGTTTGTTCAATTCAAGTTGATCAAATGAGAGGCCAGACTACCACGCTTGTTGTAGTTTCACCATTCACCCCAATTCTCGCATGCCTTTTACATTATACCACACACCACCCGGCCCCCTTCTTCAGCAAGATGTTCCTATTCTTCCCTCGGCTTAGCTTCCTTTTTCCTAGGCTCCTTCGAAAAGGGGCTCCAGGTGGAGCAGCTGGCACAGGGCACCAGGGTGGATTGTTGAGACAGAAGTAAAATCTTGTCCTCTTCTCTCTGGTGGAGCTGTTTTGGACTGGATTCTGTGTTCAGGTCACTTCTGGCTTTTGGTTTTGTTTCCTCTCTCTTTCCTATTGGGTGGACAGTCTTTGTTCAGGAAGTAGGAGTAAGTAACCTTCCCCCCCCCCCTCCCCCCCTCGATCCTACTAATTGAGCACAAGCAATTAGATATATTTTTAAGGATTATATCTAGGTATGGGGTATTTAGGCAGCACTAATAGTTATGGTAGGTAGGTTACTTTGGCATTAGACAACATATGTTTGAATTGATATGTTTATTATTGTGTTAATTCGTGAATTACATTTTTACCCCTGATAAATATATAAAAGGGTCTACTGTGGCTTATAACATCTCATAACCCGTAGAGGATGTAGGCTTGTTGGTCTCAGGCCACTATGGGTTTTTATTCTTCCAAGGAGAGAGCCAACAGCATATTTTTTTTTAGATTTTGGGCTTTTAATATTATATCATTACTATACAGGGCACACATGGTTTGGCCTCTGCTTGCACCGTATTTTTTCCCCCAGCCGCGGGTGAAGTGTGTAGCTGGTGCTTCTGCTGTGGTGGAGTTCTCATAAGTCTGCTTCTTGACTCAGGGAGACCCGTTATTTGCTTTATTGGTTTTTTAGTGCCTTTTGGCACAACTCTCTGGCATTCCAGAGGCATCTGTACTCTTGTATGTGTGGTCTCAATTCATCCCTCCCATGTTAACGTTCGGTCTTCAGCAGCAGGGTCCTTTTATCGCCTTCTTTCCTCCTCTCCTCTGCAGGTATCCCAACTTAGGGGCAAGGAGCCCTTGGAGCCCTTACCTTTTGTTGTGGGGCCTTGGATTTCCTGGCCAACATATCCCCTGTTAGAATAGTACGAAAGAACAATCCATTGTGATGTCAGAGCTCCCTGCATTAATATACTTTGCCTACGTGCATAGCCCACGGACTCTTTCGTATTCTATTTGGTTCTGAACAGATAATAAACCTTTTCACCAGTTCATATGTCTATTTTTCAATTAAAGAAGGCATTTTACCGGTTTTATAAGAGCTTCCCTCTATAATAATAGTTTTTTGTCCTCCACATTTACATGTTGGAAAATGGACATCATCATCATTCTATTTCTCCTTGTTCTATGGGGGGGGATGGCAAGAAAGTCATATTAAAACCTTGTTGGCACCTAGAAGGTATTAAGTTTCATTAGGACTCATTATCGATAGTTGTTACATGTTGTAGGTTAGTTGTGGATCCACAGATAGGGTTCGATTTTTTTTTTTTTCTATTTTTTGCGGGTTCGATTTTTTTTTTTTATGGCAAAATCTGAGTGAGGATTCTTTGTTCCTTTCAGTTTTTTCAGGTGACGTTTTTTCACCAGCCTATAATAATTAAGCGGACGGGTCAAAACTTAAGTGTTTTGCCAACTTGTTTGTAACATACTAACTAAATTTTTGCAAAGCTGTATTTTTCTTTTCCTTTCCTTTTTTCTTTCTCAGCTTCAGCCATTTAAGTTCAACGTTTAAGTTGGTGAACATTTGTTCCTGTTTGTTTGGACAATACATAACAAATCTTTTCCCACGTTATCTTGTAAAATTTGAAATCTGCAAGTTTTTTTGACTAGAAGTTTTCATGTCTGTCTGTACCCCCCCCCTTTATTTTTTTAACCCATGAGAGTCTCCAGAAGACAGTTGTATTTATATACATAACTATAGTAGGTGGAGTCAAGGCACAGATTCATCAAATTCACCCAGTGTTTGTTCTTTTGACTTTATTTGAAATTTTCAATTTCAATTTACTTTTTTTATTTCTTAAACATGCTTAAAGAGGAATGCTACAAGGTGTGGATTACTGTACAACGAACAGAAATTCTAGAGGAAGTAGAGATTGTTTCCAAACCCAAAAGTTATTGTCTAGACAATATTAAGTAAAACAAACATTGGCCACAACAGCAAATATTATATTCTAATCGATTTGATTCATCCTCCAGATGCATACCAGTTTTTACCAGAGGATGTCTTTATTATTTTTGTAAACCAATGTTGTTTAATATACACATATTTACTTTACAAATGTCCTAAAACACCATGTATCTGTAGACACTGTCTAGGTGAGGTCTAGGTGACTGAGTACTGCTTAACTCACATCAATTATAACTATGCTTGATTGAATATACATCCGAGTGTCCCTCTCCCACCCATCCCCCCTTCCCAATTCACACATTTCATCCATTTTCATGATGTTTGCAAGTTTCTTCTGTTGTTGTTCTTTTACTATTGCATCCATTCATGAGAAATATTTATATCTGGGTTTTGCTACTAGCATCCACTAGAGGAGGGACACCCAATTTGTCGTTTGTTTTTATGGGCGGGACTGTTTACTCACTTAACAAAAGTGTGTAAGATCCATCCATTACCTGCAAAGTTCTATGGATGTTGTCCCTTTCTTTACTGCTGCATTAGACTCCATTGTATCCCTGTATACATGTACCACATTTTATCTATCCACTGTCAGTTGAGGGGTGGCAGGGCGCCAACCTGGGCTGTGGTTCCAGTCTTTTGCTATTGTGAACAGAGCTAGGCAATAACATCTTTGCATGTATCTTTGCAGTAAGGTAGTATGAATGGTTGTTATTGTATTACCCAGTGAAGATGTATGACTGGGTCAAATAATGGAAGCTTCATTTTGATGCCTTTTAAGGGTTCTCCACACTGTATTTCCCATAGTGGTTGTACTAGTTTACATCCCACCAGCAATGGAATGAGTGTTCCCCCTTTGCCCCGACCTCCCGCGTAACATTAACTTCGTTTGTGCCCTTGTATTTTTCCTTAGCCAAGTATTTATTGTAGTTAGTGAGATGATATCTTCAAATAAGTGTTTTTCTTGGTGTTTTAATTTGCATTTCCTTTAATTATCTAGGATGTTGAACAGTTTCTTAAGTGTTCCACCTTCTCAATCCTCCCTGGAAGTCCTTATTCAGATCTTTTTTTTTTTTTTTTTTTCTTGCTCCTATCTTTTAGTGATTCATTTGTTTCTGTTCTTCTTTTTTTTGTAGTTAGTTATATACTCTGAAATTAAATGCTTTTCAGATGTTATCTGATGTGAAGTCTCTTCCTACTCTGTGGGTCGATCTCCTCACTTCCTTTTATTGCTTCTTTAGTGTACAGAGAAGCTTTTGAGTTATACTGAGGACCCATTTGTCAAATTTGCATCTTTTATTGTACAGCTGCTTCTAATTCAGGAACTTTCTACACCTCTGTCTGTACTCTCTGCCAAGCTTCTCTCTCATCACCTCCAGAGTTTGGCTGGTTGGTTTCACATAGTCTTTGGCTCCATCTGGACTTGATCCTTTGTTACAACGTGAAGGGGGCGGGTTTAGGGTTGGGGGTTTAATTTCCTTTCTTTACAAGTGTTGTGTGGTATCCAGTCTTTTCCAACGACCATTTCTGAAGATAGCTGTTTCCTTCCTCATTGTTTATTCTTGCCCCCCCTTGTATCAGAGGTCAAATACATATGGGGTGGCTCGCTGTGTGGCTGAATGCATCATGTCATTGAGCTCAGGTTTGGATCTTCAGTTTTATTCCATTGGTCAACTCTGGTTGTTTTTTTGCCATTACCAAGCTGTTTATTATATTACCCTGTAGATTTATAGTTTGAGCTTTTGGTAGTAAGATTTCCCCCCCTGTATTTCTCTTTTCACTCATATTGCTTTGATATTCGGCGTCTTTTGTTATTTTCGACAAATGACAATTGAGGATGTTTTTTTTCCAAGCCTGCGCGAAGACAGAACTTCTGGGGATTATGATGGGATTGCATTAAAATCTGTAACACTAGTTTGGGTTTTTTAGGATTAGGACGAGGCTGCATGGGCCTTTTTAATATATTATTATTTTCCCAATCCATGAGCAATGGGAGGTTGTTGCCATCTTCTGATTGTTCTTTCCCTCACAAATTTCCTTTTTCAGGGGTTTAAAATTTTTTGTTTTTTTTTGTAGAGATCCTTTGTGTCTTTGTGGTTAGGTTTTTTTTAGGGTTTGTTTGTTCCTAGGTCTTTTATTTTTATTTTATTTGTTTTTGAGGCTATGTGAGTGGGAAGAAAAGGTTTCCTTGTAGTCCCTTCTTCAGTTGCTTGTTGTTGGTTTGGTAAAGAAAAAAAAGAAAAAGAATTTTACTTGTAAAGAAAGTCTTTACTGATTTTTCTACGATTTATTTTTGTATTATCTGACCACTTTACCCAACAGCTTCTGGTTTACTTGTTAATCCATTTCTAGGAGTTTTCTGGTTGGAGTTTTTAGCCTCCTTAGGGAGTACACAATCATATCCACAGCAAAACGGGATAGCTTGATTTCCTCTTTTTCCAATTAGACTCCTTTTAATTTTCCTTTCTTGCTATTGCCCTTTTGCAAGGGTTTCAAGCAAGAAGGCACCTATATTATTGAAGCGGAATACATGTGGTGGCCCATGGTGACAGTGGCCGGCAGACTTGCACGATGTTACTACCTTCAACAGGGGAAAATGCTTATTGTTCTGCTCATTTCCCCATTTTTTAGGATGCTATTTGGCTGTGGGTCTGTTTGTGTGTGGGTTGGTGTGTTGTGTTTGGGTGGGTGGCTTTGGGTTTCCTTTATATGGCTTGATTACATTGAGGAATGTGGATTCCCTCCTTTCTTCTAGTACCTCAGCTAGCTAGGCCCAGACCAATTCCCTCAGGACTTTTAAACATGAAAGGGAGCGGATTTTTTTGGATTTTGTTCAATCCCAAAAAGGCTTTCTCCGCAATCAATTGAAAATGATGGTTGTTTGTTTGTGGGTTTTTTTTGTCCCTCAGTCCATTTATATGTTTGATGATTGTTTTTTGTTTTTGATGATTTTATTGATTTTCGTTATATGTTGAACCCATCCCTGCATTTCTGGTATATGAATCAACTTGGTCATGGTGGTGGTTGTGGGATGCTTTTCTTGTTGAGAGTCTGTATGCGATTTGCAGAATCCTGTTTAGAATTTTGGCAACTCTGTTCATTAGGGAGATGGTGAGATGGGTATATATTTCTCCTTTTTGGTTTGTATCTTTACTGGTTTTGGTAATAGAGTCACAGAAGGAATTTGGGAGAAATACCTCTGTTTGTATCCTTCTAAAACAATTTTTTAAGTAGTAATGGTTGTATGTCTTTCGAACTTTATAAAATTCTGCCTTGAAACCATCCGGGCCTGGGCATTATTTTTGGTGGGAGGATACTTATTACATCTTGAATTTCTTCCTTGTACCATGGTCTTTAGGCTGTCCAATCTCTCTTGGTTGCGCTTTGGTTAGCTCCCAGGGATTTTTCAGAGAATTCATTCATTTCTTCTATGTTTTCAAAATTAGAGTATAGGTAGTAAGTTATTTAGAGTAGAAGTTTTATAAGTTTTTGAAGTACATTTTGTTGATAGTAAAGTAGTCCCGTATGATTTGTCTGGATTTTTTCATTGTTTCTGTTGTATTTTGTTTTTGTGTTTCCCCTTTCTATCACAGATTCTATTGCTTTGGCGTTGTTCCCTCTTTCTTTTGGTTTTAAACTGGGCTAGAGGTCTGTCTCTTCTTTGTTATTCTCTCAAAGAAACCAGCTTTTTTTGGATTCATTGATTTTTGTAGGTTTTCTTTGTTTCCTATTTCATTGATCCTGCTCTGATTTTTGTATTTCTTCTTGTCCTGCTCCCGTTTAGGGTTCATTTGTTGTTGTTTTCAAGTACTTTTAGCTGCGTGTCTAGGCATTCACTTTGTTTTCTTCTGTTTTTTTTTTTTTAATCGTAGGCACTAGAGCTATAAAACTTTCCCTCTTAGGACTGCTTTTTTTTTTTTTTTGTTTTGTTTTTTGTTTGTTGATTTGTTGTTTTATTCCATTGTCATTCAGTTCCAGGAATGTTTTTATTTTCTTCTTTTATTCTTCCTTGACCCACTCATTATTCCGGAGAGTGTGTTTAGTCTCCCTGTGTTCCTGGTAGGATTTTTAGGGTTTTTTTTTCGTTTTTGGTTTTCTTTTTGGTTTTTTATTCTGGTAGGGTTTTATTCTGGTTGTTGATATGCGTTTTTTTATTATTGAGTTTTATGCATTGTGGTCTTAAGTAGAATGCTTCTGTGTTTGAAATTATTTTCAATCTTTTTCTATTGTTGAGTTTTTTTTTTTTTTCTGTGTCCCATTATATTGTCTATTTTGGAGACTGTTCCCTGAGTTGCTGACAGTAGTGACGTAGAGTGCTCCCTGAGTAGCCAGTTTTTGTATGTACTTCTCTGGTTCGGTTGTTGGGGAACACCTGCCCTGGTGCCCTGCCACTCGCAAAATGCTGACACAATGAACACTGACACTATAATTGTGAATGTTTGGGGTGATGAATTGTTGGGTGACATAAGACTGAATGTTGAATTGAATTGAATGTGTGAATTGATGATGAAATATTCGATTATATTGTCTGTTGTTCGCTACCCGGGTCCACCCCAATCCATTGGTGCTTCTCTTGTTTTCCCCACCGTCCACTGCTAGTGTGTAACATCTTCACGTCTACCGCATCACCACCTCTCCTTGCTTTATTCCTTTGTCCCTTTCGCTCCCCACCCCTTCTCCGCATGTTTGCGCCTGACCCCTACCTTTTGGTGTCCTCCTCAGGTGCGACCGTCTTCAAATTTATGTGCGTCCGTTACCTCCCCCTGAACCAGTCCCCGATTTGTTACTTCCCAGTTGTGCTTGCCCCCCCGGTTAATCTGGGCTTTGAGGTCCTGGAGTATTGTTTTATAAAGTTTGGTGCACCGGTGTTTGGTGCATATATATATTTATAATTGTGAATGAAATTTCATCTTCAATTGTTCCTTTAATAAAATGTAGTGGCCTCTTTGTCTCCTTTTGATTTTCTTTTGCTTTGAAGTCTATTTTGTCTGATATTCCCCTAGAATAGCCACACTCTCCTCGTCTTCTCTTTTGGCCCCTGTATCATTTGCTTGTAATATACTTTTTCCATCCCTTCACCTTAAGTCTGGGTCCTGACCTTCTGTGTTCCACCTTGCACATAACTTGAGATGCGTTTCGCCCTTGTTTTACCGACTCAGCAGCACCTTATCTATTTCCATGCTCGGCCTTCTCTGTTTTTCCTACTCCATTCTCCCACGCTCTATGCCTTTTGATTGGGGAAGTTTTCGCCCACTTAATAATTAAGGTTATAATTTGAAAGATGGATGTTGCTTATTTTGTTCTTGCATTCCCTCTCCCTTTCTTTATCCATTTGGGCTTCTAGCATCTCGCGCATTACTGCATTCCCCTGTTATGGTTATTGTTTTTATTAGTTTCTTTTCTATTGTTTGAGGTATTGTTGCTTCCTCTCTTCTACCCTTGCTTGCTTCAAGCATTTTGTAGAGAGTTGGTTTTCCAGACATGTTATTCCATCATCTTGTTTATGTCTGGAAGATTTTTCTCTCTCCTTCAAAGTATAGTCGACCTTTTTGCTGGGTAAAATAACCTGGCTTGGGCTCCGTCGTCCCTTAAGGACTGTGAATGCTTTGCTCCCTGTTCTTCTTGCTTTCATGGTTTGAAGGGAGAAGTCAGTCAGTTGTAATTCTGAGGGTTTCCCTTTGTATGTGCCTTGTTTTTCTTTTGCTACCCTCAGTATCTTTGTCTTTATTTTGGTCATCTAGCATTTTAACTATAATTATGGCGTGGGGTGTTTCTTTTTGATCTTGTTTTTGGGTCCCTATGTGCTTCTTGTATTTGTATGGGTTTGTCTATTTTTAGTTTGGGGAAATTTTCCTCTATTATTCTGTTGAAGATCTTATCAATTACTATTCTTTGAGATTCTTCTCCTCCTCTATTCTCTGATACGGACGTTTGACCTTTTCATCGTGTCCCATATTTCTTGGTTTCCCCGTTTGGGTATTTTAAAGTTTTTCATAGTCTCTTTATTTAGCTTTTTACTTGCTCTGTGTTATCTTTCCAGCACTGATATTCTTGTTTCTGCTTCTTCCATTCTAACTCTGAGGCTTTTCCTCCTTCTTCTTGATTGAATGAGTTTCTAATTCCTTTTTCATTTCTACGTGTTTTTTTTTAGTACTTCCATTTCCTTTTTGAGCTCTCAATCTCTTTTTTGGTGCTTCTCAATCTATTCTTGGTGCTCCTTACTTTCGTTGGTTGGCTTCCTTTTTCCAGTGTTTCTACTTCCTTTCGGAGTTTGTTTTTTCTCCCTCTAGTTCTTTGGAGTTGATTGGTCTGTTCCTTAGTTCTTTCTGAAGTTTTCACATTGTATCCCTCTAGGGTCTTTTTGAGTTTTTCGTTCTCTCTCTTTAGTTCTCTATATTTCTTTTTTTTTTCTCCCTCTAGTTCTTTCCGGCGTTTGTCAATATGTTCCTTTATTTCTTTCTGATGTTTGTTATTGTATCCCTCTAGTCCTTTTTGAGTTTTCATTCTCTCTCTTTAGTTCTCTGACTTCCTCTTTATTTCTTTAATTTCTTCTGCCTAGGTCTGCAATTCTTCCTCTAAGATCTGTTCCTTGGTTCTCCTCCAAGGGGTTCCCATTGTAGCTGTCTCCTACAGGTTAGGTAGAGCCTGGTGCAGGATTCTCCTGTGTCTTTCCCATGTTGTCCCTTCGTCGTGGTCCTGGCATGTGGGCTTCCCTTTTTTGGTTCAGATCACAAATAGCGGATGGTCTTGCTTTCCTCCTTCAGATAACTTTTTTGTTGTTGTTGTTGTTCCCCCTCCTCCTCCTTGGTTTATGGAGTATGGACTTGTCTGCCTTTCAATTTTGTTGCTATATATTAAGGTATTGGAGGCCAAGGCACTCTTCTCTTCTTGTTCTGCAGGTTCTCCAACGTGGGGGTGGGGGGGGGTGTTTTTGTTATGCCTGATCTGCCGCGCCCCGGCAAGCCTGCCCACACGGCGCAGCCGCCCTGGCCGCGGCACTCTCCGGACCCTCTGGCCCAGCGCCCGGGGTCCCGCCTCAAGGCCCCAGCTCCCAAGCTACTCGCCCAGGGGGATTCTGGGTATCCTGCCAAAGGCGGGGCAGCGCATGGCCGCCGGGCCTCTCCGGACCTCTGGCCCAGCGGCCCGGGTCCCGCCCTAAGGGCCCCAGCTTCCCAAGCTACTTCGGCCCAGGTGGCTTCTGGGTATCCTGCCCAAACGGGCGCAGCCGCCTGGCCGCCGGACTCTCCGGACCCTCTGGCCCCAGCGCCCGGGTCCGCCCTCAAGGCCCCAGATCCCAAAGCTACTCGCCAGGTGGCTTCTGGTATCCTGCCCAAAGGGCCAGCCGCCCTGGCCGCCGGGACTCTCCGGACCTTCGGGCCCAGCGCCCGGGTCACGCTCCCTCAAGGACCCAGCTTCCAAGCTACTCGCCCAGTTGTCTTCTGGGTATCCTGCCAAAGGCGCAGCCGCCCTAACCGCCGGACTCTCCGGACCCTCTGTTGGCACAGCCGCCCGGGGTCCCGCCTAAAGGCCCGCTCCCAAGCTACTTACTCGCCAGGTGGCTTTCTGGTATCCTGCCCAAAGGCGCAGCCGCCCGGCCGCGGACTCTCCGGACCCTCTCAACTTTACATTCTAAATTACAATGTATCTTTAATGTAATTTTTTTTGAAGTTCTATAAAAATTTAATGTAAATTTTACAATCAGTTTATAATGTGAAGTATACATTATTGTGATATTTAAATAACTCAGGGATTATTACTGACATTATCTGTTAAAGCTATCAATACTTTTTTAATTTTATATTATTCAAAAATACGCATATATACACTCCACAATAAATTTCCAAAAATTAAAAATTCTTGAAAAATAAACTTGTAGGTTGATTTCCTAAGTTACATTTGACGCTTTCACATTTTAAAGTAAATTTGCATGCAGGTTTAAAGTCATGTAATTTTACAATCTGTTTTTAGAATATGGCTATATCTCCTCCATCTCTATATGGTAATTACAAGGTGTGAGTATAAGTTGTAAGACAATTCTAGAGCCCAATTATAGATTCACATTTGTAATAAGCAACAGTTGCTTTCAGATACACTGGACATTAATAATAAAGTTGCTCAGTTTCCCTAACCAACTGGGGATTTGGTGTTCCTTACAAATGAGGGAAACCATTGCCTTAATTTTTTTTTTTTTTTCGGGGACTGTGTTACTTCACTTAGTTAATTGTTTTAGAGTTCCATCCATTTACCAGCAAAGCTCATAGAAGAACAAAATTTAAACCCCTCCCTACCTCTCACCCTGAACAAAAATAAATCCAAGTGGAATCAAAGATCTCAACCTGAACCTGAAACCCTGACGGTGATGGTAGGGAAACTGAGCAACTTTATTATTATATGTCATTGTATCTGAAAGCAACTGTGCTATTACAATGTGAATCTATAAATGGGCTCTAGAATTGTCTTACCACTTATACTCACACATTGTAATTACCATATATAGATGGAGGAGATGTAGTCATATTCTTAAAGAATGTAATGTTATATGACTTTATACGTGCATGCAAATTTACTGTTAAAATGTGAATCTCTAAATGTACTTAGGAATCAACCTACAGTTTATTTTCAGAATTTTTAATTTTGATTTATGTGTGGAGTGTATATATGCATATTTTGGAATAATATAAAATTAAAAAAGTATTGATAGCTTTACAGAATAATTTCAGTATAATCCCTGAGTTATTGAAATATCACAATAATGTATACTTCACATTATAAACTGATTGTAAAATTTACATTAAATTCTTATAGAACCTTCAAAAAATTACATTAAAGTATACATGTAATTTAGAATGTAAAGTTATATTTTTTTTTACTTGCATGCAACTTTACTGTTAAAACATAAATCCCTAAACGTGCTTTGGAATTAACCTATAGTTTACTTTCAGACTTTGTTATTCCACTTTATGTGGGAGTGTATATATGCATATTTTTGAGTAATATAAAATTAAAAGGAACAAAAAAGAGAAAAAAACCTGTTTAAAGAACTGACCAAACAGCAAACTTCTGCATCCAAAGGAAAAAAAAAAGACTGAGAAAACGATGCAAGACAGTACTTAACATGCATGGCAGAATCCATGGGCTCTGGCGGGGCAGGGGCGTGAGGGGGGGCATGGATGGGAGAATGAGTCTAAATTTGATTAAGAAATGTTGTATAAAATATGCTCAATAAAAATTAACATACAAAATTTTTTTTCTTTCAAGGTACCTGAGGGTAGTTGCTCCTCTCCTCTGTCCTTTGAATTGTTTCAAGTATTCTCTGAAGGGTTGGTTTTCCAAACATGTATTCTTTCATCTTATTTATGTCATGGAAGATTTTTCTCTTTCTTTCAACTAGAATCAACATTTTTGCTGGGTATATTAACCTGGGTTGGCATTTATAGTTGTTTAGCACTAGGAATGCTTTGGTCCACGTTATTGTTGCTTTCATGGTTTGTGCTGAAAAGTCAGCTGTAATTCTAATAGGTTTTCCCTTATATGTAACTTGTGGTTTTTCTCTTGTAGCTTTCAGAATTTTGTCTTTATTTTGGGTGTCTAGCATTTTAACTATGATATGGCAGGGGGAGTTTTTTCTGGTCTAGTCTATTTGGTGTTCTAATTACTTCTTGTATTTGTATGGGTTTGTCTTTTTTTAATTTGGGGAAATTTTCCTCTATTATTTTGTTGACAATCTGACCAATACCATTCTCTTGGGATTCTTCTCCTTCCTCTATTCCTATGATGCGGAGGTTTGATTTTTTTCATAGTGTCCCGCATTTCCTGGTTGTTCCACTCTTGTGTGTTTTTTAATTTTTCATAGTCTTTACTTGAGCTTTTTAGTTGTTCTGTGTTGTCTTCTAGGTCTGATATTCTTTTTTTCTTCTTCCTCCATTCTGCTTCTGAGGCTTTTCCCATTCTTTCCTCTTGATTGGATGACTGTTTGATTTCCTTTTTTTTTTTACTTCCTGTGTTTTCTTACTATTTCCATTTCCCTTTGGAGCTTCTCAAACTTTTTTGTAGCTCATTGGTTTCCTTTTTCATTTCGGCATGGGATCTTTTCAGTGTTTCCACTTCCTTCCGGAGTTTGTCATTTTGTCCCTCTAGCTCTTTCCAGAATCTGTCATTTTCTCCTTTTAGTTCTTTCTGAAGTTTGTCCTTGTCTTCCTCTAGGTCCTTTCTGAGTTTTTCATTTTCTCCCCTTAGTTTTATGATTTCTTTGAATATATCTGTGATTGTTATTTTGGGATCTGTGTCCTGGGTTACCTCTAGGGATATCCCATTGTAGGAGTCCTTCACTGGCTCCGTACAGTTTGGTATGCAGTTATTCTGTGCTTTTCCCATATTGTTCTTTCGTTGTGCTCTCGGCATGTGGTTTGCTTTTTGCATGTATTCTGATGTGAATCTTGAATGCTTCATCTTGTTCAAGGATTGTTTTCCTGGATTCCTTCGGGTGTCTTTGTTGTATTCTCCTTATGGAGTGTTGACTTGTCTAGGGTTTAGGTTTTCAGTTTTGATTATATGTTGGAAGGTATAGTTCACTTTTCCCTTTCTGTTCTGCAAGAGCTGGGTGGGTAGCAACCCAGATGACACCTTCTGAGCACTGTATTCTCTCTGCTGCCAGCCACTCTCTCCTGAGTTCCAGTTGGAGGGGTTCCAGTTGGGGTGGGGGGTTGTTGGGTTGATTGCTTAGACTGCACGCGCCAGTACCCTTCACCCCCAGCTGCTCGGGCAGCAGTCTGTGCTCGAAACTCAGCTCCTAGTAGCCAGAGCCCTCTGTCATTTATTATTTTTATCTGTATGAGTGTATTGCCTTCATGTAAGTGCACCCATGTTGTGCAATATCCACAGAGGTCAGAAGAGGGCATCGGATTGCCTGGAACTGGAGTTACAGGCAGTTGTTAGCTGCCATGTGGGTGCTGGGAACTGAACCCAAGTCCTCTACATGAGCACCCAGTGCTCTTCACCACTGAACCCTCTCTCCAGCATACGTTAATATTTTTAAGTAAGGAAACTACACCCAGAACAACAGCAGCAATCAGAGTCAGTACTTAATTAAATTTTGGTAATCTGTCAGTCTCCATGATCCATCCATCTTCTGTACAGCCCAATAGAAGATCTAAAGGAGCTAATACCACCTCAAAAACAGTGACAAGTAGACTATGAAATGTTTGATTGTTTCCTTTTACACAATATAATAACACTAAGAACAGAATATAAATCCTTTGGGTATGGATGGGAAAAAGACTAATAGCAAGTAAAACTTTTAAGTATTATATAGCAAGGGTCTTTTCTGAATGAAATCTGGCTTCATTTGAGGGGGTGTGTGCCTATAAATTGAATCAAGTCTGGAAATGGTTTGAAAGGCACAATTATCCTATGGGCATTTAAGATAGCTGTTCATTCAACTTGAATTTTTCTACATATATAAATGGAAGAAAACCTTCAGAGTCTTCCCATCTATTTAATTTCTGGGAACACCATGATTAATTAACCAGTGCCCAGGGACTTCTTCAATCAGGTAATTCTTTGTCTTTGCTGGGCATTACAGCACATGTTCACTTAGTGTTTGGTGATTCATTGCTTCTGCTTAGCCCTTGCTATTCTTGGGTCCTATCTTACCCAATACATTTAAGTGATTTAATAGAGCAGCAGAGGCTCATAGTGTAAGATCTATCTGGAATATGAATAAGAGCAATGACAGAGCTCTGTCAATTATTCTGGTGCTCTCCTCACAAATATGCTGCATATAGCATTACCAAAGGACATGTCTTTGAAACCCTCTCATTGAGAGGGATTAGGTTTTACCTGACAAATGCACCTGAGTCTTCCAATTTCCTTAACCATTTGAATATCAACACTAATATTAATCCAAGGAATAACCAAGAACTTCTAGATCACTCACATATTTTAACCCATACTTCAGCCAATCAATAAAATAAACTGTTAGCATATATTTGAACTTTATAAGCTGCAATGTGAAACACAGATGCTCAACTTAATGGACCAATAAAAATAAATTCGACCTTATCTAATTTTATATTTCTTCCATCATTATACCATGCATACCTTCCAGATTCTTCCATACACATATTCCTCAGGTTTGTACTTATATAAATTAGTAAAGAAGCTCTTTGGGATTTAAATGGACCTCATCATTTACACAGTATAACTCAGTTCTGGTGGCCTGCTAAGGTCTTGAATGTAGCTACAGATCTAAAGGCAAGGATGAATGGGTGCTAAGGAGCATCAGCACCTGGCATGCCCTTCAAGGAAGGCCATTGGTGGCATTACGGATTAATTCCCTGAGGCAAGATTGGAAAAGAAACCCTTGGGTTTGGTTTTGGCAACTTCATTTCTATGGTTTCCGGAGAGAAGATTTCTCTCAGGGTACATATAGAACTTTTAGATCATGTATGTACATCTCTGACCTCAGACTTTCTGTTAATTTATCCATAGACACTAGAAGAAATCAACCAGTATTATTATATTATTTATTTTTCCAGAAATGTTCAAAAGTTTTATGTAGAGAGTCACAAAAGTCACACCTCCATAGCAAGGGGGGGGTGTCCATGAATATGAAATGAATTTATTGCCTGCAGTTCCTTCTCTGAATTTACAGTGTTCTCCCTGCTACCAGTCTCTAGTGACTTTCGTTTAGTCAAAATGAAACCCAGCTCCAAATATCACCAAGCCCACTATGGGATTTTGTACTAATAATTGTGTTTCTCTAGAACCATTCTTGGCTCCACGATCTTTATTAGTTACTGTTCTCTAAAGGAACAGAATTGAAAGAAATAATGGAAGAAATAATAAAAAATGGCATTTATTATATTGGTTTACATGACACACGTGTGATAGTCCAACAATCACAAACTGTGTCTATAAAAACCTGAATTCCTCAGCAGTAGCAACCTGACTGGAGATTTGGAGGATTCCTGGAGAGCTGGAAGTTAGAAGACTGTTGTAATGCCTTCCAGAACTTGTAGATTAAGACCCTATTGTTGAAAACAGGGCATACTTCAGACATTCAGGATTTGGAGCAATGGAGCTGGAACTGACCTGGAAGCCACCTCTCTGAAAACTAGCTCTCATGGTTTTGAAGAGTACTACACATGCTGCAAAGGGAGACTAGTAATTGATGGTCCAGTCCCAGCTTGAAGGCATAATAACCACAAAAATGATGGGCAAAGCAAACTATATTGGGGTAGTAGTAACACTTTTACCTTGAGGGTAATCAAAAACAATAGCTACCTAATTGGACTTAAAGCGTACTCAATGGGAGGAAACTCATGTGAGGTACTATAAACATAGCCAAATAGGCATGGCTGGGACATCATAGACCTGAGAGAAAACCCCAAACCTGTCACACCCTTAGAAAAATGCAATTTCTTACTATGTGCCATGCATCCTTGTATTTACAGACAAGTATCCTTGGCACCACTTATCAAAGAAGCTTCTGGTGCAACAGTGGGAGATTATTACAGAATTCCACAACTGGTCACAAGACTGTGAATTGCCCAAGCCTAAGTGACCCATCTGCAATGCAACCTCCATAGGTAAGGCTCGTGGAACATAGTGGAACAAGGGGTAGAGGGAACACTAATGCATCTTTCAACTCTTATCAATGATGATCCTCATGCAGCAGAGAGCCATGAACACAAAAGGTCACAAATGGACAAAGCAGAGTGTGGGTCCTCGAACAAGACTCCTACTTTAAACTGCACCAACCCAGGGCTCAAGGACCATTGTGGAAGAGGAGATGGGAATATCGTAAGAGCCAGGGAGGAGGTTCATGACCATATGGAAATAGAGTTCTAAAGGCTCCTGCAACCTTGCTCATGTGAACCTACATGAATGGTGTCAGTAATTTCAAGACCCATGCAAACTCAAGCAAATAACCGAGCACAGAACTGTGGAAATGGACCACAGGCCCCAATCTTAGCTAAAGGACTATTGGCAACTAATTACTGCTGGGTGAGGCCAAGCTGATCTTAAAGGGCGGGACTCTACATAGGCTGACTAGACTTCCATGTATGAACTTGTACTGAGGAATGTCTGGGGACACTAACTTGAATTGATGGGCTTTAACACAAATTCATGAATTCCAGTGTGGCATGCTATGGGAGGGTACCAATGAGGAAGGGAGATGATGATTCATATGTTGTGTATGAAATACAAAATGTTCATCTGATGGAGCACACCTTTAATCCTAGCACTGGGAGGCAGAGGCAGGTGGATCTTTGTGAGTTCAAGGCCAGCCTGATCTACAGAGGGAGTTCCAAGACACCTGGAGCTACAGGAAGACCCTGTTTCAAAAAGACCAAAAAAAAAATAATACAAAAAAGAAATACAAAAATTCAATTAAAAATTTACAAAACATAGATATAATAATCTGTGATTGCTTATGTATTTATTTTATTGTTCACTTGAAAATTAAACAATAATCAATAGATCATTCTAATACGCATGATAATCATATCATCAGTTACACACCTTGATGATATCAGCCTTTAGACATTTTTCATTTTTTTAAAACACATTTTTTAAATTATTTTTTATGTGTATGACTATACTCTCTGCATGTAGGTTAGTGCACCCGTGTCATGCAATGCCACAGAGGTCAGAAGAGACCATCGGATTCCCCTGGAACTGGAGTTAAAGATGGTTCTTAGCCACCATGTGAGTGCTGGGAATCGAACTTGAGTCCTCTGCAAGAGCACTTGGCGTTCTTAACAGCTGAGGCATCTCTCCAGCCCCACATTTCTATTTTTATAATTATGAAGATAAAGGAAAGGTAACATATTTGATTTAATGGCTTAATAATATTACTTAGGACTTCTGAGTTTCACCACTTATACACATGAAGTAATTCATGGTGGATATTTTGTTGTTGCCTTGTTGTTTTGTTTTTTGCCTTTGGTTTGTCAACAGTTAAGAAAGGCCTGCAAAGTTCCAGACCTTAAAAAAGAGCAGCCTTCCCATCATCACACCATACTCCTCTGACCTGACCTGTGCTCCTTCTGGAACGTAATTCTCCATCTGTTAGGGATAGCTGCTCATTGTCCTATCTTCCTGCTTCTGAAAAGGGATGTCCTGATAGCTCCAGCTGTCAACTTCCCACACCTAGACAGAGGGAATCTCAAATGGGGAATTTTCACTATCATGCTGGCCTAGGGGCATGTCTGTGAGACACTGTCTTGATTGTTGAGTGATATGGTGTAGTGATACCCAATACAAGTGGTTCCACCACTGGACAGGTGGTCCCAGGTTGCATAGGAAAACCAGCAGAGTATGGGCTAGTGGAGCAAGCCAGTAAGCATGGTTTCTGCCTGATCTGTGCTTTGGTTCCTGCTTCCAGGTTCCTGCTCTGCTTGAGTAGCCCTAGTAATGAACTATAATGTTGAAACATAATCCAATTTGTCACAGCAATGGGAAATAACTAAGACAAGGAGTTCTCAAATTTCACAAAATTTGGGCAAAATAATAGTTTGTCTGAACATTGGAAAGAATTGTGGAATAATTGTTAGCATTTCTGGACTCCATCTGCTAGATATCAGAAGTAGCTCCCCAGGTGAGAAATCAAATATCTTCAGATGTTGTCCAAAATTACTTAAGGGACAGATAATACAACCCAGATTAGCTTGATAATGAGCTTCAGACAGCAAAACACAGACTCACCCAAAAACAATGCAAAGGAACTTAACTACCATCTCTAGGTAATCACAGATTCTAGTAATAGAAAATACTATTAATTCCAGATTCATAATCATTTTTCTCAAGCATCTTGCTTTTACCATGTCCCAACAGACCAAGAAAATGAACTTCTATTTGTTTCTCTTCAAATGCAGAATGGTTTAATTTTAGGATAACTCAGACAGCACTAAAATGAATAACCATCAGGTGCAGGCTATTATTATAGTAATTTATAATACATAACACAAACAACTCTTTTAGTATGATGAATTAGCTTCCTAATGATGGGTCTACAGTAACAGATCAACTAGTAGAGATATGCAAGAATATGATGAAGAATTATTGGTTTTTTATTATAGCAAGCTGTATCAAAAATGTTTTGTATTCTCTTTCACATTCTATTATTACTTCAAAATGCATATAACATTACTATAAATCTCTATTACCTAAATCTTTCTTTAAGAAAGCCCAAATGAATCCAACTATGATTCTTTGCAAGTATGAAATATTAAGCTTGTACCTCCTTACCATTATTATATAATGAGTACAAAATTTAAGTTGGTTACCATGATTGGTTGGATACTTCCTGGAGTTCATCTCCTTCCTTTACAATCTCTGGTTTTAAAATAAAATGTGGGGCTAGAGAGATGGCCTAGTGATTAAGAGCACCGACTGCTCTTGCGGAGGACCTGGGTTTGATCCCCAGCACCCACATGATGGCTAAGAACCGTCTGTAACTCCAATTCCAGGAGAACTCCAGTTCCAGGGGAATCTGAGACCCTCTTCTGACCTCCGTGGCATTGCACGGCAGGGGTGCACAAACCTACATGCAGACAGTACATTCATACACATACAAAAATAAATAAAATAAAAAAACAAAACAATATTAAAAAAAATAATGTGTAGGAAGTTAACTATGACTTCAAGGTAATCACAGCCTGGGTTGCAGAAAATGCAGTTTTGTGAAACCATAAACAGTAAAATCTAATGCAGATCTCCCAGTGTGAGATAAGTAATTTGTTGCTCAAGTTACTGTCTTTGGTAGTTTAATATGAACTAGTAGAAAATTGATACATATACACCAAAGGAGGTGTTGGCAGCTAATCTTGGTTGCCAAAGTAACTAGATCTGGAATCAATTAAAATGCAAGCCTCTGGGCACTCCTGTGAAGGACTTTCTTGATCAGATTATTCGAAATGAGAAGACCCACCCTACATGTGTCTGGTACCTCTTTGTTGCAGGCCACATAAAAAGACAGGGAATAAGGAGAGGTCTCCTTTGCTTTCTTGCTGCTCACCTTCCCTCTTGCTGGGAAGCTCATCTGTCTTTTCACTATTGCCTTCCTTTACTGTGATTGGAACCACCTTCTTCAGGATTCCATCACAGATTGAAGCACAGCAGCTCTCCAGGAAGCATCCAGGCCTTCATTACCAGATTGGTACAGCTGCGACATCCAGCCTCATAGACTGAGAAATTACTGGAGTCTCTGCTTCTCCAGTATGACACAGCTGTTATTGATCTACTCAGAGTATATCGTTTAAACAAACCTAAATGGACAACATATAATCAACCACAAATGAAGGCAGAAATATATTTTGTGCTTACTCTTTGGAAAATACTGTGCTTTTCAGAAATGAATAGCATTGCCCAATTACCTCATTTCGCAGTGTGTTAGTTGTTACTTCTCATGTTGCTGTGACCAAACACCTGACAAGAAAATTGGCGGGACCATTCGTGAAAGCTTCACTGCTTGACAAAGTTCCAATGACCTGACTTGTCTGGTTGAAGTTTGCTCACCAGCTGACCTTGGTTTTTTGATAATTCCTTTTATTGTATTAGTTATTGTTTTTCTGGCCTGCTTGACTTTTGGCCTTCTTTTTAGCAATTAGGGTACCTGCTTCTGCCTCAAGGAACAGAACTGACACTTTTGCCTTTTCTAGAAATGAGTCTTTTGTGAGACATAATGACACTGTGTATACAACTTAAATGTATGATACAGTAGCAATTAAGAATTCTCCAGAAACTGTATCATGCCCAGATTGCTCTAGTAAAGAAAGGAATTTTGACGATTTCATGGTCAGGTTTATACTAAAAAAGAGGATTGTAGGGCAAAGTAAAACTAAGTCCGGTAAGGTCTCAGAGTCTAGTGGTCAGACTCAAAGATTAGTGACCTTTAGAAAATCACCTCAGCAGGAGGCGTACAGAAGAAACTGAGGCAAACAATGACCAGAATAAAAACAAGATATGAATCAGAACTACATCAGCCATGAATTGGCTTACAGGTCTAGCAAACAAGGAACTAAAGTAAGAAAAATAAAGTTCTCTATTGTTAAAGCTTTAAAGCTCATTTTACACTAACACCTATGTAACCACAAGGCATAAAAAATGAAGTCCTTGGTGGCTGGAGGGTTGGCCTAGCGATTAAGAGCGCCGACTGCTCTTGCAGAAGACCCGGGTTCGATCCCCAGCACCTACATGGCAGCTGAGAACCGTCTGTAACTCCAATTCCAGGAGAACTCCAGTTCCAGAGGAATCTGAGACCCTCTTCTGACCTCCGCGGCATAGCACGACACGGGTGCGCAGAACTGCATGCAGACAATACATTCATACACATAAAAAAAAAATGAAGTTCTTAAAGTTAAAAGTTAATATTAACTTCACTTTGCTGCAAAATTGCTTAAATTACTGAGCCAGAATGTCTGTATCATTATTGTTTTACTTTTTTTAATGTCTCAACTAAATGGTTGTATCATTATTGATTTACTGTTTTTGATGTTGAGAATGATTGTGGTTATGAATTTTCTGAAAAATATTTACGGGAAAGTTGGGCTATTTTTTCATTATCAGTTTAGGCTTGCATAATTTGTATTGGACTTAGGGTATATAACAATAAACATTGGGATCTGAGAGGCAGAGAAGAAAAAGAGAAAGCAGAGTGGCAAAGCCGAAAAGCCCTCTGCACGGAAGAAAGTAAAGAAAACAGACACAGAAAATTGGCAGAGTGGCAAACCCGAAAGGCTCAGATCACAAAAAGAAAGAGGTTCTTGTGTCGTATCTGATTGATTTCTTTGCAGCCTTTACGACCACCCATTTCAGGACCCGAACCTGCTGGAGCTGGACTCCGGCAGAATATATTATGTACAGAGGAGTTGTTTTGGCTTACAGTTCCAGGGAGTACAAGGCATTGTGGCAGGGAAATCATGAATGACAGAAGATACATGTCACTGTGCATCCCATGATTGGAAGTAGAAGCAGAGAAGTGGTAGGGTCATCCACAGGTGAGTTCTGGGACACCTGGGGCTGAGGGAGGTCGTGTCTCAAAGAGACCAAGGAGGAAAAGAGAAGAATTCTTCCCCCCTCTTTCCTTAGTGGTGGCATCGGTTTGTAGTTCCACCCCCAGTGACTGAGCATTCCCCTTTCCCTGCATCCTGCCCTCATTGGTTGTTGATTGTTCTTTTCATTGTAGCCATTCTAACTGGGGTAAGATGAAATTTGCCAGTAGTGCTGAATTGAATTTCCTTAATTACTAAGAGTATTGATACTCTTTTGACGCTATTTCTTAATCATTTTTATTTCACCTTTTGAGCGTTGTCATGACCCATGGCCCATTTTTTTAATTGGGTCTTTTGCTTCCTTGATGCTTTTTTTTAGTTGTTTGTATATTCTGGACATTTATCTTTTGTCACATGTGTGTCCGGTGAGGATTTTCTGAGTTTTAGGTTTCACATTGAGGTCTTTGATCCACTTGGAGTTTAATTTTGTACATGGTGATAGATAAGGCTATGATTTCATTCTTCTCCAGGTGGTCAAGATCCAATTTTTCTAGCACCATTTATTGATGATCCAGTATGTGTTCTTGGTATTTGTATCAAATATCAGGTGACTGAAATTGCATGTACTTATGTTTGGGTCTTCTATGTTTGATTGATCTATATGTCCGTTTTTGTGCCAGTACCATGATGTCTTTATGACAAGAGCTCTCTATGTAGTTTAAATCTAGTATGGTAATCTCACCCCGCCCCCCAAGCATTGTTCTTTGTGTTCAGGCTTGCCATGGCTATCCAGGGTCTTTTGTATTCCCATATGAATTTTAGGATTTTTTTCTCATTCTGTGAAGAATGTCATGGGGATTTTTATTGGGATCATACTGAATCTATAAATCACTTTGGTCCTACCAATTTTCACAATTCTGTTTCTACCAATCCATGAACACCAGAGGTCCTTCCACCTCCCTGAGACTTCCTCAATTATCTTCCTTCAATTACTTAATGAAGGATGCTTGTACTCATGGATTATCACTTATAGCTAAAAATGAAAAAAAAAAAAAACTGAGAGAAAGATGCAGGACAGTTATGGCAGAATGCATGATCTGGGATGGGGTGGGGGTGGGGGGGGAGGGAAAGGAAAATAAGCCTAAAATGAATTGAAAAAAATGTATGAAATGCACAAAGCATCAATAAAAACTAATTTTAAAAAAAATTTTCATTTTAGAGTGCCTGGAGAGATGGCCTAGCGGTTGAGAGCGCCAACTGCTTTTGCAGAGGACCCGGGTTCGATCCCCGGCACCCACATGGCGGCTGAGAACCGTCTGTAACTCCAATTCTAGGAGAACTCCAGTTCCAGGGGAATCTGACACCTTCTTTTGACCTCTGCGGCATTGCACGACACAGGTGCACAGACCTGCATGCAGACAGTACATTCACACACATAAATAAATAAATAAAATTTTTTAAAAAGTAAAAGAAAAATTTCATTTTAGAAATCTGAGTGCATTTGGTTAAGTTTATTCATATTATTATTTCAGGCTGTTGTGAATAGGATGGTCTCCATGAGCTCTTTCTCTGATTAACTGTTATTGGTATTTTTGTACATTGATTTTGTAACCTGCAACTTTGCTGAAAGTGTTTTCATTTCTAATAATGATTTAACTTATTCTTTTTCAATGACTAACTCTTTTATTTCTTTCTCTTGTTTAATTGCTCTACCAAGAGTTTCATGAACCATATTAAAATGGCTTTTGTCTGGTTCCTCATTTTAATGGAAATGCTTCCAATTTTTCTCCATTTAGAATGATGTTAGTTGCATGTTTGTTTATAAAGCATTAATTATGCTGAGGCATGTTCCTTCCAGTCTGATTCCTTCTATGATTTAGACATAAGTGCACACCGAATTTTGTCAAATATCTTTTCCACATCTCTTGATATGATCACATGATTTTCATCTTTATGTTGATCCATTACATTTTTTTTACTTTACTTATACTGAGCCATCCCTATATCTCTGGAATAAAGCCAAGTTGATGTGGATATATTCTTTTTTATGTGTCTGTATGTAGTTTGTGAGCATTTTGTTGAGAATTTTGCATCTCTGTTCACTAAGTATATGGTCCTACAGTTTTCCTTTTAATGTCATGTCTTGACCTGGTTTTGGTAGTAGAGTAATACTGACTTACTTCATAGAAGGAGTTTCAGTATTCTCCCTCTATTTCTATCTTTTTGATACTTAAAAAAATATCCATTGTAACTTTGACAGTGTGGTAAAATTCTGCTATGAATCCATCTGGGCCTGGGTATTGTTTTAGTTAGGAAACTTGGTGTTAGTGTTTT
This sequence comes from Rhizomys pruinosus, assembly GCA_009823505.1. Classification (NCBI taxonomy): domain Eukaryota; kingdom Metazoa; phylum Chordata; class Mammalia; order Rodentia; family Spalacidae; genus Rhizomys; species Rhizomys pruinosus. The sequence goes on along the minus strand of VZQC01003736.1, from coordinate 1,281,787 downwards.
GCATTGATTATTTTTTTGTAATGGGTCTATTTACACTGTTGGTCTCCTTTTGGTACAAATTCTGTGGATCAATTGAATTTAGAAATTTATCTTCTTTTACATTTTCTAATTTAATGGAACATAGCATTTTAAATATCCTCTTGGAATGTTCTGGAAGTTTTCGGTGTCTGTAGTGATATTTCCTCCCTTGCCTCTGATTTTGTTGATTTTGATTCGCTCTTTCTTCCTTTTGGTTATCTGGGCTAAGTGCATGTCTGGCTTATCTTTTCGAAGAAGCATCTCTTAGACTTATGTATTTTTCTTTGTTTCATTTAAAGATATTTTATTTACTACTTTTATTTTATATGTATGAGTGTATTTTGTGCATGGATGCAATTGCACCCCTGTAGACTTTAGAAGAGGCCATTGAATCCCCTAGAACTGGAGTAATGGATTGTTGTTAGCTGTACATAGGTTCTAGGAATTGAACCCAGGTCCTCTGCAAGAGCGGCCAATGTTCTCAACCGCTGAGCCCTCTCTCCAGCCCTGTTCCCTTTGTTTCTATTTAATTTATTTTTGCTCTGATTTTTATTATTTCTTCTAATTTGTTCAGTTTGGGCTTGCTGTGTTCTTGGTTTTCCATTCTTGAATTGTACCATTAAGTCATTTATTTGTGCTCTTATTGATGTTTTAGTGTAGGCACTTAAAGCTAGAAATGGCCCCCTTAGTTCTGCTTTTAAAATGTCCCAGAGGTTTTCTTATGTTGTGTTATCATTTTCATTTAGTTCCAGAAAAATTTTTGTTTCTTGATTTCATCATTGACCTATTTATCATTCAGTGTTGTTTTTTAATGTCCATTAGTTTATGTAGTACTAGAGCTTCATTTGCTGTTGATTTTAAGTTTATTGCTTTGTGGTCTGACAGAGTACATGGAACTATTTCAGTTTTTCATACAGGTTGTTTTATGCCCCAGTATGTGGTCAATTTGGGAGAAATTTCTGTGGGCTGCTGAATAGAATGTGCATTGTTGGTGCTTGGATGAAATATTTTATAGATGTCTATTATGTCCATTTAATGTATGATATCATTTTATTCAGATGTTTTTCTGTTTATTCTTTGTCCACATGACCTGTCTATTGGAGACAGTGGTGTACAAAGTCACCCACTATTACTGAGCTGTGGTTAATCTGTGTCTTGAAGTCCCATATTTCTGTTTTTATGCAACCGAGTGCACCAGGGCTCAGTGAATATATCTTCATGCTTATTATGTTTCTTGCTATCTTGATAAAAATGGTATGGCCTCATTTATCCCTTCTGATTAATTTTTATTTGAAGACTATTTTTTCATATATAGAATAGGATTATGATAAGAACTCCTGCTTGTTTCTTAGTGTCATTTTCTTGGAATACTTTTTCCATCCTTTAACCCCAAGATGGTAACTATCCTTGGAGTTAAAGTGAGTTTCTTGAAGACAACAAATGGGTGGATTTAGTTTCTTAATCTACTCAATTAGCCTGTCTCTTTGACTGGTGAGTTGAAGCCATTGATATTTTGAGATATTATTGAAAGGTGTATATTGGTTACCGTCATTTTATTTTCTGATTGTGTTCTTGGATTTGTTTTTTGTTTGTTTGTTTGTTTCCATACTTTATACCTTCATTTGTTTTTCTTTCTGTAACCTCTTGAGTATGGTTATTTCTTCTGTCAATCTTTTGTATATTGCTTTTAGTATTCTCTGTAGGATTGATTTTGTGGACAGGAATTCTTTCAACCTATTGTNAGCTTTGCTGGATAAAATATTCCGGGTTGGCATCTATGGTCATTTAGAACTGGCACTGCTTTGTTCCAAGCTCTGTTTACTTTCATAGCTTGCACTGAAAAGTCAGCTGTAATTCTGATGAGTTTTCTGTTGTGTGTAATTTGCTGTTCCCTAGCAGCTTTCACTACCCTCTCTTTGTTCTGTACATTTATTGTTTTTATGATATGCTGTGGGGAGTTTTTATTGTAGTGCCACTTATTATACTTGTATAGTTATATTTTTTTCCTTAATTGAGGGAAGCTTTCTTGTACAGTGCTATTGAAGATCTGGTCAATGTAACTGACCTGAGATTCTTTTCCTTCCTCTATTCCTATTATATGTAGATTTGGTCTTTTCATAGTTTCCTACATTTCCTGTATAATCCATCATTGTGTATTTTTTATTTTTTTCATATTCTATGTTTAAGTGGTCTAGTTCTTCAAATTTGTCATCCAGTCTTGGCAATCTGTTTTCCATTTCAGTTATTCTGCTTATGAAGCTTTCTCCTGTCATTTAGATGTGATGTATTGAATTTTACAATTCCATCTTCATTTCGGCTTGGGTTTTCTTCAATATTACAATCTCTTTTGTGAATTTACTTTCAGGTCCAGATTGTTTTTGTAGTTTTATGCATCCATATATTTGTATTACCTGGGCTTCCATTAGAAGTTTATTCCTATCCTCTGAATTCTTTGAGTTGTTTGTCTATTCTTGATTATGTTTATGATTGTTTTTTTTTAATTCTGCATCCTGGGGTTTCTCTATGTAGCTCTCATCCTAGTATACTTCTGTAGGACTGGTGGTGTTTAGTGGAGACACATCTTTGTTTTTCATATTATTTGTGTTTTTGCACTGTGATCTGGACATATGGAATCCTTTTGCTGGTTGTGTATCTAATATGAAATTCTAGATTGCTTTGTTTAGTTTTTTGTTATGTTTTTGATGTGGCTTAGCTGCTTTCTGTTCTATTCCGGCATGGATTTTTTTTACTAGGGACAAGATGGTTCCAAGCTAACTATTCAAGAGCCCTCCAGCACAGTGAGAAGAGGTCTGGGCCCAATATGAGTCTGTAGAGATCCAGTGGCTGTGTGCTGACAAGCAAGTAAGGAGGTATCAGCCGGGAGAACCAGAAGGGGGCCTAAGGCCATTGGTGTGTGGTGAGGAACAGTGTGGAGAGGTCTAACTAGCTAGGCAGAGTAGGTGTGGTCCATGGAGCTGTTGAATATAGTGAGTCTGGCAGCAGGGGACTCATGATGCACTGGGTGGGATCTAGATCAAGAAGTTAGTCAGCAGGTCTTAGGGGTTATGAGCAGGAAGGGATAGGGCAGGAACGGAGACTGCATGGAAGAATATCTAACTAGATAAAACCCAGCACAGAACTGTAGAAATGTTTAGCAGAGCCCAAACTTGGCTGAGAAATTTTGGCAGCAGATGGTGGTCAGGTGAAGACATGGCCTTCTCTAGACAAGAGACTTCAGATAGGCTGACTAGATAGAGCTCAAGAGAGCAGCTGGCAGTGAGAAATGATCAAGGAAAGTAATTAGGCACCAGGGACTCAAGCAGGAATGGCAGAAGGTGTGAACACACACGGGGGGGAGGGGTGATGAGGGAGAGTGCCAAGAGAAGAAACTTTAAGCTGTGTAGGAAACACATAGAAAACTCAATTAAAAAGTAGATCTAAGAATTATGTGAAGTTGAAACTATTGAATTATTAATGAGTTCTGATTGAATGGGTTCATTATCTCTGGACTTACAAGCTAATAAATACTGACTAATGTCTCAGTATTATTTTGATGAAAATGTCTCAGGAGAAAGGAGAAGTAACTGACTTCTTTATAAACTTGAACCTGTATTAAAGAAGAGTGCCCTGGTGAGTTCATCACAAGAAGCATGTGTGTGTGTGTGTGTGTGTGTGTGTGTGTGTGTAGTGTGTGTGTGTGTGTGTGTGTAAGCACACATGTTTATGTCTGTGTGAATCTTCATATAAGTATGAAGCATGTTAGATGATTGTAGTCAGCAGGCCTCCTTCGTTCTTCCTAAAAGCTCTATGCTATACATGCGACTACAGGGCTGCAATTCCGTGTTGCTGCCCCAATAGCTCTGTTACCTGGTACTTGCTGACATTTTTCTCCTTTCTCTCCTGTCATCCAATATAGATTATGTGTCAGAATTTCACGAAATAGAGATTGAGGGTCAATAAGTGATTTGCCATACATTCATTTGCCACCGAATTGTTAAATAACTGAATTATAGACCAGTGGTTTTTTTTTTTCCCAGATTGATTTCAATAAATGAATTTTCTTGCATTTAACATCACCATAAGCCACAGATAATTTTAAAAATTAAGATTAAAGTTGTGGTCTTTTTTTTCCAAAGCCAATTTTATTGAAGCTCTGTGCACTTCATACAACATTTCCCAGTCCAATCCGGACCCATTCCCCTCCCCCACCCCCTCCCCACCAGAGCTCCTGCATTCTGCCATACATGTTTTCATCTTTTTCTCAGTCTCTTTCAAAATTTTTGGTGTAGAAGTTTACTGTTTCAGGCAGGAATTCACTGTTTCAGTCAGTTATTTGACCCGGTCTTTTTTGTTGTTGTTGTTCCTTCCAATTTGCATCACTCCAAAATATGCAGATATGCATGGCACACTTATAGCATCTTCAGCTTATGAAAAGTTGTGACAGTCACAGAGAGATGTGCTTTTGTAAAGGTCTGAATGCAGGGAAATAAATATATTTGACAGTTGTTTTGAGAGAAAATAAGATTAGGGGGGTTGGGCTGGAGAGATGGCCTAGCGGTTAAGAGTGCCGACCGCTCTTACAGAGGACCCGGGTTCGATCCCCAGCACCCACGTGGCGGCCGAGAACCGTCTGAAACTCCAATTCCAGGAGAACTCCAGTTCCAGGGGAATCTGACACCCTCTTCTGACCTCCGCGGCATTGCACGACACGGGTGCACAGACTTGCATGCAGACAGTACATTCATACACATACAGAAATAAATTAAAATTTAAAAAAAAGATTAGGGGGGCTATGTTATAAGGTACCTCCATAGGTGTAATAGTTATTTAAATGGGGGACAATTTGTTAACATTAATGAAAGCTATCATCATTGACTGCTGGCTTGTGTTACAAAATGCAGTTGCCTGTGTGGCCTTAAGCATCCAAAGGAAAGTACAACCAGATATAAATAATCAGTAAGACTAGAGAAACTGTACTGCAGACATAGAACTTGAGATCTTAGTAAAGAGACAAAAAGAAAAAAAGAGAGTACTGTTGTTTGGCCTGTCTTCAATTCTTACTGGCAAGTGCATCAACTCTGTGGCTGCCACCGCTTTTGGCACTCCTCAAAGACATGAGACACAGCTTTGTAACCTTCCAATATGGACTGAGGACTCATGTCCCACCAAGAATCCTCCAAACCTTCAATGCCAGGTGGGGACTACTGAGGTACCCAGCTTGTGGACTAAACAGCTAAGGGGATGTCAGCTTCATCAGAATATAGACTGCCATTGTTGGACTTACCTGGGCTGTATCGTGGACTCCAGTGCAGGGGGATCGAGACAAGATGTGTGCTTACTGGACTTCATTTGAAGGGCCATGGGAGGGAAAGACCCCCATGTGGAGCAAAAGTGCAGGATTGATAGTTGTTTGGGATTGCCAAGGAGGAACTTTTGAGCACTTCCTAAAGGAAAACATGACATCTTTTAGGAAAAAACATCCTACAATTCAAGTAATATGTGTATAAGATGTATGTGTGTGTGTGTGTATATATATATATATATATATACATATATAACTATGTATATATGTATATATACTGTCACAATACAGGTTGGAGAGAACTACAACAAAAGAACTGAAAAAAAATCTGGAAAGACAGAAAAAGATACAGGACATGTATGGCACAGTGCAGGGACTCGGGTGGGGTGGGGGGGGCATGGAAAGGGAAGTGATTCTAGATTCAATTGAGAAATGATGTATGACCTATGGAAAAAGTTTAATAGTAAAAAATTTTATTTATATTAAAAATGCTCAATAAAAAAATCTTTTAAAAAAGAAAAAAAAAAAACGCAGTTGCCTTTTTGTCATTTTAGAACACCATAGTTTCTTTTAAGAACATCCAACCAAAAAGCCTGCTAATGATTCAGTAGTTTTTATTTTAATGTACATGCACCAAAAGTCTTGAGACATCTTGCTCACTCCTACACAGAATATATAGGTTTTTCAGATTACTTTTTTCATGCTCAAACACAGCTTATAAGTCATACAGCCTAATGTAAAAAAAATAAAAATAAAAAAGCAATGGGGATTAAAGAATGTGATCCATTTAGTGGATAGGTGTGAATTTTAATAGCGCGATCTCACACTGTTATCTGCTTTTTTCTATGTGACTGGAAATGGCAGAGCACAAGTGAGGGGTTTTGTTGTTTGCGTTTGGGATTTTAGAATAGCGTGTCTTTTCTGTTCATATAGCTTAGTCTACACATGGTGCATTGTTGTTTTTATACAGAATATCCAAAGAATTTGAATACAATATAGTTGAAAATGTCACAGGTGGGTAAACTTCAGTATTCTGTTTGTAAGTGCTGGTACTTGCCCTGTGTTTTAGAACTAGGAAGTGCCTACTCCAAACTGTGGGAAAGAGTTGCTTCATCCTTTTGCTTTTTTGAAAATGTGAAACACTACTTCCCCAGCGCTTTGCACTTGTCAGCATGCTCAGTGCACACCTGACAGTCCAACCACAGTCTAATTCCTCAAGGTCATCGTGGTTGGCAGAACATTCACAATAACCCTGTCCCCAAATAGGACTTTTTGCAATAGGCTTCTTTATTCATGTGTTCTGTGACAGCAGCACACAAGATAGATATGTGAATCAAAGGCAAAGCCTGTGGATACAACCAGCAGGATCGAAGTTTCCTTGCTAGCATTCACAATAATTTGCTATTAGTACTGCAGAAGAAATAAGGAGTACCCTGTTGAGTAAGAAAAAAAAACATTTTATAAAAAATATGCAAAATTTCCCTTTGATGTTAGAGTCCAAAGAAGTCCCATCGAGCTCCAGAAGATCACAGACCAAAGAAAACATCAGTGTGAGCTGGAGTATTTCCAGAGACCCCTCAGGTGGTTTCTCCCAACTGTAAAAGTATAATGGACAGAAATAAAAAGTAGATTCAAACTTTGAAAAGAATGGAGCTATGCCTGGTTTGCTATCTTCGGTCTTTGTTCCTTTGTATTGAGGACATGGTGCTGTCGGTAGTTACTGTTCTAGGCTTATGTTCAGTATTGCTCCCTGAGAACCTATCAGCCATACTCCTTTTTTTTTAATTGTATTTATTTTGTATGTGTATGAATGTACTGTCTGCATGTAGATTTGTGCAATGCCGCGGACGTCAGAAGAGGGCATCGGATTCCCCTGGAACTGGAGTTAAAGACGGTTCTCAGCTGCCATGTGGGTGCTGGGGATCGAACCCGGGTCCTCTGCAAGAGCGGCCAGCACTCTTAACCACTAGGCTATCTCTCCAGCCTCCAAGCCACACTCTTTTAAATTATTATTTGTATTTATTCTTAGAGCACTTCAAGAAAATGTATTTTGATCATCATCAGCTTCCCTCTTCTGTCTACTTGCAGATCCACACCCCCTGACTCACCCAACTTCATGTTTGTTTGTTTTTTCTAAGCGCACTGAGTCCAGTTTGTGATGCCCAAGTATTCCCTGGTGTGGAGCCACCCCTGAAAAGTGGTTGATCTACCAAGAACTACAACATTAAGTAGAACTGGTCACCCTCCAAGCAGCCATCTACTGCCAATAGCTCTTCAGGAGGGCTGGGACTTTGTGCCTGTCCTCCCTCCTCGATACTGGGAATTGGTCTGGCTTGAGTTTGCACAGGTCTTGTGCATGCTGTCACACGTGGTGTGATGTCATATGTGAAACTGCTCTGTTTTGTCCAGAAAATGCTGTTCCATCGTACTTATCCACCATCTCTGGCTCATACAGTCTTCCGACATCTACTTCTGAAGCACTCCCTAAGCCTTGAAGGTAGGAGTGTGACATGAATCCTTCACATAGTGCTGAACACTCTGTAGTCTCTTGTTTTCTACATGTTGACTGGTTGTGGGTCTCTGCTCATCGCCAGCTACTAAAAAGCTTATCTGATGAGAGCTGGGAGATTCACTAATCTGTGGGTAAAACCACAGGTCATTAGTAGTCACCTTACTAACATGTCCATTTAGTGGAGGAAGAGCAGGTTCTACTCCAGGGCCCAGGACCCTGACAGTGGTGCCAGGTGTTGGTTCCATCTTGTGAAACTGGCTTTGAATTTAATCAGAATCAGGCCAGTCATTACATAGCTGACAGGGTTCATGGCTAGGTAAGACTGACTGATGGTTGCTTTCCTCCTCCAGTAGGCTCGGTAGCACCTTCCAGCACTCTGAAAGCTAGCTGGTAGGGATGAAGTTCCAGGTCTGTGTCCTAAATATGTATTGTCTTCAGCACTAAATTCTTGAGGGCAACCAAGAACAATGCTTATTGTTATTAATGGTCAGCAGGATCTATGAAACGTTGCTGGCCAAATACTCAAAAAGAGGTAGCCCAGAAACCACTGAACTATTTAATTTTAGAGGAGTTAAAGGAACAAAAAGGAGAAAAATATGATTACTTAGGGGCCCTAGATTGTCAATTATTTGAAGATGAGTCCGATCTAGCATTTCTGAAGTACATAAAGATGAGTATATTCCTAAATGCAAAATAATGCTAATTTTGGTTTGAATCCTTTCTTTTTCTTTTCTTTTTCTTTCTTTTTTTTGGGGGGGGGATTTTCGAGACAGGGTCTCCCTGTAGCCCCAGCTGACCTGGAACTCACTCTGTAGAACAGGCTGGGCTTGAACTCATACAGATCCACCTGCCTCTGCCTTCTGAGTGCTAGGATTAAAGGCATGTGCCACCACATCCAGCAAATTTCAGTGTTCCCACATCAGGAGTCGAACCCAGGCCACCTGAGTGAAAATCAGGAATCCTAAACACTAGACCATATGGGAGACTCTTGAGTCCTTTCATTAATCATTTTTCATTTTGATTATTTGCTTACCCAGGATGCCCCTTACTTGCTCAACCATATTATTCATAATTAAAATAATTAAATGTTTCCATTATTTGTAAACAATATCCAAAACTATGTATTTTTTCTAATTATTCAGTATAATTTGAATAAAAAGCCCAGTTTTTAAATTCAAACATATACATCTCTATGTATATATAATAAACCTAATCAATTAGACTAAAAAGGCTCTATTACGTGCTCCAATGTTTAACAAAATAACCACAACCCTATTTTCTCTTGTTTGGGATACTCAAAGATTTAGGTCAACTCCACTTATCCAAATTATACAAAGGTCATCAATTGCCAAGAAAAACAATATCTGTGATATTTTGTATGTTAAGTACTGATGTCCCTTGATTAAAGGAACATGTAAGGTGTCCTATATTAGACAATTGTTGAGATACAAAAAAAACAATATATGCGTTTAACTAATTAACTTAAATGTATAGGGGTTGGAGAGACGGCCTAGCATTAAGAGCACTGACAGCTCTTGCAGAGGATCTGGTTTCAATCCCCAGCACCCACATGGCGGCTGAGAACTGTCTGTAACTCCAATTCCAGGAGAACTCCAGTTCCAGGGTAATCCGACACCCTCTTCTGACCTCTACAGCATTGCTGTAGATAGTACATTTATACACATAAAAAATAAATAAAATTTAAAAAAAACATTTATTTAAAAAAGTTAAATGTATAATATTACAATGACTTCTATAGTCCCATTTCCATTTCTAGTCATTAAAATGAAAATTCCAATTTTTAACAAGTTTGATCTCTTATTTATATTAATGTTCTTAATATTTGGTGTTTAAATGAAGACATTCTTATTAGAAGAAAGTTTTAAAAATACTATATTGTGTAATTACTCCTGTTTTTCATTTATTTTTCCAACCTAAATCTGGTTTTATATGAATATAATAAAACAGAGGAAGTCATTATTCACAGATAAGAGCTTCTAGAATTAGTCAGAGCTAGCTGCTCCACATGAAGTAATAGCTATAAAAGTCTAAGTAATCTAAAGGAAAAACAAAGATTAGAAGATAATAGATTTGCTTCAATACTCCAAATGTAAATAAAATTGTTCATAGAGTACAGATAACTGTAAATACATGGGAAGTATAGTCAGTCTTGGTTTTAAAAATATTTTATTTATTATTTTTATTTTTTGTGCACAGATGTACTGCCGGCATGTATGTAAGGATCCTCATGTCATGCAATGCCTGCAGATGTCAGACAAGGCTATCAGATCCCCTGGAACTCTAGTTATGAACAGCTGTTAGTTGTTCATATGGGTACTGGGAACTGAGCTAGGTCCTCTGCAAGAGCAGTCAGTGCTCTTAACCACTGAGTGGTCACTCTGGCCCTGTCAATCTAATTTTTCAACTGTTTGTTTCCCTAATCTGTTATGTTTACTCTAATAAGCCAAACAGTGTTCTTGATGATTTTAGGTATAATAACTCTCTTATATATCACATGCAAATGTTAAAAAAGTCAGACCCAGGTCATGATGGCTGACAGTTTTGATATCATCCAGGAATTTCCTCCTTATCGGCTTTACCGGCTAGCTCTTCCTCTTTCCTGAAGACTGCTGTCTTGGGTTCAACTGAGCCTCATCTACATCACAGTCTAGGAATGAGCCTTCCTAGAAACAGTAATAAATCATTTGTGTGGCCCTGGTATGCACAAAATGTGACGCTTGGCCAACAGTCAAGCCATGAAGGAAAGTTCCCAGAAAAAATCCTCCATCTTGAGATTGCCACCTTTATTGCTGAATTGACATCTTGTGCCTAAAAGAATGTATTAGCTTCATAAAAGGATTTCCCACCAACCAGAAGGCTAAGAACACCACCAGATGGCATCTGAGCCTCAGAGCTGAGATTTGTCTTTTGCTCTCCCTGCCTGCTTACTGTTTTCACCATTTTGATAAGTATCTTGATTTGTAACAATTCTTTATTCTATTACTATAAAAAACTTCATAAACTGTTACCATGTTGGAACATGATATTTGGGGTAAACTGAATCTGTTCCTGGGCCATGATCACTTATATTTGGCTCCAGAATAAACTCTCTTATCCTCTTTTAAAAGAAAAAAAGAGGTTCGGCACTGGGATTTTTAATGGCTGTGTGGTCCAATGTGGGGATTGTCCACTCCCCCTACACCCACCCCTTTACAGAGCAATTTCGTCTAAACACATACTCTAGATAGACAGATAGATGATAGATAGATAGATAGATAGATAGATAGATAGATGATAGATTGATGATAGGTAGATTGATGATAGATATAGAGAGATGATATATAGATAGATAGATGATAGATAGACAGATAGATAGATGATAGATTGATGATAGATGGATGATAGATATAGAGAGATTATCGAGAGATGATAGATAGATAGATAGATAGATAGATAGATAGATAGATAGATAGATAGATAAATAGATAGATGACATATGATAGATGATAGGTAGGTAGATGGATAGATGATAGATAGATAGATAGATAGATAGATAGATAGATAGATAGATAGATAGATAGATGACATATGATAGATGATACGTAGGTAGATGGATAGATGATAGATAGATAGATAGATGATTGATAGATAGATAGATAGATAGATAGATAGATAGATAGATAGATAGATAGAAAAATAAACCTACCAATACTAGGTTTGCATATGAACTTTTCCAAAGTCCTTTAGTGCTAGTTACCCTCTTTGTACTTCCTCTTCTACCCTCCCCTTCACTCTACCCATTTAACCCTTCTTTTTCCATCATTTTCCCTCCCTTCTTTATATCTCTGTATTTTATCATCCCTTTATCTCCTATGGCCAGACAGGTTTATGTTCTACCAGCTTTGTCTCTCTGCCCCATCCCTGACTATGAAAATGAGTGTGAAAGCTAAGCATTATGTTTCATGCTTTTAATCTCAGCACTTGGGAGGCAGAAGCAGCCAAGTCTCTGCAAGGTTAGCCTTGTTTCAGTTCCAGGACACCCAAGGGCATATGAAAAGACTTTGTCCCAAAGAAACAAACAAAAATATTGTAGAAAAGATTTTACATACACAAAGAAAAGGAATACATTTATATCCCACCATTAAATGGACAGAGGCACATATAAACCATGCCCATAGGCAGTGAGGTGTACGTCTCATTCCTGTGTATTACTAGATCTTTTATCAAAACCCCTTTGTTGGCTCTGTTTATTATAAGATGGCTAAATCCCGTAATGTGCTATATTCAGTACCATTTACAGAAACCAAGGTGCCCAAGCTTATTAATTGATATTCTCTCAACTGTGCATTCTTCTTCCTCTCCTTCTGATTCAAGTCAGCACCTCAGGGCCCCCATGTCCAGGAACCTTTCTTTGGTCATCTAAACTGAATCTAAACAACAAAGGAGGAAACAGGACTTGGAACAGAAACAACCCACTTCCTCTCACTTTTGTTGGTCTCCTATTACTAACCGAGTTCCTAAGTTTTCTTTTTTTTTTTTTAGATATTTTTTATTTTTTAATTTGTTTATTTATTTATATGTATCAATGTACTGTCTGCATGTAGGTTTGTGCACCCATGTCATGCAATGCTGCGAAGGTCAGAAGAGGGTCTCGGATTTCCCTGGAACTTGAGTTCTCCTGGAATTGGAGTTACAGATGGTGCTCAGCCACCATGTGAGTGGTGGGGATCGAACCCGGGTCCTCTGCAAGAGCTGTCAGTGCTCTTAACTGCTAGACCATCTCTCCAGCCCCCTAAGTTTTCTTTTTGATCATGAGTTTCATCTCAAAGAGAAACTAATTAAACAAATTTTAGAATAAGCACATATAGACACAAGGTAACAAACATGATAAATTTTGACAAGGAATGAGCTCTATCTGGTTTTGACATCACTATCCATTTTAATGCAGGCATAGCTGTGTTTTAGAATAATGTGATTAGATAATATGATAAATATAATGAACATATGTATATTATTTGTACATGCTTGTATCTATGTATAATTAAGCAATGGGATTTTGGTTAGGTTTACTCTAATCATTTTGAGTACATTATTAATTATTCAACAGCAAAACTGCTTTAGAATATAATTATTTAATTATTTTCATTTCTATGTTTTGTTTTGATTTTTTGTTTTGGAGACAATGTCTCCTACATCCCATGTTGGCCTTGTACTCAGATATGTAGCTAAGGCAGGCCTTGAATTACTGATCCTCCCATTTTCCCTTCCTCACTAGTATAGAATCCCAAGTGATGGGATCATAGGCCTGCACTCAGGACAAAAAAACCCTGCTTTTTAATAGTATTTCAAGTATTAATACTTTTTCATAATATAGAAGTATTCCAAGCTTTTCCAGCATATATCAATAATATAAGGCTATAGTCATGTATGAACATTTTATGAGTGAAAATTAATCTCTATTAATTTGAAGGTAAAAATGACACATATTATGCTGGTTAATACACTGAATTTAACGGGCAAACCTAGATTCTAGTCCCATCCTCAACTATGTATGTAACTTTTACAAAGTTGTGTAATATCTTTAGTCCAGTTTCTCCATATGCAAATAGAGGACTAAACTAGAGATTGAAAATGTCCGTTGGTATCATAAGGAGTGCAAGGAAGCCCACCGAACAAGACAACTGCATGGGGGACAGCAATTTGTTGGGGAATTGACCACTGTACTGCCTCCCGCCAGGAACAGAGAGAGCAGCGACTAGCCCCAGAAGTCAGGCAGCCTTTATAAGCAGATAGGAGCCCGCATAACTTTCCATAACATAGACCAGGGTGCTTAGCCCGGGACTGGTTGGTCTCCCAAAAGGCAGAGGGATTTTTCCAGACTACACCTGCACCTGCCTTTTTAGAATATTGGGAGCTACACCACTGTTTTAGGAGTCTGCAGCAACCTAGCATTCCAGCCTTTTGCTGATGACAAGGGGCAATGGTGGTTTTTCTTCTTTGACTACTTTCTGCTGGGCAGGGACGTCAGCAAAGAGGGGTGGTCTCAAAACGCTGGAATATTGGTCTGAAGTGTGCAAGTCAAGCAGGCAAATGGTGGTAGGAGGCCTGAGGCAATTTGATTAAGAGCATCTGGTCCACTGAACACTGGGCCATCTCTTTCATTTTGTCCTGAAAAAAATTTAAAGGCATGGAATAATCATCATGATGAGGAGGATATGAGGATGTAGATCAGTGGCCCAAGGACAGGGAGAAGAAGTAAAGGCATGAGTATTTGGGCATGGATTGTATGCTGGGAACCAGAACTCAGAACAGGGTGAATTTTAAGGGCTTTCTAAAGCATCCATCTATTGGATTTCTCCTCAGTTTCCTTTTGTCTGCCATGACTGGACTCAGGCATTACTCTCTAGGCACTCTTATAGCTGTAGGAGTGGGTAGAATCACAGAGTCAGTTCCCTCACAAATGCTTTCTAGACAGAAAAAGAGAATAAATTTAGCCATCATTTAATTTTACATGAGAACAATAATGGAGATCTTGTGTTTGTTTGTTGGTTGGTTTTATTTCTTTATTTTGCCTGGAAGTAGGTAATGGAGAGTGAATTAGACCAAGATTTGAAGTCTTACATGTGAACAGCATTTTCTTTTTTATGCTATTTTAATTGAAGTTTTGTGTATTTCATACAACATTTCTTAATCAAATTTAGACCCAGTTCCCTTTCTTTGCCCCTACCCTGTCAGAGGTAGTGCATTCTGCCATACATTTCTTTCATCTTTTTCTCAGTCTTTTTTACATTTTTCAATGCCAAAGTTTACTGTTTGGGGTAGAAGTTTACTCTTTCAGTCAGTTCTTTGACCCAGTCTTTTTTGTTGTTGTTGTTTCCTCCGATTTGTATCACTCCAAAATATGCCTGTATGGATGCTGCAGATATACCAAAATTATGCTGTCTGAAAATAAACTCTAGGTTAATTCCAAGACATGTTTAAGGATTCACATTTTGATAGTAGAGTAGTATGCAGGTAAAGAAACAATGTTAGTTGACTTTCGTACATTACATAGCAAGTTGATGAGTAACAGCAGGTATTCTATTCACTAAAAAATAAAGAAATAAAAAGGAATTATTCAGTTTGCTGTATAAAGAGAGATTTGGTGCTAGCATCCACAAATGAGGGACACCATATGCCATTTGTTTTTCTGGGAATGTGTTACTTCACTTAGTATAATGGCATCTAGTTCCATCCATTGACCTGCAAAGTTCATGATGTCATCTTTCTGCACCACTGCATAGAATTCCATTGTGTAGATATACCATATTTTCTTTATCCACTCATCAGTTGAGGGGCACTTGGGTTGCTTCCAGCACTTTGCTATTGTGAAGAGAGCTGCAATAAACATGTATGTCTGCCATAGGATGAGTATTGTGGGTGTATAACCAGTAGTGGTATAACTGGGTCAGGTGGTAGGCTCGTTTTCAGTTATTTAAGAGTTCTCCACACTTCTTTCCATCTTTTGAGTGGATCATTTGTTTTCTTCTTCCTTTGTTTATTGAGTAGTTTATATACTCTGGATGTTAATGTATCTATCAGATGTATCACTGGTGAAGGTTTGCTCCCACTCCGTGGGTTTTCTCTTCACCTCCCCAATTGTTTCTTTGGCTATATAGAAGCTCTTGAGTTTAATAATTTCCCATTTGCCAATTGTTGACCTTAATAGAGGTTTTTTGATCCATTTGGAGTTGATTTTTGTACATGGTGAGAGGTAGGGTTTAGTTTTATTCTTCTACAAGTGGTTATCCAGTTATGCTAACACCATTTGCTGAAGATGCTGTCTTTCTTCCACTGAGTCTTCTTGGCCCCTTTGTCAAATAAGAGGTGGCTGAAATTGCATATACTCATGTTTGGATATTCAATTTTGTTCCATTGATCTATGGGTCTGTTTTTGTACCAATACCAGGTTGTTTTTATTACTATAGCCCTGTAATGTAGTTTGAAGACTGGTATGGTAATCCTCCCTGTATTGCTCTTTTTGCTCAGGGTTGCTTTGGCTATCCGGGGTCTTTTGATTTCCATATGAACTTTAGGATGTGTTTTTCTAGGTCTGTGAAGAAGCTCATGAGGATCTGAATCCGGATTGCATTGAATCAGTATATTACTTTGGGCTGGATGGTCATTTTTACTATATTAATTCTTCCAGTCCATGGACATTGGAGGTCCTTCCATATTCTGGTATCTTCCTCAAGCTCCTTCTTGAGGGATTTAAATTTTTCATTGTAGAGATTTTCAGTGCCTTTGGTCAGGTTTATTCCTAGATATTTTATTTTTTAGAGGCTACTCTGAGTGGGAAAGTCTCCTTGTATTCCTTCTCCAATTGCTTGTTATTGGCATAAAGAAAGGCTATCAATTTTTCTAAGTTAATTTTGTATCCTGTCACTTACTGAACTTGTTTATGGTTTCTAGGTGTTTTCTGGTCGAGTTTTGGCTTCTCTTGGGTAAACTATCATGTCATCTGCAAAAAAAGAAAAAAGATAATTTGACCTCCTCTTTTCCAATTAGTACTCCTCTAATTTCATTTTCTTGTCTTATCACTCTCACGAGTATTTTAAGCACTATATTGAAAAGGAGTTGGGACAGGTGGCAGCTTTGCCAGGTTCCTGACTTTAAAGGGAATGCTTCTAGTTTTTCCCCACTTAGGATCATGTTGGCTGTGGGTTTGCTGTATATAGCTTTAATTATGTCGAGGAATGTTCCCTCCAGTCCAATTTCCTTCAGGACTTTAAACATGAAAGCATGTTGAATTTTGTGGAAGGCCTTTTCCACATCAATTGAGATGACCATGTGTTTTTTTACTTTCAGCCCATTGATGTGCTTTATGAGGTTTTTGATTTATGTATGTTGAACCATCTGTTCATCTCTGGTATGAATCCAACTTGGTCATGGTGGATGATCTTTTTGATGTGTACCTGTATGCAGTTTGCAATTATTTTGTAGAGAATTTTTGTGTCTATGTTCATTAATGAAATCGGTATAGTTTTCTTTTGGGGTTGTATCTTCGCCTGGTTTTGGTATTAGAGTGATGTTGCCTTCATAAAAGGAATTCAGGAGATTTCCCTCTGTTTCTATCCTCTTGAATAATTTGAGTAGTAGTGGCTGTAAGTCTTCTTTAAATGTCTTATAGAATTCTGCTATGAATCTGTCTGGGCCTGGGCTTTTTTTAGTTGGGAGGTTTTTTATCACGTTTTCAATTTCCTCCTTTATTGTGGGTCTATTTAAGCTGTTGATCTCTTCCTGGGTAAGTTTTGGTGGATTCCATGATTTCATCTATTCATCCATTTTTCTGAGGTTTTCAAATTTGGTAGAGTATAGGTTTTTGAGGTATTCCCATATAATTGTCTGGATCTTTTCATTGTCTGTTGTGATGTTTCCCTTTTTATATCTAACTTTGTTGATTTGGAGTTGTTCTTTCCTTCTTTTGGTCAACTGAGCTAAAGGTCTATCTATCTTGTTTATCCTTTCAAAGATATTTGGATTCATTGATTCTTTGTAATTTTTCTTTGTTTCCATTTCATTGAGTTTTCACTCTAACTTTTATTATTTCTTCCTGTCTGTCGTGTTTAGGATTCACTTTTTGTTGCCTCTCAAGTGTTGTAGTTGCAGTGTTAGGTCATTTATTTCTGCTCTTTCTGTTTTATTTCTTTTTTTTTTTTGTCTTTTCTGTTTTCTTAATGTCAGCACTTAGGGCTATAAATTTCCCTCTCATGACTACTTTTAAGGTGTCCCATAGGTTTTGCTGTGTTGTATCATCCCTTTCATTTAGTGCCAGGAATGCTTCTATTTCATTCTTTATTTCTCCTTTGACCCACTCATTATTCAGTAGTGTGTTGTTTAGTCCCCATGTGTTCTTGTAGCTAGTAGGGCTCTTTCTGGTGTTGATATTAAGCTTTATTGCACTGTGGGGGGCATGAAATTATTTCAATTTTTTGTATTTGCTGAGGTTTGCTCTGTGTCTCAGTATAAGGTCAATTTTGGAGAGTGTTCCATGGGGTGCTGAGTAGAAAGTATATTCTTTGGTGTTTGGGTGGAATATTTGGTAGATATCTGTTAGGTCCATTTGGTGTATCATATTGATCAGTTCATATGTCTCTCTGTTTATTCTTTGTCCAGTTGACCTATCCAGTGGTCTCAGTGGGGTACTGAATTCTCCCACTCTTAGTGTGCTAGGATTAATCTGTGCTTTGCAATCCTTCAGGATTGTGTTTATGAAGTTTGGTGCACTAGAGTTGGTGCATATATATATTTATGATTGTGAGATCTTCATTGTTGTTTGATCCTTTGATAAGGATATGGTGTAGTGACCCTCTTCATCTCTTCTGATTAGTTTTACTTTGAAATCTATTTTGTCTAATATTAAAACAGCAACTCCTACTTGCTTTTTGGTACCATTTGCTTGAAACATTTTTTTTACCATCCTTTCACCTTAAGATGGTTCCTGTCCTTGAAGGTGAGGTGCATTTCTTGTAAATAAGAGAAAGATGGATTCAGTTTCTTAATCCATTCTCTCCAGCTATGTCTCTTGATTAGGGAATTCAGACCAGTAACATTTAAGGTTAATATTGAGAGATGTATATTCCTTCCCTTCAGTTAATTTTCTGTTTTCATTTTTGGTCTATGTCTGTATTTCTGGGGTTATACATTCATTAATTATTCTCTCTTGCCACTTGAAGATAGCTGTTCCTTAACTCTGTCTTCTGAATTGTTTCAAGTATTTTCTAGAGTGTTGATTTTCTAGACATGTATTCTTTCATCTTGTTTATGTCACTGAAGATTTTCCTATCTCATTTGATTATAGTTGACATTTTTGCTGGGTAGAGTAACCTGGGTTGGCATCTGTAGTTGTTTGGTACTGGGAATATTTTGGTCCAAGCTCTTCTGGCTTTCATAGTTTGCATTGAAAAGTCAGCTGTAATTCTGATGGGTTTCCCTTTATACGTAACTTGCTATTTTTTTCTTGTGGCTTTCAGTATTCTGTCTTTGTTTTGAGCATCTAGCATTCTGACAATGTATGATATGCTGTGGGGAGTTTCCTTTCTGGTCTTGTCTACTCGGTGTTCTATGTGTTTCATATATTTGTGTGGGCATGTCTAGTTTCAATTTGAGGAAATTTT
Organism: Rhizomys pruinosus; assembly: GCA_009823505.1. Classification (NCBI taxonomy): domain Eukaryota; kingdom Metazoa; phylum Chordata; class Mammalia; order Rodentia; family Spalacidae; genus Rhizomys; species Rhizomys pruinosus. Next base: position 1,262,799 of record VZQC01003736.1, on the reverse strand, counting down.
CTTCTATAATTCAGTTGAAGATCTGGTCCATACCATTATCCTGGTATTCTTCTCCTTCCTCTATACATATGATGAGGAGTTTTGGTCTCTTCATGGTGTCCCAGATTTCCTGATTATTCCACTCGTGTGGGTTTTTTTTTTCTTTTTTTAATTTTTCATGGTCTTTGCTTAAGCTCTCCAGTTCTTCCATGTTATCTTCTATTCTTTATATTCTATTTTCTCCTTCATCCATTGTTTCTGAGGTTTTTATCCTGCCTTTTCCTGTTGACTGGATGAGTGTTGGATCCTTTTTCATTTCAGCCTGAGATTCCTTTAGCATTTCCATTTCCTTCTGCAGTTTGCCATTCTCTCCTTCTAGTTCTTTGATCTGTTTTTTGGTTTCCTTTTTCATTTCAGCCTGAGATTTTTTTCAGTGTTTCCATTTCCTTCTGGAGTTTGTTTTCTCTCCTTTTTTTTTTTTTTTTTTTTTTTTTCATTTTCTCCCTTTAGTTTCTGATTTATCTTTCTATTTCCTGATTTCTTTTTTTTTTTTAAATTTTTTTTATTATTATTGTATGCTGTAATATGTATGCTGCATGAGGTCTGGTCACCCGTGTCGTGCAATGCCTGCGGAGAGTCAGAAGAGGGTCTCGGATTCCCCTGGAACTGGAGTTTCTCCTGGAATTGGAGTTACAGACTGTGCTTTGCCGCCATGTGGGTGCTGGGGATCGGACCGGGTCCTCTGCTAAGAGCGTCGGTGCTCTTAACCGGCTAGGCATCTCTCCAGCCCTCCTTGATTTTTTAGTAAAGTCTATAATCATTCTTTATGATCTGTGTCCTGGGTCACCTCCAGGGAGATCCCCATTGTTGGAGTCTTCTATAGGATCGATACATTTTGGTGAAGATTTATTATTTGCTTTTCCTACGTTGTTGATATTTTTTGTTGTGCTCTTGAGATGTGGATTTGAATTTGTTGCTTTGTAATCTGATGTGAAGATCAAGTGTTCTTTGTTTGAAGGGCCTGTTCCTCTAGTTCTGGGAGTGTGGGGTTTTGTCTCTCTTCTGTTACCTTGTGCTCCAGAGACACTAGAGCTGTTGCCACGGGTCCTGAGCAACATTTTCTTAATTAGGACAAATCACTAGTGAGAAATTGTCTAAAGAATATCTTATATAAATTTAATCCTAATTTCTAGTTAGTGCAATTCTTTGTACTCTTAAAGAATATACCAATCATTTTAATACTTTCCTGTTAGATGTTTAAGACCATGCAGTTTGCCCAAATATACCAATTTATTTTTACCCTTAAGGATGGTTGAGGTGGAGGACCTGTTCTTCAGGGTTCACACGGTGTTGTAGAGGCTCTGGGTCTCTAAGGCCTTTGTTTTACCAGGTCCATCTATGTGAGGTTGAGTCAGAAGGTCCAGCTTGACCCTCACTTCACTTGGCAGCATGGAGAAGACTTTTCCTGTGTTGACTCTTCTCTTTGTAAAGTGGATACTGGTTCAAACCCTCCTAGTGAGTCTCCTTGACCTCCCTGTGCAAGAGGAAAGGTGACTCCTCACAGTTAAATGACATTGCAAGAGATGCCCCATTGTCCCCAAGAACTTAGTTGACCTTGGAGGGCAAGAGAATAAAACTGTCCTTTTATTTCTCTCTGAACAGATTAGTATAGGCCTCAAACTATGGTTATTAAGATCCAAGAAGATCAGCTGCTGCACAGTCAGGGACCTATAATTTCTGTGTAATATGTACATAGGGTTGAATAAAAGCCAAACATTTCAGACTATAACACACATACACACACACACGCACAACAGCCACACACACGCACACCAACCCACACACACACACCACACATTATATATATAATATATAAGTATTTATACAGTCTTCTATAAGAAAAATTTCAATTTCACTGAGATTTTGAAGCTTGAGAAAGATTTAAAAATTATTTTGATTATTGTATGTATGGCTTGCAGAAATATAAGAATATCTTAATAAGCAAAGGAGGCGATTAACATCATAAGTTAGCCCAGGAGAAGAACTTAAAATTATTGTTTAGGTTTGTTGTATTATATACAAACGTTGTATTATAAATAAAAGCAGTTTTATCTGTTTCCCAACCCCCCCATACTGTGATTTACAGTTTTCAGAAGGAACGGAGGGGTCATGTCACATATATAGACAGGAAATAAGTTGATAAGGGTTGAGAATAAGCTCATTATTTTTTTCTCTTTTCTGGGCTCTCCCCTCTGTTTAGGGAAGTGAAACCTGGCTCCTCTTGATCCAAGTTATCTTGTTATGTGCAAAAGAAAGAACCCAAAGTAACATTTGCCTACTACAGAGAAACTTAAAGGACATGTATAGTAGCTACAAGTAACCTCAATACTTGTCTGTGTCTCTTTAATCTAAGACTGCTTAGAATAAGCCACATGAGTGGACTGAAATTTGAGGCAGCAGTAGTAAGGATCATCACAATAACCTGTTCAAACCTTTAATAGACTTGCACAGACATTCTTATTATTCCTTCTGTTCTGGAAATATCCAGCCATTTTAACTTTTATACATACGTTCATTTTTTCTAAAATATTTCTTTTTCATACCCTTTTAACCTTCTAATTTTTCACTAATACCATGAGATACCAAAATCGTGCTTTAGTTTTGGCAGAGCAGACACATGGCAAAGCGTTTTCAAATTGATATTTATAGCATTTAGTACATGAAGAAGTGCCAACAAATGCGTTTAATAAGAATCTCACATACTTTCAATAATAAGCAGAAGTTACAGCCAAGACCCCTGAAGCCTTCATCAGCATCCGAGTCACAAAGGCCGGTTATAGCTCAGTGCCAGGCCAAGAAAAGAGCAGCCATAGAAAGTGCAGTGTGTGAGCACCTTGGAAAATGATGTCTTTTGCAAAGGTCTTTCAGGAAGTGCCAGGTATGATATATCTCATTTATTAAAGTAGTTAACACTGTACTACCATCAGTACATTTTTAGAGAAGTTATCCCAAAATTTCCCAAAAAATATGCATCTTTGTAAAATGCCGACCATTTAAAATTCCTACAATAATTCAAGGAGCATGTATACTTGTGTATTGAAAGTTTAAAACCCACCAATATGATCATTGTTAGTTATTGTTGAGATTTTTTTAAACTTATACTCATTTCTTTCTAGTTTTTGTTAAGTAATTAGATAAATATCACTGCTTAACATTTGTATTAGTCTGCGTTACTTATTGTGACAAGATAAGGATTGTACTGGCAGCTCTTATTACAGACATTCCTGTACCATGAAACAAACAATAGTAACCTCTCTTGAGAAGGGCTTATCCCCCAGTCATCTCCAAGGGTCCAATGCCTTTTTTCTTTGGGTGCTTTGTGGTCCTCTTCTCTGCATAGAGTCAGGGGCCTAGCTGGAGAGAGAGAGAGAGAGAGAGAGAGAGAGAGAGAGAGAGAGAGAGAGAGGCCTTCAGGACATTTAAAGGTAAGTGTATTTGAATCTGATGCAGAAGAGCCAATCCCAGCTCCAGAGGCAGCTTCTCTGTGAGTTTAAATAGTATGTGAAAATTTATTGATGTAATGCACATAAAGACATGTGTTCTTCTGTTTTACAGCAGACAAAAGAACTAAATCCAATGGTAACTAGCTAAATTCAAAGCATCTGCTTTTCTAATTTGTGATCAGTATAAATTTTTCAAGGATTCCCTTTTATGGCTACTTGTTTGTAAAATAAAATGTTCTTTTTGGAGATTATTCGGAGATCCTTTGGAGAATATTTATTTCTTTTCAATATTTCTTTTGACCTCCTTTAAAAATTTATAGCTTGTCAATTTATACTAAGAGACAAGCCCAACAGCTCTTGTAGTGACTTTTCCTGTTAAAGAGGGCTGCCAGTCTGTCTGGATCAGACAAATCACCACAGTTTACCATACAAAATCTTACATTTAGTGGCCTTTGGTAACACTCTCTGGCATTCCAGAGACCATCTGTATACTTGCAATTGCGGTCTCCATACATCTTTCCCATGTTTATATCAGGTCTTCAACAGCAGGGTCTTATTGCCTCTCTTCCTACAGATATCCCAGTTTGGAGGCAAGGAGCCTTTACCTTTTGTGGGGGCTTGGATCCCCTGGCCAACATCTCCTTGGTAGAATAATCCATTGTTGATGTCAGAGCTCCTGTATTAATATATTTTGTTTAAGTGCATAGCTTAAGGAGACTTTAGCATTATATTTGGTCCTGAATAGAGAATAATCCTTTTCACAGTTTCTATGTCCATTAGTCAATTAAAGAAAGCAGTATTTACTGGTTTTATAAGAGAAAACCTCTATAACGACTGGCTCCAATCTACAGCTGGAGAACGACCTCATTCTCATCATATTTCTCCTTATCTATGTGGGGGGGAGTTAAGAAAGCTTCTTGTATTGAAAACCTTCGTGGCAGCCTAGCAGGTTAAGCTTCATTAGGATTCATTAAAACTTTGGTTTTTGGTTTACCCAGAAAGACTGCATCAGAAAAATGGACCTGAAATGGTTGCATTGGGAAGGGGGGGGGTGGGCTCGGGACATTGTGTATATTCGATGTAATCGCATATTTAATTTGACATGAATTCACAAGTGCCAGTTTTGCCTAGACACTGTCTAAAGGGATACACATGGTGTTCTTAGGACTTCGATAAAAGTAAATAGCTGTAGTATCTAAACAACCTTGTTTTACAGACATCTGATAAAAACGGTAATCGCATCTGAGATTATTGGAGATTTATTCACTGGTTGTGTAACAACTATTTATAGTGCTGAGAAAATCCGTGCTTCCATGAAGCACGACATGTATTAACAAGCACATTTTATCTCCACCGTCCCCCTTTCCCTCCCTTTCTCATCCCTTTGCCCTTATTCCCACATAAAGTTGCGTTATCTTTTGTTCACTTCCCGATTGTATCGGGCTTTTTGTCCCCCAACAAATCACGAATGCGGGGCTCCAAACTGTAATTGAGACCAGACTATTATTAAGGTAATCTCGGTATAAATGGTTAAACTCGTTGCTTATATGACTATAACTCGAAGCTGAAATTTTGAAAGGCTATTTACTTCTCTAGTTTCAGAACCAAATATAAACACTAAAGTCCTTAAACTATGTGCTTAAGCAAAATTATATCAATACAGGAGCTCTGAATCAGATAATGGATTATTCCACCAGGGAGAGTTTGGCCAGGGGATCTAAAGGTCTCACAAAGGTAAAGGCTCCTGCCTCTAAACTGGGACTAACCTGCGAAGAGACGGGCGCTTAGGGCCCTGCTGTGAAGACCCCTGACGTTAAACCAGGAAAAGATGTTTGAGCAGACCACACTGCAAGTGTACAGATGGCCCCTCGAAATGAACACAGAGAGAGTGTTACCAAAGACCATAAACCAACTAAAGCAAATACGTGCGCTCCTTGAGTCAAGGCAAGGACTCCAGCCGTCACACAGCTACACCTCACCTGCCGCTGGAAATAATGTTGCAGCAGAGGCACCATATCCTGTATATCCCAAAAGTCTAATTAGCTATGGTCGGTTTCCTTGTCGGAAATGACCCCATGGCTGATGCCACAACTTGTACATTTCTACAGTCGTAGGGAGATCCTCATACAGCACCAGTAGACCCCGTCATATGTAACAGAGAAAAATTGTAGTTGCGTGGTTCACAATTCATACAAATATTGTCCATAACAAAAGTAACCTCCCATAACTATTAATGGCTGCTTATAATACCGTACTATATCTAATTGCAGTGCTTCATTAGAGGATTTGAAAGTTATTCATGACAAACTCAGCCCGATGAAAGGAAACAGGCCAGAATTGACCAGAATCCAAGAACACAGCTCCAGAGAGAGTAGAATGTTTTGCTTACATCACATGTGCCCCTTTCCTAAGACCAGAGGAATAATCTGCGGAAGACGGGGGAGTCGGTTATGAATGTAAAGGCTGCGTTGGGGTGAAGGGTGAAACTACAGCAATGTAGTCTGGACCCTCATTTGATTAACCTGATTGAACATACAACCCCTCACCCCCCGCTGGAAGGTGGGGCTGTGGGTGTTTGGGCACAACAGCCTGCAAATTGGTTATACATGAAGGATGCTTGTACTCATGGATTATCACTTATAGCTAAAAAATGGAAAAAAAAACTGAGAGAGATATGCAGGACAGTCATGGCAGAATGCATGATCTCGGTTGGGGTGGGGGTGGGGGTGAAGGGAAGGGGAGATATGCCTGAACTGAATTGGAAAATGATGTATGAAATGCACAAAGCATCAATAAAAAAAATGTTGAGAAAAAAAAAATAAAAATAAAAACTGTTGTTACTAGTAGGATCCAGAGAGGGTAAACATTTACAATCTAGAGAATAAGGTAAAAAGAGAACAACAGCATTTTAAACAAACAGGAACAAACTACTTTGGAAGGCTGGAGAAAGTCAGATTCAGTCTCAGTGAAGAAAGAGTGGGCATTAGGACCTAGTGGGGTCATTTCTGTCTTTCTCTCCCTTGTGTAAAGCTGCAGATTCTTGGGTACCCCAAGTGTGAGCTCTTGGCCCAGTGTGCCCAGACATATGAAGATCTGGGATCTAGAATTATCAAACATGCAATAAAATCAGAGTCCCAGAGAGGAAAGAGGCCCTGCCTGGGAAGGGAAAGTCCACACACTCCAGTGGCTCCTTCCCTGCCAACCTTTAGAACCATTTTCAGATTCTGGCTCTGGATGATGGGACCACAGATAGACAGTTAGGACCTCTTAAACGATAGAGATCCCTAGGCAGTTTGACTTAATATTAGCCCCCCCCAACCCCATGGAGAGTTCCCAACTATCCTGGGGTGCCCTGCTGGTGAGTGTCCCCTACTGTGTCCTCCCCTCACTTATTTGTAGAGTGCAGGAGTTCCTTCTTGTGGATTTTCAGTTTGATCCCTCCCTGTGTACATTTTCACATATTTTCATACAGACAAGGTCAGACAAAATTTCTGTACTGCCTTCAACCCAGAATTCCAGGACAAAACATATCAGATGGCCAAGCAAATATGGGTCACATTTTCATCTGTCCTTGGCCTGAGATTACTAGGTTGCTCCCCACGTCTGTTTGGGTTCTGACTTCATCTAGGAAATGTCTTGTCAAAGGTACTCAATGACCCTTATAAAGACGTGACCAATCTCCTCTCCACCAGTTTTTCTGGGTCTCCTAATGGACCTGAGTCCTACCTGTCCATGAGGTGGGTGGTTTGTCAAATCCCTCCTCCTGGTTCCTGTCCTCCTTGAGCTGCACTGTGTTCAGTGACAGCATCTCTGGGACACCAGGGGATTTGAGCACCTCGTAGGCTCAAAAAGGCTGCAGAACTAGTAAGAGAAACCCATACTCCTCCCAGGGAGGCTAAGAGACATGGTAGGCAAAAAGTCATCTCTACTTCCACCTTCTTGGCCCAATGCACAGAAATGTTGCAGGAAATATCAGGCAGGACACAGGGACATACAGGAAACAAGTATGTCTAGGCTGCAGCCTCAGCCAGAGGACTTAAATCTCAAAGTCTGGACCTTTCAAGGGGGAAGCATACATCTTTTACACCTTAGGCGGTGAGTTATAGTGAAAAGGTAACCTATAATTGATTGGCTAATGGCAAATGTCTTGAAACAGGGGATATCATTACAAAATTTAGAAAGGAAAACATGTTCAAACATCCTCTAGATAAGGGGATAGAGAGTTAAATAATGCCTAGCTAGTGTAAAAAAATAAAACAGAGGGAATCATATTAGTAAAAACCCTACTGAAAAACTACACATACATTATCTCTACATGAGTCCATGTGTACAACTGAAGGCTACATAACAAGAAAAGCTGCAAAACAGGAGAAATTTGCCTTTGTATTTTGGGCCAGGATAGTAGACTCCGTAAATTACACAAGCTATTGCCACAGCCCTTGTTTGTCTCCAAGAACTTGAAAATAAAACCCTGTGGCTGAAGATAAGACATACTTAGGACACAGGACTTCAAGCAACAGAACTGAAACTGACCAGGAAGCCACCATCCTGAAGGCTAGCTCTCAGAGCTGCTAATAGAACATCAATTGAAGGTCTAACCCCAGCTTTAAGTCCTGATAATCACGATGACTGGCACAGTAAACTATATTGGAGCAACAGTGGCACTTTTATCTGGGGAGTAAACAGCAGATACCTAATTGGACCTAAAGGCCTCTCAATGAGAGGAAACTCAAGTGTGGCACTGTAAACATAGCCAAATACACATGGCTGGGGAGGTCATGGATCTCAGAGAAAACTCCAAAACTGTCACATCCTTAGACTAATATAATTTCTTACTAGGTATTAATGTGGATCCTTATATTTACAGAGAAGTATGCCAGTCACCACTCATCAAAGAAGCTTCTTTTGCAACAGGTGGAGGCTAGTATAGAGTTTCATAACTGGTCACACAGAGAGATTGTCTGTGAAATGTCTAACCCTAAGTGACACATCTACAATGGATCCTCTATACCTAAGGCTTGTGGAACACAGTGGAACAAGGAGTAGAGAGACTATTCATGCACAACTCAGCTCTCGCCAATGAAGCTCCTTCATGCAACACAGGGCTTTACCCAGGGCTCAGGGACCATTGCTGAAGAGGGGGTGGAAAGTTTGTAAGAGCCAGGGAAAGAGATGCCTAACCATATGGAAATAACATCTTAAAGGCTCCTGGGACCCTGCTCATAATGAATTTACAGCAATGGTGACTACATTCACGAGACCCATAGAAACTCAAGCAGACAAAAACCTAGCATAGAACTGTGGAAAAGGGCAACAGGTCCCAATCTTAGGCATAAAACTATTGGGTAGCTAATTACTACTGGATGATGAAGAGCAGAATTTCTTTAAGGGATTAACTCTAGATAGGCTGACTAGACCCCAGTGGATGAACTTGTATTGAAGGACATCAGGAGACACTAACTTGACTTGATAGGTCTAACATAAATGATCAAATGCTTTAAATCCAGTGGAGGAATATCGGAGAAGGGGATGGGGTTGGGCATATAAAGAGGACTAAAATATTTTGTATGAAATACACAAAATTCAGTTAAGATATTTTTAAAATAGTATTCATTGAACAGAGACAAGGATACTTAATACCTTACAATTGTTTCCTCAAATACAAATAGACAAATGCCAAAATTGATCCCAGTATTCTCTACAAATAACATTTCTTCTGTATCTGGCCTAAAAATAAAATTAGTATCTATTAAAATAAGAAGTACCCACTCATTGACTCAAAAAAAATCCTCTGTCTGAAAACCATTGCATAATTCTCCATCGGTGACAAACCAAATGAAGTTTCAACAAGACAGAGGGCCAGGGGTGCTAGCTGGCTGTGTTAGTGTTCTAACTACAAATTTATCCGCTGAAATTTGCTGACTAAGATAGAGAAAGCAAGGATAAAAATTCATATTTTCCTTAACTATTCCATTTAGCTGCATCATAAGTGGATGAATGGATATTTCAGACGATTAATCCAAAGCAAATACTTTCATGTCCTGGTTTTAAGAGTTAAAAATCAGCAAGAATAAAATCTCAGACAGCCTGTGATACAATTTCATAGGTAGCTCTAATAATGGAGCTTGGGGGGATCTCAATTTATGGGACCCTGTTCTCTTCCTATGTTTAGTCCTGAGATCCACAAAGACTGTCAGCCAGTGATATCAGCCAACATCGAACGAACACATGTGGAAGCATTTGCTGCACAGTAGAGTTTACTTACCTTGTAAGCAGAAGTATCCACTAGAGATCGACACATGCTATAAATTCATAACAGTCTCTAGGTGAAGGCCAGGACCACAGAGATACTCCAGTGTTAGTCTCTATGAACAATGCCCATATCTTTACTTTTTAAATTTCCCTTGCCTCACATAACCATGGGATCTCAGGTCCTGACTTGTCACCACCTCAAAGACATCCAGATTCTGAAAACCTGAATTAGCTCCATCTATTGTGGATTCTGTATGCTTTCATGTAATATAGTCAGCTAGAAAGGAGATCACCATGATTCTATAGTCAGCTGGCACTATGGGGTGATCATGATTCATTGTTGAGAACAAATATCAATAGTTTTAATGAGATTTGTGAAACATTATCATTTATTAATCATATCTAACTGCAGTGGCTCAAATCTCAGAGTACTCGTGGGCTAAAGCCAAGTGTTGCGGGAATATTTAACTTTTCATTGTAAAGCAGTGAAAATTGATACTTGTAACAATTTGAATGATACTTGTAACAATTTGAATGATTCTCAAAGATGTTATGTGCCTGGGGGAAGCCATTTTTAAAAAGTCACCTACTAGAAAGAATAAATCTCTTTTTTAAGTACACTAAAACATACATCAATTTGCAATGTGATTTAGGAATGTAAAGTTATATTTCTTTTTACCTGCATGAAAGTTAACAGTTAAACTGTGAATCCCTAAATATGTTTTGGAATTTACCCACAGCTTATTTTCCAACTTTATAAATTTGGTATATGTATGGAATGAAAGAAAAAAAAAAACACTAAAAGTAGAATCATGAACATCAGAGGCTGGGTTAGAAGAGATGTGTGGACAAAACTGATCAACAAATACCAGGTTGCAGTTACATAGAGCATGATGCTCTGGTGTACAATTTTATAGCAGGATGAATATAGAAGTAATATTGCATGCATTTCAAAAGTTCCAAAGAAAGAACTGTAAAAGTGTTAATCACAAAAAATTATACATTATTAATGACATAGACATTTTTAGTGGATTTAAGCTTTAAACAATGTATACATGCATGAAACATCATGTGACCCTTGTCATATGTATAACTTTATATTTGTATGTCATCCAAAATAAATTTAATTTAAAAAAGGTTACTTACTATATTTTTCCATTTTTATAACATGCTCAAAAAGCGAAAATTATGGACACAAAGATCATTGGCTGTTAGAGGATAGATTGATTATAAACCTATGCAAGAGGAAGTTTGAGGGGCAATGTATCCTATAGATTAGGTAGCCCATGATTATGAATTCATGAATACACGAATACACCCATGGGTTAACATTTCACAGGACTGTAGCCAAACATCCACAGACACAATCATGCATGCAAAGGATTTGATGAAATTTGGACTCTGTCATTTAATTCAGGGTATTGTGCATGGTTTGATATGTCTACTACAGTTTTCTAGAGTGATCTCATTGGAAGGAGCTGGTGGAGATTGCACCAAATTCTCTCTACTAAATTGCAAACTGCTATGAAAGCTATCAAAATAAAAAAGTGCTTTTTAGGTAGCAAATAGCAACTACCTTATTAAGAACTTCTCTTCGGAAATTAGACATTCTTGTCTTATTATTTTTTTTTTTGAGAAAGGGTCTCCCTGTAGCCTCACCTGGCCTGGAACTCACTCTGTAGACCAGACAGGCCTTGAACTCAGAACTCACAGAGATTTGCCTGCCTCTGCCTCCCAAGTGCTGGAATTAAAACTGTGTACCACCTCGCCCGACCTAAGATAGTTCTTAGCCACCATGTGGGTGCTAGGAATTGAACCCCAGTCCTCCACAAGAACAGTCAGTGCTCTTAACCACTGAGCCATCTCTCCAGCCCCTCTTGTTTTATTTTTTAAATGACAATATTATCAATGTAGCATAATATAAAGACAGGGTATGTAAGAACAAAGTTACCCTGCGGAATCTTAGTTTTCTTCTGCCTTTACTTATTTTATATTGGTTTTGCTCTTTAAAATAGATCTGTCCCTATAACAAAATCATCCAAACATGTATTTCTGCCTGTGATTTGGGCTTTTCATTCCTAACTCCATTTCTATCACTGCATATGAGACTTTTGTATCCAACTGCTTACTAGACACCTACTTCAAAGTCATCAAGGCCAAGAACTCAGCCAATTATTACTGCTTCCCATACCATTTTTTGCCTGTTGTCCTCTACCGCAATATTCATATTCTATTGATTTCTTCTACCTGTTTTTCCTAAGTGCAGGCTGACTGCTAGTTTTTATTTCCCAATTCCTATTCAAGGCACTTCCTCAACTTAAGCTATTGTTGTCATTCTAAATTCCAACCATGTAGCACTCAAACAGATCATGGTTATTTTTCAATGTGATGTCATTACTTACAATCAAATTGCCTACCAAACTAAAATCCTATTTGCCTTTGATCATGAGAGATCAGGAAAATCCTGCCCTTTCCTGACCTTTACCACTTAATATCTCATTACTTCTCTTAAAATTCAAGTTTCAGGGGGCTGGAGAGATGGCCTAGCGGTTAAGAGCGCCGACTGCTCTTACAGAGGACCCGGGTTTGATCCCCAGCACCCACATGGCAGCCGAGAACCGTCTGAAACTCCAATTCGAGGAGAACTCCAGTTCCAGGGGAATCCGACACCCTCTTCTGACCTCTGCAGCGTTGCATGACACGGGTGCACAAACTTGCATGCAGACAGTACATTCATACACATACAGAAATAAATAAAATTAATAATAAAAAAAATTTTTTTTTTAAATTCAAGTTTCAGAAATAATCAGCTGTTCAGAGTATTCTAAAGAACCATGACATTTTCTTTAACAAATTGTTTTTCTTTGCCCTAAACTATTTTTCTAAACTTTTAATATTAACTGTATTTATTTCCCAAACACTAGCACATTCATGGTTCGCTCTAGAGTCAGTCTATGAAAGGAAACCTAGCACCATGTATATGTGAAGCTCTCTAAGCATGTCTTTTGTTTATATTCCACTTCTCTACTCAGTAAATCCTCATGACTTGTTTAGTTTTATGCTTCCTAGTAGAGTAGAGTAGGTCTTAGTAAGTGGAATGCTGAATGAATAAAGGAATGTTTAGCAAATATTGTAAGAAATACTAAACTGTCTCATTAAAATCATTATTGTATCACATGAGCAGGAAATCAGTCCTTCCTGGACATAGGCTTTCTGTGTAACTGCCCCAAATAGGCTGAAACCAGGACAAAAGGACACATCCAGCCTTCCTATCACCTGGAGACGAAGGCAGCCTGACACTGTCAAATCTGACAAGCTACATGCATCCTAGCTATACACATACATCTCACATGTCACCTCCCATAGGTTACTTATTAACCAGGCCAATTGTATAAAACTCTCCATCTGAGCAGGTGGCAAGTTCTTCTGAAGTGAAAGGAAGGAACTGGGAGGCTTATGAATCTCAAGAGGTAAACAATTTTACAAGACTCAGGAATTTCCCGAAATGGATTGTGGGAAAAGTAGAGGACTCTTGGGAAACCAGAGTGTCTGAACCATTGAGCTGCTTGCCCATCCTGCAGAAAGTTCCAGCATTCGGGCTTTCATGAGTCTGCCTCAGGTTATGGTGGGTTTGTCATCTGCTACTGAAACATCCCTCTAACCCTTCACTCACTCTACTGTACATAACCTTAATAAACCTCCATAAACTTGGCTTGTCAGGTTGGACTTTCATCTGTCAATGGTTACATCCCTGAAGTGAACAATGTTTGCTTTTCTTCCTGATGTAGAGCCTAGTGGAATATCTGAGGCAATCCTTATTTTCTCTCAGTCTCTGTCAGCAAAGTTCAGCAGATAGGTTCATGGTTAGAACACTGATACAGCTAGCTAGAACCACTTGCCTTGTGTCCTGATGGAACTTCCTCAGTTCTGTTTGTCACAAGCAGGGCTTTTCCCTCAACAACTAGACAAACTCTTTGCTTTTATTTTTATTGAGGTTTTGTGCATTTCATACAAGATTTCTTAATCAAATTTACACCCATTTCCCCTTCCTTCCTCCCCACCTGCCAGAGCTCATGCATTCTGCCATACATGTCTTTCATCTTTTTCTGTCTTTTTTCTTTAATTTTTGGGTACAGAAGTTTACTGTTTGGGGCAAAAGTTTACTGTTTCAGTCAGTTCTTTGACTCTATCTTTTTGTTATTGTTGTTGTTCTTTCCAATTTGCATCACTCCAAAATATGCCTATATACATGGCACACATATACCAAAATTATGACATATGAAAATAAAATATAAGCCAATTCCAAAACACATTCAGGCAAACTGAATAATTCCTTTTCTTCCTTTTTTTAGTAAATATAATACCTGATGTTATTCATCAACTTGCTATGTAACATAAGAATGTAAAGTAATATTTTTTCTTTACCTGAATGCAACTCTACTGTCACAATGTGAATCTCTTTGCTTTTTATAAAGTCTTTGCTGTACCAATATGTAATTTACTCTTGTTGTAATCCATTGCCCATGGTATAAAGTATGGGGACTTCCTCTCTTTGGATGTCCATATTTTGCTACATGAACCCTCTGGCCCAGGCTGCAGCCCAAATAAAACACCTGGTACCTGTACACTCCTGATGTCCTCCCTGATCATTGTAGTTACATTTCCAGGAAAAGTCACACACTGAAGAATGTTCTCTGGACATTCTAATTCTTTATAATCCTTAAAACTGAGCCTTTGAACTCTACATTTTATGCTTAAAGCAAAAAGAAATATTTTCAGCAGTTTGTGTAGAAGAATTTCCCTAAAAAAGAATATATATTAGCCAAATTCTCTTTCAGTAGGGTGCATTTGTTCTGAAGTCATGTTTGTCTCCAACTCACCCCGTTGCCAGGAAATGAAACATGATATGGTAATAATGAATCAATAATTTATTGATACTCTGCCTGGAAATTCATCAAGAGCATCCATTCTCTCTCAAGACAATATCAAGCTGCCAGTTATTATCAGAGGCTTACAGACTGGAGGACCAGCCAAGCACTCTCCTGGCACGGACGTCGGCCTGTACATGCCAACTTCAGCAGAGGAACTCACATCAAGACTAGCAATGCACTCAGCCTCAGGTTAAATACCAAACCCCTCATTTCTCTAGGGTCAAGTGGAAGGTGCTCTAATCACTTAACCTTGGGCTGCTTCTTTTTAATGGAGACACAAACTCACCTTTTCCTTTATACTTAGGAGGAATATCTAATTAAAGTAAGCATACCCCCTCCCATTGGGATATAAATGCCTAATTCTTTCAGCTGATAATTTTATCACATCTTGCTGCCTCATTATATAGAGAGTAAATATCAACTTCATAGAGTATAATAAACCATTACAGCTCTGATTAAAGTGACCCTAAGAATCTAGTGTTGATTGCCTCCTCCAGGGAAAATTCATTGATAACTAATAATATAGGACATAAAAGATGATGTTTTAGTTGTTCTTCTGAGAAACAATACTGAGAAGTAAGAAAATATAAAATGTAATGAAAAAGTTTCTTCCTATCTTTATTCTTCCACTTAACAGTGTATAAAAATAAAATATTCATTCTGTAATAGCTCTCTTTTTACACATAAAAAAAGAGGAAAAGAGAGCATAACACTCTCACCAAGTTAGTTGTCTTTAGGCCATTAATGCAGTTCAAACATTATGAAATCTGCCTTCATTCATACTGCCATTACTGACTACTCACTGCCACACATGACCCCACCTGGACAAGCAGTAGTCTCACTCATTATTAAAAGTTCGCTTGGCGCATCAGCATGGACATCACAAACTGCTACTGCCACACTCCAGTCCTGGCCCCTTCTCTGTTGTATCCCAACAATGAGCATCTTCAGTAGACGTTTGCCAGTGTTCAAGAGGTTTTCCAAATAAGCTGTAACTCCATTCTCTATCCAAACGCACCCAGTTCTTCCCCCAAGGAAACTAACTGATATGAAGACAATTGTTTTCTGGTTTCTGGATGGGGTTTAGTTGATGAAGAGTATTCAGGGAAAGTGAAGAGAGGGGACTGAAGCTATGACATTCATTCCTGAGCTCCCGTTCTGTAGGATGGGCTTCGTCACTTGACATTCGTAGCATCTACCCGAGGTCATAGCAGTGCTATGTAACAGGCACCCAGTGTTACTGGCTATTTTATTCTTTGTGGATTGCCTTATCCCATGCTCACAACTTTATAATCAGATCAAATTCATCACATACAACTCCCTCATTTCTTGTGTGGGCCAGAGTAATACTTGCAAAAAGTTAAAGAAATAATATGCACAATGAGTTAGGGGGGAGGTTGGTTGGTTATCACTGTCTCATCCCTATTTCTACTTCATTTTCCAAAATATTATTTATATTCTCACGGACTACATCTAGAATAACCCCATCACTGGTCCCTGCTTGCTCCAATACTGATCTACCCATCAAAACATGGCCCCTGGTTCGATAGTGGCAAGACTGTTTATGGTGGTAATCACCACTCTCTTGATTACACTTGAGGCCTACTCTGTACGAGGAAATTCATGATCAGTACTGTCAAGGGAATGAAAAAGTATGTCTAGGGAAGTTATAGGCCCTAGATGAGAGCTTATGGATGTTTTCCTGAAGGATGTCAAATTGCTTTCTAAGTATTTGTGTTTATATCCATATATTTGTGCTGCTTTCAACTTGGTTGAAAAGACTTTTGCAGTGGTCAGCAGTTAATTTACAGACACATTACTGTTCAGAGTGCTGAGAATAAAGTGCTCAGCTACAGATAGAATGTAAACTGGTATAGAAACAACATATGATGACATATAAGCTACGTAAACTGCACCTCCCCTGAGGCTCAGCGAACACCCAGATAGACAGGGATGGGGGGGTGGGGGGAGAGTACAAGAGTCAGAAGCTGGGAAGAGGCTGGGAAACTTGTGTCCTTGCAATGATATGGTAGTGGTGACCTGCACAACATCTGCACATGATCAAGCCAATTAAAAACTCTAACACGGAGGTGGGAGGGGATTTTGGGGTGCCACCCTGAGCTGAAGGCAGTCACTTTTCTTTGAGGGTGTGGCCACTGCTAGATTCCCATACCCCAGTGGATGGCCCTTCACCCACATGTAGAAGGCATGGACTCAGTGGGCTAAAAACTAACATTTCAAAATGAGCCTGTGAAGTTGAGAGGGAGATGTAATGAGGACACTGGGGAGGGTGGACATGTTCAAGTATATTGCATACATGCATGGAATTGCAGATGTATGTGCCGGGCATGATGGCACATGCCTTTAATCCCAGCACTCGGCAGAGGCAGGTAGATCTCTGTGAGTTCAAGGCCAGCCTGGTCTACATAGCAAGTTCCAGGCCAGCTTGGAGTACAGGGAGACCCTGTCTCAAAAAGAGAAAATAATAATAATAATAAATTGGAGGTGTGATGAGTATGCTGGTGACAGTAGACATGTTCAAGTATCTTGCATACATCCACAGAATTTTCAAAGAATGAAAACAAGTAAAATAGCAATTCACTACACAAAGGCATTTGAAACTGCCACTCTTCTCTCAGAAGTTTTAAGGTTCCTTTATACTGGGAATTTCCTTAAACTTCCAAATATACCCCCACCTCATTGAATGTTTTTGAACACTTAATATCATAGGGAAAATCAATTTCAAGAGTTTTCTTTCACAATCAGAAGTACTAAAACACATGAAAATGTGAATATTTGAATTAAGGAAGTTACCAAAGAAGCCATGTTCTACGAGAACCAAAGCTGTGGCTGTGATGACTTCAGGGTTGGCCAATTCCATTCGGTACTAGTTTCTGTCCAGGTGTGCTCTGCCCCATCGCTAGTGTGACTCAAGGTAGTAAGAACACCAAGCTCAATCGCAAAGCCAAATAGACGATATGGGATCTGAACCCCTGTCAGTCCTTCTCAGCATACATAAGTGCACATTAGTTGTCTATTTCTGTATACTGTAGCTATAACAAATTAATAGCACTGAAACAAATGAACTACTTTATAAATATCCACTGATTCTGGCATGTAACATATCGTTACTACAAATTTAAATGATAAATTATAGATAAAATGTACTTGTCAATTCAGAAAATAGCTTCTTGATGAATATCTTGTTAGAATAGGACATATTTAGGGGCTGGAGAGGTGGCCTAGCAGCTAAGAGCACCGACTGCTCTTGCAGAGGACCTGGGTTCCATCCCCAGCACCCACATGACAGAGAGCTGTCTTTAACTCCAGTTCCAGGGGAATCCGATGCCCTCTTCTGACCTCTGCGGCATTGCACAACACAGGTGCACAGACCTGCATGCAGACAGTACATTCAAACACATAAAGAATAAATAAAAATTTTTTTAATTAATAAAAAAAGAATAGGACATATTTAAATTGTTTATTGCTTTTGTTGTTGTTGTTCATTGCTTTTTTATTTGAACTTAAATGACCATTGTTATTCATTAAAAGGACAACAATCACGATGGCTCAGTATTTAAGAGCAGTGGCTGCTTTTACAGAGGCCCCAGTTTCAGTTCCCAGCTCCTACATAACTGCTAACAAAGATCTCTCTTTCCAGTTGCAGGGAATACGATGCCCTCTACTGGCTTCTCCGAACATTGCATGCACACTTTTATACACATAAAATACTTTCATACACATAAAATAAAAATAAATAAATATTTTAAAATAATAAAAATAAGAGGGTAAAAATAATCCATGGTGTTCTTTTAAAGCAAATATTTGATTTAAAATTGGATTTTAAGCAAAGTAACAAGCCTATCATACTCAGCTTTTCAAGAAAAGGAAGTTCCCTATTTCTCCCAAAATTTTGATGACAAAATCAAAAATGTTTTGCTTTCATGCAAAACATGCTTCCTCTCAGTTTTACCTGCTGTGAGAATGATTCTTACATAATTAGTTCAGATAAATGAACGGTAAGAATGCTCTTCAGATTTTATCTTTTGAAGTTTATTTATATGATGGTCTGTGATGACATGATTATTAACAGGTTCTGAGCAATTAAGATGACTGGCATAGCTGTTAGCACAAAGCAAACAAAGAAGCTATTTAAGTAAATCTGTCTACTCATAGAAGTGAAGCTGTTACTTCCCACTCACAGACTGAATGGCAAACGCTAGAGCTGTGTTTCATGTGATACTGTATTTGGTAGGCATTATTGCTAGATTCTTAATGTGCCAAACCACGACGGTGTGTCATCTTTCTCCTACACTATTGCCGTGCTTTCGTGCCTTTTGTTTTTAACTGACCTTGAACTCACTGCTTTCTTTTGCAAAGACCTTTCTTTGTTCTCTCTCTGAGCTGTCCTTCCCAAGGATGGCACAGTTCATGTGTAGTCATGGTTAAGAAAAGGCGTTGGATCTTGCCTTCCTTGGGCTTAAATCATTCCTTTTCTTGCATAGCTCCTCGCCATTCTTGATACTCATCCAAGACTTGTGAATATTAGGTCCTAGTTCTTCCCTGAATCCCCATCTATTGCTGCCAGATGAAGCCTGAGACGCTGCTTCAGGAAAATGAGTGAATGACCCATGCCCTTCTCTTCTGAACCAATTAAAATCCCGTTTCTTCCTCTCTCGTCTTCCATCGTTCTCTCCCTCTTTCCTTTCCACTGGTCATTCTGCTCCCTCTCTCCCCATCTCTCCCTCCGCACTCCCTCGCTCCCTCCCCTCCCCTTTCTCCTCTCTCTCTCTCTCTCTCTCTCTCTCTCTCTCTCTCTCTCTCTCTCACACACACACACACACACACACACACACACGCACACACACACACACAGGTACACATGCCCTAAGCACTCCTGGAAGAAGACAAAAAGCCGGAAGTCAACTGAGCAGCCTTAAGTAGCAAAGTTGTCCCTCAGATCCACAGAATTTGCCTTAGTGAGAAACATATTTTACACTGTTAAGATGATTGAATTTCTAACGATGCAGCAAAATTTAGCAGGTCCTACCATTGGAATAAGAAGCCTCTTAAGCCCTCTTGGCACACTCATGAACTCTTCCAGGTGGATCTATGCCTTAAAATGTAGTGTCCGTCGAGTTCTAAGCCTCATGTCAGCTCTTGTTGGAACCCTTCTCTTAGGCTTCGTTTTCTGAAAACTGTACAGATAAGATCACCTTCGGTAAGCAGGCGACGAGACCGGGATGCACCGAGTGGAGTAAAAAGCTGAGAGTGACTGTCGACTACAGCCACTTGGAGCCTCTTCATTTTCCAATCTCTTATCTCCAGAGGTTTAGGAATGAATGAATAAATTTTAATTAATTAATTATTCAATCAGTAAGCCTCCCAACAATCAATTATGAGTAATTTTCTTTCCACTAAACTAAAGGAAAAAAAAAAGATTGTGTCAATCGAGACATGCCATGTTTTATTAAAGATTCAGGAATGGGAAGTGGGTTTAAAGGAAAGCCGACCTTCTTCTGGGAAATGGCAATGACTGAACTCCTGCTTGCTTTGCACAGCAAGTACTACGAGGTCTCCGAGATTTCAACATTGGATCATAATAGTCACTTTCACTGTCTGTAACGGGTACAGTCAGCTTCACTTCGTGGATTCTTCATTCTCTTTTAAAACTTTTAATAGGCTTTTTGTCATAGGAAACACAGAAAAAGGGAAGAGAAAATAATCAAATAAGCAAAATGGGTAGAAAAAATGCTTTGTAGAAAATATAACCTAATTAATGTTCATAGACAAGCCTACTAGGTTGTTTGATCTAAAACCCTTAGGCAATTTAAGGTCCCTTCCACGAGAGTTAAGATTTATGAAACTTTATTAGCACACCCCCTTGCTTTGTAGGAATAACCTCATAGTTTAATAGTGCAGCATGGACAACAGTTTATTTTCATACTTAAAATAAATTTCATGTATCTCTTATTCACAGATATCTTATGAAATTGATAAAATCAAGTATACTTTTTGGCTGTTACACATCAATTATTTGTTTTTCAACTGAATACTCTCCAAACAACAACAGTAAATAAATTTAATAAGTCTATATAAAACAGTAATCCATATAATGAAAATGCTTTCTTATTCAATGCATATAAAATATGCTATGTAGACAATGATGTCACCTTTTTCCAAGTCTGGTCAACTAAAATAAAATCCCTCTTTTATTCAAATATACGCTGAAATATTTTTAAGCATTTATTTTCTATGGAAATTATCTTAAATTATGAATTATTGACATAATTTACTTGCATTTGCATTTTATTCAGGACATTTTCACTAGAGAAAATATGTATAGTTATATTGCAAAAAATTGATGATTTTTCCCAATTCCCATTCATGTTTTACTCTTTTATATTTCATCACTTTAATATTTGGCAATTTTGTGCCCTAAAAAGACTAGAATCATTTAAGATTTAATGAAGAGCTATTTACCTCCTAAATCTTCTTCCCTGGAGTAATGAAATAATTACCCTCACATAATCATGGAAACAAGAGACTTGAATCTCAAATTGAGCTGTTGTGAGAAGGGTTAATGATGCTACATAGGTGATCACCATGGTAACATTTGGAAATAGCACTGATGTCAAGCCAAGAGCATGGTATTTCTATTCCCACAAGAGTCCAACCAGGGACTCGAGATGAACTCTTGCATGGTCTCAGGAAAATGACTGAAAGATAACATTTACTACCTCACCCACTGGAAAATGCACATGAACATTTTATGTCATTCGCAAAGGAAGATGATCTTAAAACACAACAACAGCATATTCTCAATAATTTTAATTAAAATTGCTTTGTGACATATCTCAATGATATGTATATGTGGCTATGTGTGTATAAACCAGCTGCACATCCAAGGAAGGCTTATTCTTGAGGAAGAACTTGAAGATCATAGGAAAGAAATCCACTACAACTTTATCCACTAAATGGAGGAAATTAAACAATTAGACATTCACTAAAATAGCAGAACATATTAATTCATTTTTAACAGCATGGATGAGGAATGTGATTTTATAAATTCTAAGGAGAATGCAATTTACTGGGAATTGAAGAAGAATGTTTAGTGTTACTCTGACATGTGCATGCATTTTTGCGTGTATTTCTGCGTGAATGTGAATGCTTGTGGATGAATATATATATATATATAATGTCCTGTCATACTTAGCACATTCAGCAAACACAAACTAGAAATGAATGTGGACAAAGATAACAAATCAAATCAAAAACCAACATATATACATATATATGTATATCTTAACTTTATAATTTTCAAGTGAATATAGTAACTTAAACTAAGATCACTAGTATGCCTCTAAAAGTTTTTTTAATTAATTAATTAATTTTTTTATCAAATCTAGACCCATGTTCCCCCCCATTCCCCCACTCCACCAGAGCTTATGCATTCTGCCAAACATGCTTTTCATCTCTTTCCCAGTCTTTCTCAATATACTCCATGTGGAAGTTGACTGTTTTGAGCAGAAGTTCACTGTTTCAGTCAGTTCTTTGATACAGTCCTTTCTGTTGTTGTTGTTGTTGTTGTTGTTGCTGTTGCTGCTGCTGCTCTTTCCAATATGCATCACTCCCAACTGCTTTGGACAAAAGCTCAAGAGGCCATGCACAAGAAATACTTACAATTAGGTAATTGGCACTAGCATCCACAGATGAGGGATACCATTCATCGTTTGTTTTTCTGGGTCTGTGTTACTTCACTCAGCATGATGTCCTCTAGCTCCAGCCATTTTCCTGCAAAGCTCACGATGTTGTCTTTCTTTACTGCTGCATAGAACTCCATTGTGTAGATGTACCACATTTTCTCTATCCACTCATCAGTTGAGGGGCATTTGGGTTGGTTCCAGCTCCTTGCTATTGTGAAGAGAGCTGCGCTTGCCTCAGCTAGTCTCAGGAGATTTCAGATAAAAAAGTTTCTATACTAAATATTTTATTGCTTGTTGTAATTAGCATGCTATTTGTATGCAACTGAGTGCTTATGAAGTCTTTGAAACCAGTGCCTGCCCAAGTACACAAGCATTGTCTTTCGATTTCTGCTTATATCTGTTTCCTTAATAAGGAAATAAACTTTCTTGACACACACATACAAAAAACTTTTACTGAGTGAAGACTCAAGGTCATGTGGGAAGTCACAGTCTAAAATACAAGACAGAAGAGCAAATGCAAGAACAGGACCTGTGTTTCTAGGAAAGAGGTACCAGGCTTTTTGTTTTCTTCTTTTTATGACTAGAGTCATGACAAAAAGACAGCTATGTGAAGTCAGAGATATTTGTGGAGTATGTCCTTTTTCAAGGTAAGCAGAAACAAAAGCTATTTGGCAGAAGCCAAAGAAACTGGAAGACTGACAGACACTGAGGAGGGGCAGGGGCAAGGTTGGAATTTCCCACCTGGTCTCAGAGGGAGCAAAGGCCCTAACATTACATTTTGGAATTTTAAATATTTAATTTATTATTTTTTATTTTCTGCATATGAGTGTATTGCCTGCATATACTGCCCCCACCATGGATTTTGGGCCAGGTTTATAATACAGGGCACAAATTCACTCCTGTGTGGACATCTTCAAATCCAATTGGTAGTGCTGTGTTACCAGTATAATTCTCAATAATACTCATGCTCTGACCATCCCATGAACGTGTCTTGCTAGCACCTGTCATTTATTTTTCTGGAGGACAGCCATTCAGACTGAGGCAAGATGGAGTCTCAGAATAGTTTTCATTTGAGCTTCCTTGGTCTCTAAAGATTTTAAACATTTAAAAACTATATTTTTAGACATTTATATTTCTTCTTTTGTGAACTATGTTTAGATCCACTGTCCAAACCTTCTTTGTCATCACCGAGCGAACTTGTTCAAACATAATGGATTTGAAGCATAAGACTGACATTTCTTCCTATTGTAGCATGCTTTCCTTTTAGGAAAGTTCAGCCTTGCCATACACTATTTACTCGTGAAGGAATAGTTCTGATGAAATCCTTTATTTGCTGTGTTAATAAGTAGTCACACTGCTGACTCATTTTCTGCGTCTATGATTTCGATAATCAAGGAAATTATCATTAACCACAGGTAGTTCATTTTTGTTCTAACAGTATTGGTAGTTTTACAAATAATAAGCACCTGAAATAAAAAATGGTGTTTGTCAAGACTACAAAGATGACTCAGTGGTTAAGAGTTCCTCTTGGAGAGGACCCAGTTCAATTTCCAGCACCCACATGCCAGCTAACAACCATCTATAACTCCAGTTGCACTGGATTTAACATTGTTTTCTGGCCTCTACAGACATTGCATGCACCTACATACATGTAGGCAAAACACCCATACACAAAATGCAATTAATAAATCCAATTAAAAATGGTGTATCAACATGGATCACTTTTCACAATTCAAGGAATTTCCAAGAGAGATGGTTATCTTCCTGTGATCACCTATGGAATAAAATTAAATGAAGATTTCTCAGTGACTCTAGTTTGGATAACTAGGTGGGCAGTAAACAAAATTATAAAATACTTTGAAACTTTTTTCAAGGTATTGGAAACAATAACTAGGCATCTTTTGAGAGAAAAATTAAAAGCAATCAATGCTTAATGAGAGAGACAGAGGGAGAGACAAAGACAGAGAAAAAAGTAGAGGGAAGGACAGGGAGAGTATAAAATATTCAGATGATGCAGCTATCCAGGGTTTGTTATTCTACAGGTTAAGGGAATGAAATTGGAGAACTCCAAGATCAAACATTTAGTGCTGCCATGACCCATGAATGTACTGATGGTGCAGAACAGAGACTGGGGTTGGACCATCACCTACCAATTAGAAAAGATGCTTTTGGTGAGAGGTCCTCAGCTCAGTTGAACCACAAGAGCTCCTTAGCACCATGGAAGTATAAATAAATAGAACACAGGTACAGTTTCTTGTAACTTCTGTAAAAATTACCACCAGGAAATATTTATAACTGGGTTATTGGTACTAGCGTCCACATATGAGAGATACCATTTGTCGTTTGTTTTTCTGGGACTGTGTTACTTCACTTAACATGATGTCTTCAAGCTCCATCCATTTACCTGCAAAGTTCATGATGTTGTCTTTCTTTACTGCTGCATAGAATTCCATTGTCTCACAGACCTGTGAAGCCTGGGCTGTCTTTTGATCTCTCAGGAAAGAACTTTGATCTGGATTGTAGCCTGAGGTCCCCCTGTCCCAATTGCCTGCCCCAGCTCCCAATTGTGTGTATGTGTTCCAGCCCATGCATGGGTTATTATAAATCCTTGAGTTCCAGCATTAAAATTGAGTCTTCCTCCAGAAAAAAAAAAAAAATTACCACCAGGTTGGTGGCTTCAGATAACAAACATCTTTATCTCATAATTTTGGAGAATGGAAGTCTAAAGTTGTTATTAAGGTCATACTAACTTTGGATGCTCAAAAAGAAGGTTCATTTCCTGCCTCTAGGAGAAGCATCTTCTTTGTTTGCCACTGTCCTGATCAGGGCTTCCTTCTTCATCTTTCTTCCTCCTGTATATGAAATTTACCACTGTATCTATTTTATATAAGCACATATGTTTAGAACTGGAGTGCATCTAGAAAATCCAAAATAGTCTTCTCATATTAAGACCCATATCCAAATCATATCTACAATGGCTTCTTTTTTTCCAATTAAGATAAATTTTGTTTGGAGGAATGTACACATACCTTTTAGCGCCATTGTTAGCCTCTCCAACAAGCCACAGGGTGAGCCCAGATCTTATCATGAGAAGAAATAAAACACCACTGCTATAGTCTATGAACAACCAAAAGTAAGCATTTTGAAAATATTTGCTGCCTATTCAGGACAATTTTAAGTTTGGTGTGTGTAATATGTCATAAATTGTCAAAGCAATTTATTGATAGAACTCTGTTCATCTCTTTGTTTTATAGATAAGGTCAAAGCACCAGAGAAATTTAATTAAGTTTTCTTTTTTTAAATTTTTTATTAATTTTATTTATTTCTGTATGTGTATGAATGTACTGTCTGCATGCAAGTTTGTGCACCCATGTCGTGCAATGCCGCGGAGGTCAGAAGAGGGTGTCGGATTCCCCTGGAACTGGAGTTCTCCTGGAATTGGAGTTCTCCTGGAATTGGAGTTACAGACGGTTCTCAGCCGCCATGTGGGTGCTGGGGATCGAACCCGGGTCCTCCGTAAGAGCGGTCGGCGCTCTTAACTGCTAGGACACCTCTCCAGCCCTTAATTAAGTTTTCATATTAAAAGGTAGAAGCAGAACATTGTTATTTGCCTTATTCAGCCTGATGCACCAAATACTTAAAAGCTTAGTGAGATCCATGATCCACACTAATGTATTCCACATTTCTTTACCTAATGTGTACTTACTGGGCACCTGATGTAATGACAACTCAGCAGAGCAAAAAATGGAGAAGCTGTCTCTTCTCCAATGGGACTCATGTAGTTGTTTCCACCTCACTTTCTTGTGGGGATTACAGATAATAAGCCTAAACTTCAATATGCAAGAGAATATCAGACAGAATTAATTATTGAGTAGAAAATGAAAGCAAGACAATCATGATAGAAAGTCACTTCCAGAGCTGCTCTAGATTAGAAAGTGCCAAACTTTCAGAAGGGAAGATTATTAGGCTGAGATCTGAAAAATAGGATTAAAAGCACAGATTAAACTCCATGTGCCTTTCACAAAAAACAGACAAATAATAGAGGATGAGTAGTCAGTGGGGAAGAGAGGGATGGGGTGCAGATGCAGGAAAGGATATGAAGATGACCAAAATGTATTTATGAAGTTCTAAAATCGATAAAAATATTTATTATGGGGCTAGAGAGATGGCTCAGTGGTTAAGAGCACCGACTGCTCTTGCAGAGGACCCAGATTCGATTCCCAGCACCCACATGGTGGCTAAGAAGCTCTTTAACTTCAGTTCCGGGGGAATCCAATGCCCTCTTCTGACCTCTTCGGCATTGCACGACACAGGTACACCAACCTACATGCAGATAGTACACTCATACACATAAAAAAAATAAAGAAAAAATTTAATAAAAAAGATTTCTCTATAAAAAAGTATTTATTATAAAAAGTAGAATACTTTGCTGTGAATTCTGCAAGTTACAATAGCAACCAGCCTGGCAACGTAGGCCCTGGTGCAACAGAGGCACAAAGGTTATCTGAGTGAAAAAGCACTTCCTAATTGGATTTGAGGTTTGCTTCACAAGAGGAGTCCATAACTGATGATGAAATCAAGCCAAGGGACCTGTGACTAGACAGGTCCCAGGCCAGAGGGGAGAAGTTACTGCCACTAATCTACTAAATGGACATAGTATTAAACTGATTCACAGTCACTCATTGTTTTACACATAGATTAATGCATCTGTCCACTCTCACCAGAGAGTTCTTCTTGAAGAAGATGGTGTTCCACACATACGCACAAGTCATCAACATGCAGAGAATAAGAGACTCCAGCATACTTAGCTCTAAATACAAAGATTGCAAGAGCCAGAGTTGGTGGGTAAGTACAAGGAACAGTGTTTTCTAAATAGCAGGGCAGTTATTTGTATCAAACCACATGCAGACTACAAAAACACCCTCAGCATAGAGATGGAGAAGTGGATGAGAAGTCTAGCCATAGATATGGAAGTATTGACAGAAAGAGAGAGAGAGACAGAGACAGAGACAGAGAGAGGGAGAGAGAGACAGAGAGAGAGAGGGAGAGAGACAGAGAGACAAAGAGAGGGAAAGAGAGAGAGAGACAGAGACAGAGAGACAGAGAGAGGGAGATACACACACACACACAGATCCCTTAAAGGTGTTTAAGAGTGTGACACTGGATAGGTTGGTCAGTCCCTAGGGGATGGACCCATCCTTATAGGCATCTGAGGACATAAACTAGATTTGCTAGGCCTTAAAAAATAATAGAGGACCTGAAATTGTGCAGGAAGCAGTCAGGGGAGGAGTGCAGGTAAGGGAGGGCTTTCAATATGATCAAAATACATTGCATGAAACTCTCAAAAACTCAATTAAGAGAAAGATGGAATCGGTAATGTGATTACTAAGTGTGAGCGAAGCCTAAGCATAGAAACAGCTAGTGTAAAGTCCTAGCTCAGAAATGCTATGTTATACGTTAGTTTGGACACAAGCTGGGTGGTTTAAATAATAGAAATGTATTACTCTGCAATCATGGAACCTAGAAGTCCAAGGGGAAAGTGTCAGCCTGTTTGAGTCCTGTGAAAGACATGAGAGAGAATCTGTCCCATGTCTAATACTAGCTTTTGGAAGCAATGGAATTCAATTGCTTTTAGAAATAGCTTATTTTTCTTTCTTTTTATCATCAATTGGCATTCCTCCTGTATGCCTTTCTGGATACCATTCATATTGAAGTCAGAGCCATTCTCATGGTTTCATCTTAGTGGAAACACTAATTTGGTGCAATGACCCTATTTCTGAATAAGGTGATATTCTAAAGTGCAATATTTTAGAATTTTTAAAATATTTTGCTTAGTTTTTTACTTAAAAACTGCATCTTAAATTCCAGTAATTTTATAGTATAAATTATGATTCTCAAACCCATTCTGTCACCTTGTTAAGTGATAGCAGTATACACATTGGAGAAAGTAGCCCAAAGAAGGGGGATCACTAAAGGGAAGATTGGGTCTAAAGAACAAGTAGTAGGGTGAGGTTCAGGGTTGTGCAAACTTTTACCACCATGACATGTTGCTGTCATCTACGAATGTGCTGGAACATATTGATAGCCCTCCTTGATCCCTGTTGCACACAGGATGCCAGCAAGCACTTCAGCATAACTTCGCACTATTGAGTTCCTTAAGGACAACAAGGTAGACTGCTTTCAGAGAAACTATCTTGACTGACTAGAACTGAAAGTAAACTAAAATTGGAAGTTTAATCAGTAAGACATCTAGTTGTTTTGTACCGCTTCAAGTACTAAAATCAGGTGTTGAGCTCCAGTCTGAGCTCCTTAAGATCCTTGCTGTTTATCTCTGCATTGTTTCTTACCTTAGGCCAACGAAATGCAATAATGAAGATTTAATAGGAGGAAATAACCTATATTAATGAAGAACAACCATAAAGGGAAAATGAAAATCAGCTGTTCATGCATACTTTGAATAATTGGGGAAAACATTTACATAATATCAATGATCACAAATATGCATCAGTAGCCTGAGAGTCAGGCATCCAAACCGTAAAATGGGAAATGGAGACCTAAACA
This sequence comes from Rhizomys pruinosus, assembly GCA_009823505.1. Lineage (NCBI taxonomy): Eukaryota > Metazoa > Chordata > Mammalia > Rodentia > Spalacidae > Rhizomys > Rhizomys pruinosus. Next base: position 1,233,867 of record VZQC01003736.1, on the reverse strand, counting down.
GGAAAAAGAGAAAGAATAATGCTAAATGCACAGCCTACACTGTATGTATTGTATTTTTCAAGAAGCATCTTCATCCTACATACGTGAGAATCAATATCTGGTTATTCATCTTCCAAATTTATGACATTCTCTTTTAATATGACTCCATTAATTTTCCACATCCAATGCCTCTTTTTTTGCTTCTATTACTTCTTTATTTTTTTTTTAATTTTTTAACAATAGGTAATAATTTATGAGTACAAGCATCCTTCATGTAAAACCAATTTGCAAGCAGTTGTGCCCAAACCCACACAGCCCAAGTGTCCCACCATCAAGCTGGGGGGCTTGTATGTACAATAAAGTTGATCAAATAAGTGTCCAGTCTATATTGCTGTAGTTTCACCATTCACCCCAATCACAGCCCTTACATTCTACCACGCCCCCTCTTCTGCAGATTGTTCCCTAGGCTTAGAAAAGGGGCACAGGTGGATGAGAAGCAAAACAGTCTACTTTCTCTGGAGCTGTTGTCTTGGACTCTGGTCAATTCTGGCTGTTTCCTTTCATGGGCTGACAGTTTGTCCAGGAATAACCTTTCAATCCTACTAATGAAGCACAAGCAATTAGATATATAGGTATTTAAACAGTACTAATTGTTATGGTAGGTTACTTTGGTATAGACACAGATGTTTGGATGGTATGTTAATCCATGAATTACATTTTTTTCTGTTAAATATGACAGGGTCTTACTGTGGCTTATAACATCTCCTAGCCACTAGAGTATGTAAGCTTGTGACATCAGCCATGGGTTATTCCTCCAAGGAGAGCTAATAACCAATTAGATTTGGAATATACAGACATATGGCTGCCACTGCTGCACAGTATTTCCAGGCAGGTGAGGTGTAGCTGGTGCTGACGGAGGAGTATTGCTTGACTCAAGGAGACCTATATTTGCTTTATCGGTTTAGTGGCCTTTGGGAATACTCTATGGTATTCCAGAGACCAACTGTACACTGACAAGTGCGGTCTCAATACATCTTTCCCATGCTTGCATCAGGTCGTTGACAGCAGGGCCTTATCTCCTCTCTTCTTGCAGGTATCCCAGTTTACAGGCAAGAAGCCTTTACCTTTTGAGGGTGCTTGGATCTCCTGGCCAACATCTCCTTGGTAGAATAATCCATTGCTGATATCAGAACTCTCCTGTATTAATATATTTTGCTTAAATGCACAGCTTAAGGAGACTTTAGTATTATATTTGGTTCTGAATAGAGAATAATCCTTTTCACAGTTCCTATGTCTATTAGTCAATTAAAGAAGGCAGTTTACAATGCCTCTTTGACATAATCAGTTGAACACTTTTCAGCTTGGTAACTGTTTCTTGAGAATTACTATAAAATTGAGTTGAGATAGGGACTCTAGATATAAAACTATGGTATAGTGGGAGCTGAAGTGATGGAGAGCAAATTCAAAGAAATAAGAAGCTGGAAAAGAGAGCACAGAAGAGTATGATGCGACAGAAATCTGTATAACTTGTCTGTCAGGTGAAGGGGTAGAACCTGGCTCTCAATCCATCATGTGCTACTTGATTACTAGGCAGAAAGAGCACTGCCCACAGCTTACTGCTTTCCTCCTTAACTCTGCTGTCCTCTACATTATGGAACATCCGTTTCTGTTCCTGAACTGTACAATGATCATTTCTTTGGTCTTCATTATAAATGCAAGATACTGATTTCATGGACACCAAGAGCTCATTTACATTTATCTGTATGAATGGGGACATAGAAGAGAAGGCTGATTAAAGAAGTACCATAAATGAAGAATTTGAGGTTCAGTTAATTGGGAAGATTTGAAAGTAGGATCTAGGTTATTTTCTATCTACATTCTTAGTTTTTGTCCCTGGGACTTGTGAATTAAACTTCAAAAGGAAAGGTTAGAAAGAAGAAGGAAAAACAAGTATTCAAACTGTATTTGTCATTTATGCCCATGAGGATTCCACACAAAAGAAGTGAAAATCCAAACGGTTACTCCTGGAGGCTTGCAGAGTCTTTTAATAAAGGGCCATAAATTATGCAGAAATGACTAAAAAAAGAAATTGAGAGGTGTGAATTTCTAGGGGGAAGAAATTGTAGAAGAATGATTAGAAACTATTGGAGAGGTTAGGGTCATTCAGTAGGTTTGCTGTGCAGACTAAGTGCATTCTCAGCTAGTAAGAGTCCTTATATAATTCTTATGACACAGGAGAAATATTTACCAATGGAAAATACCGTTAGAAAGGGAACTTCATGCCCTGCTTCTTGGCAGAACCAGATAGAGCACAACATTTTGTGTCTGGTATTTCTCAAGTTCCTTCCACTGAAAATTATCTTTATGCTATGTTTGCATGTCTGGGGTGACATACTGCCATTCTATCCACCAGATTTCTGCCTGCATCATTGGAGAGAGGAACTGCTCACAATAGAAAAGGAGATTAAGGGAAGAGGAGCCAAATTTAGGGAATAAGTTATGTGATTCTTTGGTGCCATATTGCTCAAATGAGATTTAGTGTCGAACTAATTAGAGTTTTGAATTTTTAACTTAATTTGTCCTCCAACAGTGTCATATGTGAACACTGTGGTTTGAGCCTATCCATGCCTCACCCCCTGCTACAACTCTCCCCAGGAACCTCCAACATATCTCCCTCTCACTCAATATTATAACCTCCATCTATAAATTTTAATTAATTAATTCTTAACCCACTGAGTCCAATTCATGCTGCCCTTGGTACATGGGCACATGGGCATTCACTGAGCTGAGGTGAACCTACCAGTGGCCATGCTGCTGAAGAAATGTAAGAAGCCCCTCAGCTAGAGGTGAGAATCATCAGGACACACACACACACACACACACACACACACACACACAAACACACCCATACACACATCCATGCTGGTTTTTGACTGGCTCGATCATGTGCAGGTCTTATGTAGATAACCATAGCTTCCGTAATTCATGTGTGTAACAACAGCCATGCTATATCCAAAGGACAGCACGTTGCAGCTGAAGGGACAGAAAGAGGCCAGTGGAATTTTCCACTTTGTGAAATAACTATAGCAACCCCTCCCTAGGTTAGCAAATAAGTTAGCAAATAGCAACCCCTCCATACGTTAGCAAATAACAGAAAACCACAGGCAGTTATAATTCCAGGAAGAACCACCCTGAGGGCCCTGGCCCCAAACCACCTGCATACCAAAGTAGGCTTGAGTATCACCCTATCTACAGGCAGCCAATGCCTGTAAAGGTCACCCCGAGTGACAAATAGAAAGATGCCCTGTTGCTATTACTGTAAGCTGCCCTGCTCTAAGTATATAAAATCCTCATGCAGAGATTGCTCCAGGTTCGCTTCTCCCCATTGTACAGGCAAACCCGGGTGCACCTGAAGAATAAGCCTCTTGTTTTTGCATCGAGTCTTGTCTCCATGTCTCTCACTCAGGGGTCTCTCAAGGGTAAGGCTTGATTCGGGTCTTACACAGCACTCCAACCCAACTTCTGGATCTTGGGTTCTTCTGTTCCGTCTTCTTGTGTCTCCCTGAAATTTGTGGGGGAGCACTATAGATGTCTCATTTAGGGATAAGCAGGCACAGTCATTTATTCTCAGGACTTGGAACAATAATATGTTTATGCATCAATCACTCAGCACTACAAAAGAACCTTCCTTCTCTGATCAATGTTGGGAGCAACATAACTCTGTAAATGTAAACAGACACCTTTAGAAGGCAGTGACTTCCCTAGCCATGGGTTCAAGTTGGTTTTGGTATTCAACATGATTTTCCTCCTGTGGAGAAGGTCTCATGTCCAATCAAGAGAGTGGTTGTTACCACCAGAAACCATTTTGCCACTATCACCCCAGTGGGCATCTCTTGCCTTAGGCCAGTACTGTAGCATACAGGCCCCCGTGCTGGGTTGGGTGAGACCATTGATGTCTTTTCTCACTCAGTAGCCTGCTTAGCAACTTCCAGTGCTACAAAAGTTAATTCACGGGGGGGAGTTTCCACCTCCTTCAAGACTAACTTCTCTGTGTCCTCCAATCAAAACATGTGGCTATTTCAGCAATGGAATTGTCATTTAGTTATTTCTGGCAATGACAGTGACCTCTATAATTTTGGGTGACAATGAGGCCTTGCTGACAAACATCTTGTGAAGAATTAACCTTTGCCTGGCACTGAGAATTTTATTTAAAGCTCAATGGCTTCTGGGAGTAGTCAATTATTGGGAGTAGTCATTATTGACTAATTTGGGATACTTCTGTCAAACTCATTTTTTAATTTTTTTAAATTATTTTATGTGTGTGCATATATTGCCTGCATATGTGTAAGTGCACCAAAGTAATGTAAAGTCCTGGAGTTCAGATGAAGGCATAGGATCCCCTGGAACTAGAATTATCCACAGTTGTCAGCCATCATATGGGTGCTGGGATTGGAACCTGGGTCCTCTGCAAGAACAGCCTATGACCTTAACTACTGAGTAATCTCCACAGCCTCATCTAGTGAGGTTTCAAAAGATTCCTTCATGCATCCTTAGTTTTGGTTACCCCCCCATGGCTTCTTTACCTGACCCCACCCCATCCCTGCATCCATCTTTACCTGTCAGCATTACCCCATTATTTCATATTGCTTTCTGTTGTGTCACCCAGTTTCTGGAGAGATGTGAGAAAACATCTACTCACTTCAGATAGGGAACCAGCGACAGACCAAAGTAAGCACAACATCAAAGTCCAGGTGAGTGAAACGATGAGTTTGATCTGAGTTACATACAGCAGTGTGGTGAGGGGTTACTTACAGCAGTGTGGGTGAAGCAGAAATGACTCAGATAGCTGCAATGCCAAAAAGCTTACCCAGCATGGGTGATGACTCACAAAGCTGGAAACCTGAAGCATATTACACACCTGCAGGCAGCTTGACAGTTTGGAATGTCTCTTCCAAGTGGTTGTGTTGGCTGGAGCCTCTTGAAGGCAAATCAGTTGATCTCGGCTTAGGTGGTCAGAGTCTCTTCTAAGAAGCTCAGCTGGTTGAAGAGTGTCTCTCTGCTTACATATACTTGGGCAATGTGCTGGATAGCTTTAGTGTCAACTTGACACACCTGGGTTGAAGGAGCCTCAATTGGGGAATTGGCTCCATAGGATTGGCCTGTGGCCACATCTGTGGAGTATTGTCTTGATGGTCGAGCGGTGTGGGAGGGCCCAGCCCACAATGAGTAGTGCCACCCTGGGCAGGTTGTTGTGTACTGTGTAAGAAGGCAGGCTGGGCATGAGCCAGGGAAGCAAGCCAGTGAACAGCATTCCTCCATGGCCTGTGCTTCAGCTCCTGCCTCCAGGTTCCTGCCTTGAGTTCCTGCCTTGGGCTCCCTGAGTGATGAACTGTGACCCAGGAGATGTAAGCTGAATAAACCCTTTCCTCCCCAAGTTGGTGTCGGTCAGAGTGTTTTGTCACAGCAATGGAAGACAAAGTAGAACAGGCAGGTTGGGGCCGATTGTATCTGGTTATTTTCAGGAAATTCCTAAGCCTTTGAGCTGTTTACTTCCTAAGCTTAACAAGCTTCCCTTCAGGTTAGAATGTTTGTCCCCCCTTTAGAACACCTTATTCTTTCACCTCCTTTTCAACATCTTGGTCTAAACAAGCTTCCTTTAAGGAAGGAATGTTTAACCTTTCTTTAGAACATCTGTGCTCTTAACATCTTCCCTTCAAGATGGAATGTCTTATCTGGGAGGAAATTTCTATACAGCACTATGTGCCTTCCTCTTGCCCTTATGTTCTTCTTTCACAAAGTATCCTCTTACTCAGGGTTCCTTGGCCTTCAAGTAGGCGACAGACAGAACTCTGACTTTAGGCCTCTATAGTGAGGTACTGAAACTTTATCTTTTTATTTAGTCCTCTGGTTCCAGAGGGTGATTTGTGGTAAGCCCTGGTACTTTTATCTTTTCATTTCTCTTTTTTTTTTCTTTTTTGGTATAAAAACTAAATGAGAAAAAGTCAGACAGTGACACAAAAATATTCACACACAGGAGGAATCAGTCCCTAATTGACAAGCTGTTAGAGACATGTTGTTATCCCAGTTGAAGTTCCCATAAATACCAGGGGTAGAGAATGGTAGGAGGGGGCAAGCAGTGCTGAGGGCACTAGGTATTAGGAAAGCAATACATAATGCCCAGTTCACTCTGCCAGATAGCACTATCTCTACCAATGATTTAAGGAAAGGCTTGATTGAACAAGGACCTAAAGATTGGTACCAAACTTTAATGGCTGTGCTGAGTCTCTTGATGGGACTGAAGTGGGTCAGACCATGAGGTGGGCTAGATAAACTCCATTTTGTTCAGAAATCATTCTGTGTCTGACCTTCACATAGACCTCTGCTGTGCTGAGATTGAAGACATGCTGATATTAAAGGCACAGGCCACCACACCCTCATGGTTTGGGGAACTCTTAGGATACAGAACTCAGGAATGCGTTCAGGGCCTATTCTCAAGGAGGAAGTCTTAATATGTGGTAAGATTAGTTAACTAAACTCATATATCTATTGTTTGTAAAACACTTCATATGTTGATCAAATACTTATGCTCTGTAGAAGGCTTATCTAAGACTGGTTAAACATCACTGTTGTAAAAGTATATATATATATATATATTTATATATATATATATATGTGTGTGTGTGTGTGTGTGTGTGTGTGTGTGTGTGTGTGTGTTGCTCTTCTTATTCTATAGCAGGGGACAGTCCAGGCAACTGTAATAAACCTTCCTTGCAACCAAGGGTTGGTGTGCTTGCTTCTAGCCCATAACAGGGACATAGCCTTTAGAGAGATTTTGTCAGATCTAGGTGACTGAGACCAGCATTTCTGTAAAGGAGTAAAACATCCTAAGGGACATATAAGAAGGACAAAACAGAAAAGGAAGCCTGCTTGGATTACTTGAAGGCAGATGTGGGAAGATTTGTCTCAAGCCCAAGTCCCTAAAAATAAAATTGATGAAAAGCCAAATTCCATGCTAAAGAGCCTCAAGAAGGTTATGAAGGCCAAGGAACAGTTTACAAAAGACATATGGAGGATAAAAACTGTCTGGGGGTGGGTAATGACTCTCCCAGATTGAACAGAGTACCTTTCTCTGCTGAGAAAAGTTATGCTGGGGGGTGGAGGCAGTTTTCCCATCTGGGGCCTCCCCCAGCAGCCAGGTGGTATCAATGAAAAGACCACAGGGGTGACTACAGCCAGGAGTCAGGCCCAGGGTCTGCCTGACCCAGGGAACCAGAGAATACAGCAGGGGTGAAAGGAGACCTACTCCTCCTTGGCCTTGTGCAGGGCTAGGCAGCTCAAGCCAGGCTCAATGAGTCTATCAAAGCTAAAGAAATGCAGGGAGGTTGCAAGTAAGAACCCCGGGATACCAAATGGATCCAAGTAAATGACTGCAGATACTGAAGAGCTAACTGAATTAATGCCTTTTATCCATGCTATTATTGTACACAGCATGGATCTTTTGAGACAACAATTGGTACAAATTTAGAAAAAAATCTTCCCATGTGGTGTTAGACCTTGTGTTGGGAGCAGATCAGAAGGAGTTAATCAGAAGGAAGGAGTTGACTGGAAAATTGAGTTAATTAAAACAAGCCTGGTTCCCATGACTACCTTAACTGCAAGAATACAAGTCCAACACTGAGTTCCTAGCTCCCAGAGCTACCTGAAGTCAGAATGAACTTTCTCAAGTCCTGGGGGGAGTACTTCCCACCCCCTAAGGAGCACATTCACTCCTCAAGGTGCTTCACGCTGTTAAACACAACTAATCCACTTAAACGTCACCACTGCTTGCTTTGTGTTTCCATAGCCTCACAATGTGTTTCTATAACATCACAAAATTCCTCAAGATTGTGGTTTTTGTCTTTAAAAGCTCTGTTGCAAACAACTGTACTCATCCCTCTGTTGAGTGGGCTGCATCTCTAACGTGCCAACAGTTGCCCCCCCCCCCCCCCCCCCCCCCCCCCCCCCTCATGCAAAACCAATTTGCAGGCTGTTGTGCCCAAGCACCCACAGCCCCACCTTCTCGCGGGGGGTGATTGGTTGTCTGTTTCAATCAGGTTAATCAAATGATGGTCCAGACTACATTGCTGTTTTTTTACCATTCACCCCAATCGCCAGCCCTTACATTCTACCCCGCCCCTCTTCCGCAGATTATTCCCTGGGCTTAGAAAAGGGGCACAAGTGGATGAGAAGCAGAAACAGTCTACTCTCCTCTGTGAGCTGTTGTCTTGGATTTGGTCAATTCTGGCTGTTTCCTTTCATGGGCTGACTGTCCAGGGAATAACCTTTCGATTCCTACTAATGACGCACCAGCCATTAGATATATAGGTATTTAAAGCATTAATAGTTATGGTAGGTACTTTTGTTATAGGACATATATGTTTTAGATGAGATGTTGATCCACGAACTACATTTTTTTCTTTAAAATCGGTTGGGTCTTACTGTGGATTATGATGTCTCCTAACCTGTAGAGAATGTAAGCTTGTGCATCAGCCATGGGTCATTCCTTCCAAGGAGAGAGCCAATGCAATTAATTTGGGATTTATACAAGGCATATGGTGCTCTGCTTCAATATTCCAGGAGTGAGCGGTAGTTGGTGTGACGGTGGAGTCTTGCTTGGATCAAGGAGACCTGTATTTGCTGTGTTGGTTTAGTGGCCTTGGTAACACCCTCTGGTATTTCCAGGGCATTTCTGTACGCTTGCATGTGGGGTCTCAATGCATCTTTTCCATGTAAACATCAGGTCTTAAGCAAAGGCAGGGCCTTATTGCCTCTTTCTTGCAGGTATCCCAGTTAGAGGAAGGAGCCTTTACCTTTTGGGGACCTTAGATCCCCTGGCCCAACATCTCCCTGGTGGAATAATCCATTTCTGATGTCAGAGCTCCTGTAATGATATATTTTGCTTAAGCGCATAGGTTAAGGACTTTAGTGTTTATTTGGTTACTTGAACAGAGAGTAATCCTTTTTCACAGTTCCTATGTTATTAGTCAATTAAAGAAGGCAGTTTTTACCAGTTTTATAAGAGATTAACCTCTATAACAGTTGGCTCAATTTACAGTTGGGAGAGCCAACCCCCTCATGTTCATATTTCTCCTTGTTCTGGGGGGGCAAGAAAGTCTCTATATCAAAACTTTGTGGCACCTGAAAGTAAAGTTCATTAGGAAACCCACTCTAAATCGTTGTTACACAATAGTGATTTATATCTCCATTTTACTCGGATGCATTACCGTTTTTATCCAAGCCTGTAAACCACGTGTTTATTATTGACATTTTTACTTTTACTAAAGTCCTAAAACACCGTGTATTCTGTAGACAGTGGTTAGGCCAAAACTGGGTACTTGTTGAAACTCATGTCAATTAAATATTCATTAATTCGCATATACACATTAGCCCTCCCCACCCCCCCTCCCACTTCCACATTTCAGTCCATTTCTGATGCAGGCTTTCTGTTGTGTTCTTTTACTATGCATCCCTCTCCATGAGGAATGTTTATAATCTAAGTATTGGTACTAGCATCCACATATGAGGACACATTTGTCGTTTGTTTTTCTGGGCTGTGTTACTCAACTTAAAATAATGTCTTCCAGCTCCTCCATTTACCTGCAAATTCATGATGTTGTTCCCTCTTTACCGCTGCATAGAACTCATTGTATAATGTACCACCTTTTCTCTATCCCTCGTCAGTGGAGGGGGCACCTGGGCTGTTCCAGCTTTTTGCTATTTAACAGAGCTGCCAATAAACCTAGCGTGCTATGTATCTTTGCAGTAAGATGTTCTGTGGGGCTATCCAGGAGTGGTATGACTGGTCAAATGGAAAGCTCATTCTGAGTCTTCCAAGAGTCTCCACACTGCTTTCCACATTGGGCTGTACACTTTACATTCCCACCAGCAATGGCCCCCATTGAATGTTCCCCCTTTCTCCACACCTCTCCAGCACTGGGATCATTTGTGTTCTTGGATCCTAGCCAGTCTTATGGAGTAAGGTGATATCTCCAAGTGGTTTTAATTTGCATTTCCTTATTGATTAGAGATTGTGAACACTTCTAAGATGTTTCTCGGCCATCACTAACTCCTCCTCTGTGAAAGTCTCTATTCGGTTCTTTGTTCCATCTTTTGCGTGTTTCATTTGTTTTCTTTCTTCTTTGGTTTTTTGCAGTAGCTTGTATTACTCTGGAGATTAATGCTTGTCTGATGTGTCGCAGTGAAGGTTTCCTCCCATCTGTGGGTTTTCCTTACTTTCCAACATTTTTAATTCCTTTATTGTTTCTTTTGATGTACCGAAGCTTTTGCGTTTAAGGAGATCCCATTTGTCAATTGTGATCTATTTCTTGGGCAGCTGCTGTTGCTTTAGAAAGTCTTTCCTACCCCTATGTCTTGTAGTCTGCTGCCAGTTTCTCTTCTATCACTTCCATATTTTGTGTTTCAAGTTGAGGTCTTTGGTCCATCTGGAGTTGACTTTTGTACAAGGTGAGAGCCGTACCCTCGGGTTTAATTTCATCTTCTACAAGTGGTGATCCAATTTTTGCCAGCACCAACTTGCTGAGGATGCTGTCTTTCTCCATTGGTCTCTTGGCCCCTGTCAAATATGAGGTGGCTGAAATGTCTGAGCTCAGGTTTGGATCTTTCAATTTTGTTCCATGGTCAACTGATCTTGTTTTTGTGCCAGTACCAGGCTGTTTTTTATGACTATAGCCCTGTAGGATAGTTTTTCTATCTGGTATATCGATCCCCCCTGTATTGCTCTTTCACTCAGAGTTGCTTTGGTCTATTCGGTGGTCTTTTGTTTTTCCAAATGAAATTGGGATTTTTTTCCAAACCTGCAGCAATTCTTGGGGATTGTGATTGGGATTGCATTAAATCTGTTCACTAGTTTGGGTAGGATGGACCATTTTTACTATTTTATTTTCCAATCTATGAGCATGGGAGGTTTGTCCATCTTCTGATGTCTTTCTCAATTTTCCTTTTTCAGGGGTTTAAAATTTCTGTTGTAGAGATCCTTGGTGTCCTGGTTAGGTTGTTCCTAAGTATTTTATTTTTTTGGAGGCTATTGTGAGTGGGAAGGGTCTCCTTGTAGTCCTTCTTCAGTTGCTTGTTGTTGGTGTAAAGAAAGGCTACTGATTTTTCTAGATTATTTTGTATCCTGCCACTTCACCAAAAAGCTGTTCATAATTTCTAGGAGTTTTCTGGTGGAGTTCTTCGCATCTCTTAGGTAGAAATCATATCATCAGCAAAACCGGGATAGCTTGACTTACTCTTTTCCATTGAACTCCTTAATTTCCTTTTCTTGCTTATTGCCCTGGCAAGGGTTTCCAACCCACTATATTGAAAGGAGTGGTGACAGGGGGCCAGCCTTGCAGAGTTCCTACCTTTAGGGGAAATGCTTCTGTCATTTCCCCCTTTAGGATGATCATTGGCTGTGGGTTCCTGTATATGGCTTTGATCATTGAGGAATGATCCCTCAAAACCAATTCCCTCCAGGACGTTAAACATTGGACAGGATTGTGATTTGGCAAAGGCTTTTTCTGTGTCAATGAGATGATGGTGTGGTTTTTGTCCTTCAATCCCATTTGATATGTTTGATGATGTTATTGATTTCTGTATTGTTAACCATTCCTGCATCTCTGTATGAATCCAACTTGGTCTGGGGATGATTTCTTGATGTGAGTCTTATGCGGTTTGCCAGAATACTGTTTAGAATTTTGCATCTGTGTTCAGTAGGGATATGGGTCTATAGTACTCCTTCTTGGNGAAGGATGCTTGTACTCATGGATTATCACTTATAGCTAAAAAATGGAAAAAAAAAAACTGAGAGAGATATGCAGGACAGTCATGGCAGAATGCATGATCTTGGTTGGGGTGGGGGTGGGGGTGAAGGGAAGGGGAGATATGCCTGAACTGAATTGGAAAATGATGTATGAAATGCACAAAGCATCAATAAAAATAAATGTTGGAAAAAAAAAATTAAAAATAGAGGCTCCCCAGAAAATGTACAGTTGATAAATAAAGACTTCAATACCAGGAGTGGGTTGACCCGCTTGGAGCTCTTGGCCAAGGAGGTTCTGTAGGACCACAAAGCAAAGGCTATTGCCTCTGATGTTGGCTGCACACAAGAAGCAGATGGTAAGACCCTATTGCTAAAGATGTGGTATAATGCGAGTCTGGTGAAAAGTGATTATGTTGGGACCTAGCCCTGCCCCTGAACAGCTGGCCTGCATAGTGCTGGAGAGTGTTGTGCAGATCACTAGAGAGAAATGTTCCCCAAAGTTCTACTGCAGACCTCACCTGCTGCACTGTCACATGCTACATAAGCTACAGTGCTGTCAGTTTGGTATATGTGCACCCAGGAAAAGTTCCAGTTGGATTTATGGCCTGCTCCCTAATGGGGTGGAGTGATGCACAACTGATACCATAAGCCAGGTTGACAGGGGATGTTAGTGGCAGGGGGCATTACGGGCCCCAACAGAAAACCATTACACTTGTTTGTTAAAGGGGTGTAATGTTCCTACTAAGATATCATTCAAGAATTTGTGTTAGTACCCATTGTGTGACTTACTGTAATGTTATTTGATTAGATGTTTGAGATTCTTTTTGTTTATGTTTTATTAATAGATGAAATGAGGCAGCAGTCCATTGGAAATGGAGCCTGAACAGACCCAAGAATTTGATGTCTCACCTCAGAGGGAAAATTAGATCATCTCTCTCTCTCTCTCTCTCTCTCTCTCTCTCTCTCTCTCCTCCTCCTCCTCCTCCTCCTCCTCTTTCCTCTTCTTCTTCTTCTTCTTCTTCTTCTTCTTCTTCTTCTTCCCCTCCAGGGACTCTTAGAAAAGAGGCTGGCTTATACAGATTGAAAGGGCTGGGCAGAAAGGGGGGGTAGGGTGTGGGATGAGTTATGCTTTCTGTTGAACAAACTGTTCCTGAAATATCCAATGCAGCATTGGATATTTCAGGAACAGGCAGAGCTATGGATCCAGCCAACCAGTCCTGTCCAGTTTACTAGGGAGAAGGGCTAAGGACTCAAAAATCCAAGAGCTCTGGACATGCTTAGTGCTCTCTGGGAATCCGAGGTGCTTTCTGGGAATTGGCCAGCACCATGTTATGTGGAACCATTAAAATCAATAACTAAAAATTCCTGAGACCCTGTCCTCTGTCCCATTATCTGAGTCTGAAGCTGGGAGGGAGAAGAGGCAGAGAAAAAACAAACAAAAAAACAGCTGTGTGTCTGAGTCAAATCCCGGCCTTTACCCCAAGAAAGGAATATTTACTAAGATACCCTCCTTCACCTCTTCCTTCTTATTCTCTTCTTTTGTATACCCCACAATGTCCAACCTCTCAGGCCTATGTGTACATGTGCATGAGGGTATTCACTGGAGCATTTAGGCAGCCTATCAGTGGCCACACAACCAATTGCTCCTTAAATAGGGGTGAGGCATGAAGAGCAACTTCCTCATCTGTGCTTGAGTTTATTTTTCTTTCTTGATCTTTGTGGTGGGTTGAATGAGAAGGTCCCCTATAGGCTTCAAATATTCAGACATTTTGTCCCCAGTTGGTGGCAGTGTTTTGGGAGTTCTTGGAAGGTGTGGTCATGCTGGAGGAAGTACGTCACTGGGGGAGGGCTTAGAGAGTTCAACAAACCTTGCCAGTCTCCAGTTCCTCTCTCTCTGCTTCCTGTGCCCACTTAAAGATGGGAACCTCAGTTTAATGCCCCAGCTCCTGCTACCACGTCTCCCCACCACGATGGACTCTAATTCCTTGGAACCATCAATCATAAGCTCAAATAAACTCTTCCTTTTATAAGTTCCCTTGGTCATGGCGGTTTTACCACAGCAACTGAAAAGTGGCTAATACAGTCTTATACAGGTCTGGTGGATTTAACCATGGCTGTTTTGAATTCATGTGTCTAATAGACATGTCATGTCCAAAAGAGACCATGTCACAGATTCCCCCCCCCCAGACTTTTGGCTCTTACATTCTTTCTGTTTTCTCTTATGTAGTGTTCTCCAGGTCTTAATCTGTGCGCATTGGGGGGGTGGGTATAAAGATGTCTTGTCTAGGACTGAGCACTCACAGTTACTTATTTAGGTCTTTAACAAGGTAGGGGTCTCTGCATTGACTGCTGCCCACAGCCAACAGAAGCTTTTCTTACCAAGATTGAGACCAGTACAAAGTCCAGATATAAACATAACTATTTAGAAGGCAAACTAACCACATGAGCATTTAACAAAATAACAATAGTAGGTTCCACCTTAGTTTGTATGACATCCCCAGCCCTGGGCTTTTTAATAAGTTTATAAGACCAAGCATGGATTCTTTCCTATAAGTAAGCCTCAAGTCCAATTAAAAAGTGGTTGGTTACCTCATAAAAGATATGCCACTATTGTACCAGGGGACCACAGGACAGGCAGGTTGATACTGTAACAAGTACACTCCTCCACTGCATAAGACTATTGCTCTCCTTTCTAACCCTTTACCCTGGAGAGCCCCTTGGCAACCATTCTTTGTGTGTGTGTGTGTGTGTGTGTGTGTGTGTGTGTATGTGTGTGTGTGTGTGTGTGTGTGTGTGTTTGAGACAGGGTCTCCCTATAGCCCCAGCTGGCCTGGAACTTGCTCTATAGAGCAGGTTGGACTTGAACTCAGAGATCTGCCTGCCTCTGCCTTCAAAGCGCTGTTAAAGGTGTGTGCCACCATGCCCAGCTTTCTTTTCTTTTCTTTTCTTTTTTTGCACCATACATTTTTTTTTTTTTTGGTCTTTTTGAGACAGGGTCTCCCTGTAGCTCTGGTTGTCCTGGAACTCATTATGTAGACCAGGCTGGCCTTGAACTCACAAAGATCCACCTGCCTCTGCCTCCCAGGTGCTGAGATTAAAGATGTGTGCCACCACGCCCAGATTGGCACCATACTTTTAACACAAGTAAATGGTAAGAAATTTCAAGAGCTGTTCCTAATAAAATATATCATCAGTCATTTTACAAGATGATCAATACTGAATTAATCTGAATGGACAGGAAATTTACTCAAGACAATAAAACTCAAAATTATATAAAAGACATTGAAATAGGGTTTTTTTCTGAATTATTGATAAAAATACATTTTGCCTTAAATATTACCTTTAAGGACAAGCAAATAATGTTGCAAAAGCTAAAGATTATAACCATCGCAAATGTTATTTATGGAACTTCTAATCTGTATACAGTGCTTCCTTTATTAGTAAATTTTATTTCTTATAGTCACACACAAATTAAGATTAGATAATAACTTGATTAAAGTTTCTTTGAGGTAAGATATATTTACTCAGAAATTTACCTTTCATTCTATACTTTTAATGATAAAAATGAAGGCTGGAAATTAACTTCCAGATACTTAAAGCAAATCCTGACTCACTTTCTAAAAAGGATTCAGATTTGCACCTTTTTGAATCCTATATCCAATAGATAATTTTCCTAGGTACATTAAAATATATTTTGCATTATTTATTAGGGTTTTCCATATGCATTTGGACCCCAAAACTGAAAGTTGTTTTCTGTTTACTGTAGGTATCAATATCCAAGCCTCCTTATTTACCAGTAT
>VZQC01003736.1:1188404-1217330 GCA_009823505.1 Rhizomys pruinosus | reverse complement strand
AAAAAAAAAAAAAAAAAAAAAAAAAAAAAAAAATGCTACTTGATGCTCAAACACATCACTTTATCCTGCTTGTTTATAAAAAGTATTCAGCAGTGAACACGTGGCTTATTATGTATCTGATACAAACCAGGTTCTGTTCTAGGCACTGAATAATAAATAAAAGATACTCAAAAGAAAAATAAAAGAAAAGAAAAAGAAGAAAAAAAGATACTTGTTTCCAGCTCTTCTAGGCTTACATTCTAGGTGAGAAAAATAAATACAAAGCACCAGGTAAAAATAAGTGCTTTGAGAAATTAAAATACAGAGGATGGAGTTATAGTTTGGACCTTAAATGTTCCCAAAAGACCCATAGGCTGTTGGTGTTGCTGTTTGGAAGGAAAGACTTGTAGAAGACAGATGGGTCACTGGGATCATGCTCTTGAAGGGGATCTTGACACTATAACTCCCTCCCACCATGAAATGAGCAGCTTCTGCTCACCACACACTCTCACCATGATATATAGTGCAGCCACAGAGCCAAAGATGGAACTGACTGACCCTGATAAACCATCCTCTCATTTTAAGTTGCTTATTGTAGGGTCAAGGCTGATCACTGTGAAGGGATTGTGATCAGGTGTGTTTTCTCCACCAATTAAAGAATCAAAAAGCAGCGACCATCTGCAGCGGGATGGTGGCTCTGAGAAGCTGGATGTCCCGGAGCACAACCTCCCTGTTCAGGAGGAGGATGAAGTATGGGAAGTGATCATAGGAGCAAGATCTGAGATGACTTCAAACCAGAGTACCTGAAGCTGGAAACCATGTGGATGACTGCAGGTGGCCTTTCTGAGAAGGCTGCAGAGGCTGCATACCAAACTGGGGCAGATCAGGCCTCTATAACTGCCAGGAATCACATCCATTTGGTGAAATCACAGGTACAAGAGGTGTGCCCGCTCTCCCAGAAAGCAGAAACCAAACTGGCCGAATCACAGACACAAGAGCTGCATCAGAAAACACAGGAGGCCCGGGATGAGAGGGCAGACCAGGAACAGGAGACCTACCTGCAAGAACATTGAGGGTCTGAGCCCACTGCCCTGTCTGCCCAGTCAGTGGGGAAAGAGGGGTGGATGGCATCCACGCAGTGTCTCAACTCTGCAGAGGCAACAAGTCCTGTCTTGCCAGAAGCCTTTGTGAGCTGTGAGTACCTGACCCTTTCCTCTCTGACCTCAGCATTTACTGGACCTGGTTCCTAGCCCTTGGGTATTGTGCCCTATTTAACATTGTACCCCTCAGCACAGGTCCTCTCTTTTTACCTCACACCCACCCACCTAGGTCAGAGAAGGAGGGGGTCTTTTCTGTCACGCCCTTGAGTTTCATAGCTGTTTCTCTCCAGTTTTTAATCTTATTCAGATTTTTAAGTATGTTTTAGTATTTGCTCCCTCCACAAGGAAAAGAGGAAGTCTGTCCAGTTTGTAAGATTTTAAGTGTTTGCAATGCCTTTTCTCCCGGCGAGCACACCTCATGCCAAGGAAAGGAGTCAAGTGTATTTAGGGGATAAATGCAGTGTCCACCTGGTGCTCCCAATAGGACTTACTTTATTTTTTTTTTACTTTGTTTTTATATAAGTGCAACATACAAACTTTATTTAACAAAGGGAACAAGTGAAATAGAACAGGCTCTTATACGAAAAAAGAAAATAAAAGTATTCAGCAGCATTTAATCTCACAATGTGCTAGTGCTTGCTTTTATGAAATTTTATTAGAAAATTTAAATTTCTATAATAAAAAGTAATGAAAGAAGACATGAGGACCAAAATAAAAATGATAGTCGATGGAAACAATTAACTGTAGTTGTAGAAAGGAGCAAAATCAGAACACCACAACGTTTTCATTAGCCTCACTGATCAGAAGAGGAAATGTATCTGGAAGTAAATTTGAACAGAGTTTTTCTAATAAAATATAATAAAAAATTTTAAATTTCTTGTAAATGGGAAGATTAGATTAGTCTAACTGATTGTAAGTTGCATTGTTTGATACACATGAATGTGGCCCTGACCCTGGGGACACACAAACACATCTGCTCACCCAGACAGGGAAAAACACAGATGAAAGTAAGGATACCACCAAAGTCCAGCTTGTGGAACGAATGAGTTTTACTGGGGTTAGTGACAGGAGTATGGCGAGAGGTTACTTCAAGAAATAGAAATGACTGAAAGACAGATGCATCTCCAAAGGCCATCCCAGCGAGGGCACCTGCTCAGAGAAGCTGGAAACCCGGAGCTCAGGGCAGGACTCAAGGCAGCTTAGCAGGTTGAAGAAAATCTACTTCCACCCCTCCGTTGGTCTGAGCCTCTTCTAAGAAGCTTGGCTGATCTTCCTCTTCCAGCAGCGCCGCTCTTCTGAGGGTTTTTTTCCCTTTTGTCTTCACTGCTAGATAAGCTTTGAAAGAAAGAATGGTGAAACTACAGCAATGTAGTCTGGACACTCATTTGATCAACTTGATTGAACAAACAACCTGTCACCCCCCACTGGATGGTGGGGCTGTAGGTGTTTGGGCACAACAGCCTGCAGATAGGTTTTGCATGAAGGATGCTTGTACTCATGGATTATCACTTATAGCTAAAAATGAAAAAAAAAACTGAGAGAAAGATGCAGGACAGTTATGGCAGAATGCATGATCTGGGATGGGGTGGGGGGGGAAGGGAAAGAGAAATAAGCCTGAAATGAATTGGAAAAATGTATGAAATGCCCACCCAAAGCATCAATAAAACTAATTTAAAAAAAATAATACCAGTCCTCTTTTCCCAAACAGGTACCTATTTCATGAAAATCAAAACTTTGATTTGACATACCACCTTTATTACACAGTAAATTCTCATATGTACACATTCTCTGCTTTCCGTTGATATATGTCCATATTTCTCTGTCAACATCATACTTTGCACTAATAAAGATTTATGGTGAAAGTCCACACAAAAAAAAAAAAAAATAAAAAAAGATGAAAGCTGCCATTGAAATCACTCATTTTACAAAATTGAGTTGTTGTAGTTGTTTACTCCTGAGCTTCAGGATTTTTGGAATATTTATATTCCGTAGCCTACCCTGTCTTACGGAGTTCTTGCTTCTTAAAAGGCACAGCTAAATGGAATATTTAAGAAAATATGGAATTTCATCTTGTTTTGTCTCTCTGGTCTCTGTCAGCAAATTTCAGCTGACAACGTATGTTGTTAGAATAATGCACAGCAGCTTAACCCATTACTTTTGCATCCTGATTGAAACTTCTTCAAATATGATTTTGTCTCGACTGGAGATTTTAAGCATTATTCAGATGGATTTTTCTAACATTTGCTTTCTTTCTAATTAGTAGAATAATTGCCTAATTCTGAGACTTCTGTAGAACCAATCAATACGTAAATTTCTTCTCACTGAACCCAATGCTCAAGGTAACACGTATGTCTACCCCTTTGGAGTCAGAACTTTGAGCAGGAGGCTCTCTGAACCAAGGCTATACCCTAAATAAACTCTCCTGCTTCTTGCATGTCCTGCTGTCCTCTTCAATGTCCCACAACATTTCTTGTGACTCTGCCAAGACAGAGGAGGTAGTTGCTGCCCTAGTCTCTTGAGCTTGATCTTTCCCCTCCCCTTTAATACTGGGGGGGGTGGGGTGTCTCATCCCTTGACTGTTCACAACAAGCTATGTTCAACCTGCAAGAGGAAGGATTTATCCAGCGCCTTGGACAATGTAGCCAAGAGCACTGAGACAGGAATCTGGAGTAGGGGTCTTGGAGCTGGGACAGGTAGGAACAGGGTCCACTAAGAATTCCATCCCAGTTGGTGGAAGGACTGATCAACCATCTTAAGGGTCCTGGAGTACCCTCTGACTGGATATTATTTGGAGGAAGTCAGAGCTGAAACTGGGAGTGGGAGTACAGTGGTCATGCATGGCTGCAGACACAGAAAAGTAGACAGTTTAGTTGCCCAGGGGGAACAGTAGGGCTGAGAAAGAGGCCACTCAGGTGGGATACATGCAAAAGAAATAACAGTATCCATATATTCCATACTGCTTCCTCAGCCTGTAACAGACAGAAAAAAGGCCGAGCTAGTTACTGTAAAAAACGAAGAGAGGGACTGGGTTTTGCAACCCTTTAACCCCAGAGGGACGCGGGTGGAAATTTTCAGACGGTGGACGTGGACATCCCCTCATTTTCGTTTCACGGGGGACAATTTTATCAACGAACACATAGAAGGGAAACAGGCCTTGAAGCTGCCCCAAGTCAGCACTTCTATGTTCTCTGTCTTAAAAGCCTCACCAGAGCAATATGCAAAAGAGACATGTGCCCACAATCCATGCCAAGAGACAAACAAACCTTCCACAGGAATCCAGAGGGTGGGAAGAACGCCGTTTGAAGATTTGGAAGTGGACTTCGCTGAATCACTTTGCTTATGAAGTTACAGATACATCCTCGTGCTTGTGTGTTCTTACTTGGGATGAGTAGAGGCTTACCCAACCCACACAGAAAAGGCCTGGGAGACGACAGGAAGTACTCCAAGAGAACAGCCTCAGATTTGGGATTCCCCTCTCTATCAGTTCAGACAATGAACTGCCATTTGTGGAATGAGTAGTATAATTACCTGGCAAAAAGCATAGACATCAAATGGAAATTACATACTGCTTATAGACCACAAAGCTCTGGAAAAGTAGAGCGGATGAACAGGACTTTAAGGACACGTTTAGGTGAGCGATGCCAGAAAACTCCCCGCCATTGGGATTAAGTCCTCCCGGTAGCTTTGTTAAGGATCAGATCAGATCAACTCCCAATTAAAAAGACTGGGTTCTCTCCCTATGAGATATTATATCAGACACTACCTCCTGTCATCAAAGGAATACATGGAAACGTGAAAAAGTTGGAGAACTAACTCTAAAACAGCAACGCCAAACTTTAGGAAAAACTTTGCGTTCTCTCAACCAATGAATGGCTTAGGGAAAGATTTCAAGTCAGTTTAAATACAGATGTGCATTCCTTTAGGCCAGGAAGTTCAGTTTGGATTAAGGAATAGTAGGCCAGACTTCTGAAGGCTTTTTGGAGAGGATTTCACTGCCATTTTCTCTACCCTCACTGCGTTCTAAGGTTGGAGAATTAGATCATTGGATTCACTATACTAGGCTCAACCCTGATCTTAACCAACTACCGCCCCAAAACAGATTGACCCAACCTCTCCCCTCTCTCAGGTCAGCCACTCTCTCATAAGGTCTTTTGATCCTTGTGCTAGGCCATACCATTTTAAGTGGGAAAACCCCCAAACCATACACCCAAAGAATGTTATATTACAGCTCTCTCTGGCGGATTCACCAAACCTTGTAGGAGTTTTGGTTAACCAAAACTCCTACAAGGTATGGGTAAGCACCAGCCTCCTGAAGTGCCAATCCTGTGTCAAGGCTTTTCTTCCTTCGTGAAAAGAGATGGTATTGTTGGCTACAAGACCCTCGACAAGGTACAATCTACCTAAAAAAGACAAAAAGGGAGCCAAGGCCGGTCACCACAGTGCTCGCTGTGCCACTAGCCCTGGTCCCGCTGCTCAGTTACATGGAGATCTTTGTCCAAATCTTCAGGTTCTCTTTTTTGGTGAAGATCTCTTTATAGACCTAGCAGAGAGAACTGCCCGAGCATTGGGGCTAATAAATGTTGGATATCTGGAGGTTCTTTCATGAGTGAAGAAGAATGGCCCTGGACAAGCATACGTTTAGAGGCTTACTCCTTGTTGCTAAGAAACCAAACCCTCGTGGAACAAGAAGCTGAGACACTACAGAGCTGAGTCCTCACCAAAGTTGGCAAGGAATGTAGTAGTAGACTAGGTCCTGCTCACACCCAGAAGGCAGAAGAGACTCCATGTGAAAGAGTCTGGAATGCCACTTGGCAGCCAAATAAGCCTGCCTGGTTTGGGGTTCTTAACCAAAAAGCGTACTAATGCTCTCAAATGTAACAAGACTTAAAAGGGGCAGCGCTGTCAATTGTAGTGGCGCTGACACTACTGGGGACAGTCCCTTTCAGAGTATTTCACTGATTCACAAACTCTGAGCTTGCAGCACCAGGTGGGCTGTTTTGCATCTGTGGGGAAAGTGCGTTGAGTGCTTACTCAGTGCCATCCAATTTCAGAGGTACTTGTACTATTGCCATAATTGATTGGGCCTGGCTTCTTCCTCCTTACAAATCAAACTAGAAAAAAACCTAGGACTCCCTTCATATGAAGTCCTGGAGTCAAGGGAAAAGGACCCCACGGGGGATGGTATTGTTTTAAGAGGTCAACAAAAATAGGATGATGAATGTGTGCCCAGTGTATTATGGCCACCTATGGAAGCCACTTGGGCCCAAGATGGCACCTGGGGTTACAGGACTCCTATCTACATGCTCAATAAAAATTTTAGGTTACAAGCTATACTAGAAATTTTTACCATTCAGACTGCTTTAGCCTACACCTCCTAGCCCATAACAGTCCTGATAAGAGCTGCTATGTATGAGAACCATTAGCATTTGATTACCTGCTACTGAAGAAGCTGGAGTCTGTGGAAAACTCAATAGTTCAGACTGATGCTTTAAAATAGGTGACAATGGACAGGATGTAAGGATATAGCTGCCAACCTCAGGAAACCTGCACATGTGCAAGTTCACACTTGGAAAGCAGTAAAGAGCTGCAGCCCTGACGTCTTGTTTCAAGTATGGTTTTCTGCTTTTGGAAGTTTTGAAAGCTTAATTGCTATTGATCAGATTGACAGATTACCTGAGATGTTTGGGGGGTATAATTATGGAAGGGGGAGTAGTGTCTAAGTTTGATTAAGATGCAATGCACAACTCAATAAAAATATTAAAAATGAATAAATATAAAATTATATTGTATGAAAATCAGAAAAATTCAATTAAAAATTTTAAATACTGCTTATGTTGGGCACATGCCTAATACTCCCTTGCATAGCTCCCCTTTGTATTAAATATATCACTTCTTCCATAGAATCCACAATAGATATGAGCACTAACACTGAAATATGGGTATATGTGAAGTCTTAAGCTAAGATGTACGTGACACTGGAGATGTAAGGATTGTTCCACAATAAACTAAGATGTAGGTGACACTGGGGATGTGGGGATTGTTCCACAATAAACTAAGATGTAGGTGACACCGGGAATGTGGGTCATCATTCCATAATCAATCCCTGTTTCAAAGAAGAAAATGTTGTAGCTAAATGAAATATTTAAGGAAACCATGGATTTTAATGCTTGTCTTCTCCCTCTGTCTCTGTTAGCAATCTCAGCTGACAAGTTTATGGTTAGAAGGCTGACAGGATTTCTAAACATTTGTTTTCTTTCTAAATTTATAATAATTTGCCTAATTCTGAGACTGTCCTGGTAGCCAATCAATACCGAAATTTCCGTCTCACTGAGGCCCAATGTCTAAGGTACACACCGTATGTACTACTTCCCTTTGGGGCTCAGAACTTTGAGGCAGGAGTCTCTCTGAGCTAAGTCTGTAGCTTAAATAAGCCTGCTTCCTGCTTCTGGTGTCATCTGGGCTACAACAGGAGGGTAGACTGTTTGACCCCCCTTTTAGAACATCCCGAGTCTTTGTAGCACAAAAAGCTACCATACATAACATTCAGCAAGTGTTAAATACAGAGTAGTTTTCCACTCAAGGTTATTTGCCCTACAACGAACTGAACCCTTTTCTGCATTAACGTTATCTACTTTCCTTCATTCGCATACGTACAAAGTAGGAAGCTGAATTCTGCACATGAGAGAGAACACATGGTGTTCGTCTTTCTGAGCCTTTGCTTCCTCATTTAATGTTATATTTTTCAGTTTACCCATTTTCCTGAAAGTTGTATATTTCAATTTCTTTTTATGGCTGATCTAAAATATGAATAGTATAGCTGGGTCAGAGGCTTGTTCTAGTTTTATCTTGTTGGGAACCCTGCACACTCATTTCCATATAGCTAGTCAAGTATGTATGCCTACCAGGAGCAAGTGTTCCTGCAGTTTCACTAGTAGTTTTTGCTCTTCATTTTTTTTTTTTCATAATAGCTGTTTTGATATGGGTAACGATTTAAGTTTTATTTTGCATCTCCTGATTCCTAAAGATATCAAATCCTGTTAAAATACCAATTGGCCATTTGTATTTCTTTTTCTGAAAACTCTTCAGATTGTTCAACTGGGTTGTTAGTTTTCCTTACGGCTAGGATTTTGATTTTTTTATATATTCTTCAGCTGATAACGCTCTTTTTTTTTTTTTTTTGCATTTTCGAGACAGGGTCTCCCTGTAGCCTCAGCTGTCCTGGAACTCACTCTGTAGACCAGGCTGGACTTGAACTCACAGAGATCCACCTGCCTCTGCCTCCCAGGATTAAAGGCGTGTGCCACCACGCCCTGCTAATAACACTCTTCCGACATTCTCTCGGGCTGCTTCTCCACTGGATTCATAGATTCCAGAACAGTACAGAAGATTTTTCATTTTATTTTTTTATTTTCTGAGCTATTTGAATCTCATTCAGAAAATTCTTACCCATGCTCATATCATGAAGTATTTTGTCTACTTTTTATTTTAAGATTTTCAGAGTTTGGGGTCTTCAATTCATTTGGAGATGATTTTTATGCAAATTGAGAGATATGAATCTATTTTCATTCTACTTCTGAATATCCAGTTTTCTCATAAAATCTGCAGAAAATATGACAGATTCAGTGGAGAAGTCTCCTGGTACTCAGCAGCAAAGATGCATAATTTACTAATTGGAGATGGAGGAAAAAAAATTTTTTTTATTTTATTTCTGTATGTGTATGAATGTACTGTCTGCATGCAAGTCTGTGCACCCATGTCGTGCAATGCCGCGGAGGTCAGAAGAGGGTCTCGGATTCCCCTGGAACTGGAGTTCTCCTGGAATTGGAGTTTCAGACCGTTCTCGGCCGCCATTGCCATATGGGTGCTGGGGATTGAACCCGGGTCCTCTGTAAGAGTGGTCAGCGCTCTTAACCGCTAGGCCATCTCTCCAGCCCGGGGAAAAATTTTTTAATTTCTCTTGTCTCTGTTTCTTTTTGTTTAAAGAATTCATAAAATAAAAATTCTTAAAATGCAATATCTATAATAATCACATATCAAAGATAGTAGGACATTTACCTAGATTAAAAATAAACATATATTAGTTTTGTGAATATTGTTCTCTGGGCATGCCATTTACATTTCAGTCAAAACAACTATGATGACTCCTGAGACTTTCAGAAATATAAATGGTCCAGTTGATGCTCCTTCCTGGAAGGAAGCATTAGACTCTTACCTGAGATTCCACTGTTTTCCCCACCTACCCTCCCCTCCTAACTGCATGTATTTCTCCCCTTGATGCATGTGTTCTTAGAATGTGCAGAAATATAGGAGGCTGAAAGTTAACTGAAAAGTGTAGGTTATAAAAGGTTCGAAGCCCCAGGTAAAAGGTGCATGAGGCTTAAGTCACTCCAGGAACGTGATTTACTTCCCTGTGGGACTACCTGAGCAGGCCACCTGCAGGCATGTGGTGGAACAGGGGCAGAAGCAGGGGCAGGGGCAAAGGCAGGAGCAGGGACAAGATGGCGGCTGGGGCCCACCCATTTATAGCCATGGGGCGGGGCCTCAGGTACAGGGGAAGAGGTCAGAAGATTGACAGCCTCTGGAGGAAGTGGGCACCTTTGTATCTGTCCCTTGGGATTCTGGGAAGCCCAGACCTAACAAAAATATCTCCATCTGTGAATCTTTCATGTGACTCCACCCACTTCCGGGTAGGATGTCTATCATTATAGCTGTTTGTGAACCACCCATACTCCTGTAAATAAGACCAATAAACTCATTGGTTCACCAACCTGGAGTTGGACCGTTATCAGCACCTTATCTGGTGCAAAGCACATTTGTTGACATCTCCCCAGGATAAGTTGATGCGCCTGAACAAGGACATGAAAGAAGCAAATGAATTTGCACTTGTCCCTGAGGTGGCAAATGGGGTCATAACTAAAGTTTCGCCACCTCAGGCAGCAGCTTTGCTGTGTAGCACTGTCCTCCAAGACAAATCTTGTTTGGTGGAGTGAAGTCAGAAGCTGAATAAGAAACATGATATTCCTAAGGAGGGTAAACAATGGGATATTCTAATTGATGAAAGTAAACAAGAAGTCCAAGAGTGGTCAAGCTGTGTAAACAGCAGAGTAAACAACAGAAGGTCTGAAGAGAGATCAATAACAAGATTCTCAAAATTTAGAAAGGTAAAGGACAGGATGTACTGAAGGGACTTGGCACATTCCATCCTGCAGAGAAGCTCATTGAGTTCAGGAAGAGAACAACTCAGGAAGTCTTTAAAATTGACTAAGTTCATTAGGCCCTTCCCTCCCCAAGCATGGATAAGCCCTAAGCACTCCTGAGAGAAGCTCTCAGTCCTGCTCGGCCACCTGGAAGAAGCAGAGACCAGTTGAGCTGCCTAGAAATCTGGGAGAAACTGAAACCTGCTGAGCTACCTGGAAAGGACACTCTGCAGCCTACTGAGCTGCCTGCAGGTTGTACACTGTGCTGCAAGTTTCCTGCTTTCATGAGCTGTCATGCACGTTAGGTTGGGCTTTTGGTGATGCTGTGTCTGTGAGTCATTTCTGCCCCTATTGTTGCAGGGAAGATCAGGCAGGACACCAGGAGTGTACAGGAAGCAGGACACCAGGCAGGACATCAGGCAAACACCAAGATTGTATAGAGAGCAGGTATTTTATTTAGATGGCCTGGTACAGAGGACTTGAGCCTCGAAAATCTAGATCCTGAAGGAAAGTAACACATATCTTTTTTTCAAAAGTTTATTATTTTTATTTTATGTGTTTAAGTGTATCACCTACATGTATGTAAGTGCACCCATGTTGGGCAATGCCCCTGGAGGTTAGGAAAGGACATAAGATCCCCTAGAATTGGAGTTACTGACAGTCGTCATCTGCCATGTGGGTACTGGGAATCAAACCTGGGTCCTCTGTAAGAGCAGCCAGTGACCTTAACCACTGAGTCATCGTTCCAGACCAACATGCATCTTTTGTACCTTAGGTCTGGGTTACAGAAAGAAGGAAGCTTATATTCTGATTGGCTGTCAGCAAAGTCTTAAAACAAGGCAATTTTTTATAAATTTAGGAAAGGAAAATACACTAAAAAATATTCTCTGTCTGAAAGTCCTTGCAGAAGTCTCCATCTGAAACAGTTTAATCGACACAGGCAGCAGTTCCCCCTAGGGTGTCAGAATTCTAACCACAAACTTGTCAGCTGAACTTTACTGACAGAGACAGAAAAAAAGGGGGGATTAAAAAGCATATTTTCCTTAAATATTCAGTAAGGAACAGAACAAACCAAATGCCAGGTTAAAAACAGAATTAAGATTGTTTATTTACTCTCTTGAGCCCTGAAAGTAGAATTGTTTTCACTTATTTTTCTGACACTTGTTGACTTCCTCGCTAACCTAAGGATAACTCAGATAAAGTTGTTTTAAAATGCTTGCTTGTTTCTTATGTTAATGAGCAAAACCCAATGTGTCTAAGATAAAGACTGTTTTGAAACCATTGTTAATGTCATATGTTAATGACTGAACTTTAAGCTGGTAGCCTTGATAATGATGTCATGGCACAAAAAGACTGTCAGCAGACCCCCTGGGGAACACACTGAAACACACTGCTATGCCTGAGAAGGACACAGACCGTGGTTCTGACTTCATTCAAAAGCATGGGAATTCTTGAAAGCCACTCTGCGATCCTGGCATTTTCGATCCAGGCATGCCACTCAACCAGCAGGCTTTCTCTGACCCAGATTTCACAACTTTTAGGATTTTCAGGAGGGGCTCCACTGATGTATGTTCCTGGGAATCCCTACCGATATTGCCTGTAAATACTCTCTTGGTTATGGTGAGTGTTCATTTGTAATTTGTGATCTGAAATATTGTTAATAAATTTAACCATTTGTGAAAGGCATTTTTGGCTCTCATGTCTTTGACAATGGCGCCACCTAACGGTGACCTTACGTCATCTCTTGCTGCTCACAGCAACAGGCTCTACATCACTATAAGTAACCCCTTACCTTACTCCTGGAAGTAACCCCAATACAATTCATTGGTTTAACAAATTGGATTTTGGTGGTATCTTTTCTTTGGTCTGTTGTTGGTTCCCTATCTGGGGTGGGTAGATATTTGTTCCAATCACCCCAGGAATAGTTTCACAAACCAAATACCCACAGGACAATCTTATTTTGAAGAATGTTGCTCACAAGGAAGTTCAGGGATATCTAAAGAACGTCTGATTGACCACAGAATATGTTGTAATTTCAGAAAGCAGTATATGGAACAGGATTGAAAGGAAGCTGTGCAGAAAGTCTATTTCCCCTTTATGCAAGTATGGCTCAGTTATCCTTCCATAGAAAAGAGGAATTACAACAAGAAAGGGACACATATGTGCTATTCTCCATGTTACCCTCAGACTTGGTACATAAATTGAATAAAAGTGATGAGATGGAGATACAGGTTGGCCATTCTTTATGGTTAGGGAGCATAAAGAAGAGAATGCAAATTGAATTTGTGCTAAATAGCTCCTCCTTGGAAGACTCAAACAAGGATGAGATAAAATGATAAGCAGCTGGGCATGAGAGTAGGAATGTGGGAAATCCAGTTCACCCGGCCGGCTATAACTGTGTTCAGTACAGAAATAGGAAGGAGGGTTACTCAGTAGGGATCCTGGTGAGGGTGTGGTGCTTTTGTGGCTTTCCTGAGCCCCATGATAAGGCATGATTTTTAGAAGGTAGGAAAAGTTTCAGAAGTTCTTACTGACTTAGATACTACTAACCTCTTAAGTATCTTCAGGCTGAGGAAATCATCTGAAAAGTGTGGAAGCACATCCAAATGATAGAAAATGGGAATTCAGTCCACAGTGGGTGCAGGAATAGGTTACAGTTCTGAAATTCTTAAGTAAATAACGGACAGATGATAAAAAAACAACGTGATTAAGAAAATTCTACACTGGCAAAATATTTTTTTTTTCTTTTTCAAGCAGGGTCTCCCTGTAGCCCCAGCTGTCCTGGAACTCACTCTATAGACCAGGCTGACCTTGAACTCACAAAGATCCGCCTGCCTCTGCCTCCCAAGTGCTAGGATTAAAGGTGTGCACCACCACACCTGGCTGGCAAAAGATTTTAAAGAAGGTTATCTTCCTGGGTTCATACACGGGATCACAGAAGACAAGGCTGTTGCAAAAACAAAGCCTAATGCCATGAGTGTGCTCCT
The DNA here is from genome assembly GCA_009823505.1 of Rhizomys pruinosus. Lineage (NCBI taxonomy): Eukaryota > Metazoa > Chordata > Mammalia > Rodentia > Spalacidae > Rhizomys > Rhizomys pruinosus. The sequence goes on along the minus strand of VZQC01003736.1, from coordinate 1,204,067 downwards.
TCCCTACTAGTTTTTGGTCATTATATGTTACTTTTCTGTTGCTGTGATAACATCACTGACAAAAGAAACTAATCAAAGGAGGGTTCACATTACTTATACTTCCAGAAGGGTAGGAGTCGATCATGGCAGAGAGGCAGGATGGCCACACCTTCTGAGACCTTTCAAAGCAGTGTCATCAACTGGGGACAAAATGTTCAAATGCCTTGAACCTATGGGGTTTCTCATTGAAACTGTCCTACTCTACTCCCTGGCCCCAATAGGTTCATGACCACATAAAATGTAAAATGCATTTAGTCCAACCTTAAAAGTCCCCATAGTCTATACCACTTTCAATACTATTGAAAAGTCCAGAGTCTGAAGTCTCTTCTGAGACTCAATGCATACTCTTTTTTTTTATTTTATTTATTTCGTATGTGTATGAATGTACTGTCTGCATGTAGGTTGGTGGACCTGTGTCATGCAATGCCACAGAGGTCAGAAGAGGGCATTGGATTCCCCTGGAACTGGAGTTAAAGATGGTTCTCAGCCGCCATGTGCGTGCTAGGGATCGAATCCGAGTCCTCTGCAAGAGTAGTCGGCACTCTTAACAGTTAGGCCATCTCTCCAGCCCTCAATGAGTACTCTTTAACTATAAGCCCAAGTACAATTAAATGGTGAATTACATGCTTTCACTGTACAATGGAGCCAAAGACACGTTCCCATTCCAAAAGGGAGAAATGGGGGCATAGTGAGGTGTGGGATGAGAGATACCGTCTTTGAAATGGATTTATCATCGGACAAGCTGTGAACTACAAAGATGGAGTCTGGTTTACTTAAAGGGAAGGACTAAAGACAAAGTCGAGCTTTCTGCAATCCTGGCATTCCCGTGATGCTCACAAGAACACACAAGGAATTCAGAGATGTGCTGATGCCGTGTTGGGGCCAGAAGCAGATAAAAAGCCCACCATGCAGGGCCAGGGGTTTCTCACCATTTTGTCATCATGGGCAGAGGACACAGAATTCATGCCAGGTCTCAGGGCAGCCACATTGGGGAATAGCTGCTCATCGTGAAAATGATGCTGTCTCCGTTCACTTTGTAAGCAAGCTTAATAACCACTCTGTTAAGATTGGAGAATCTGCTCATTGCTTTGGGGAAACCCGAGGCAGAGGTGGGGTGGGATGCTACACATGCGGGTACCTCCCAGAAAGGAAAGTCTCTGTGGCATGAGGAAACATTGGACCATAATCTGCAGGGAAAACACTAAATCCAGTTGTTCCATATCTGACTTCTGGGCTTCCCACTGGAATCTCGTTCTTGGGCTGGTACCTCTCTATATATGCAGCTCTCCTTGGCAGATGTCTCATGGCTCTAGAATTTCCAACATCTTCTTGGGGTCTCCACTGACAAACAGGGTTGTCTTTCATAGCTTCACACAATGGCCCTTCAAGGCCTCTTGGCCTGCTGGGGACTTTATGCAGGAAGGCTCCTGCTGCATGCTACCTGGCTCCAACATTATTAAACTTCCTAGTGCTTTTTTTCTCTCCAACTTCATTTTGCCTCTCTCTGCTCCACTTACTCTTTTGCTTTGCATACCTGCATGCCAGTCATCATTAATTGCCTGACCACAATTTCTGCACTAGTCCATCTTGAATTTTCCTTTGTGAAAATTAGTTCATTACTTTTCAACTTAGTCTCAGGTAAGTTTCAGGCTGTGGACAAACTCCATTAAGAGTCTGCCCAAATAAGCCAGCTGCTGCTGCCTTTATTTCCCTCTGTTCTCAGCTCTACTTTCTTCCAGGCTCATTCTAAAAAGCCTATTAAGCTCTGCTGGTAGCATTGAGCTGCTTTTCTAGTCCAAACTTGCAAAGTCTTCCACATTCTTCCAAAAACCCACATGGTCAGGTTCTTCACAACCAACAACCCACTCCTGGCACCAAACTTCTGTATTACTTACTTTTCTATTGCTGTGATAAAACACCATGGGTAAGGGAACATTATAGAAGGAAGAATTTATTTGAGCTTATGGTTTGGGAGGAATCAGAGGCCATCATAATAGGAAGCCACGTTGGCAAGAGGTAGCTGGAGCAGAAACTGGAGTGCCCACATCTTCAAGAAGGCTGGGAATACAGAGTACGACTGGAAATTCAGCAAGGCTTAAGAATCCTGAAAGCCCACCCCCAGTTATGTGACATTCTATAAATCCAGTGAGATGGGATGTTGATTTATTTTCTCCATTAGCAGCTTGGATATGATTGTCTATAATCATGAGAATTAGTATTCAGGTAGAAGACTTCCAGGTCAGTTCAAGCTCCATTGCTCCAAGCCCTGTGTCTGAAGTATGTCTTGTCTTCCATACTAGGCTCTTATCCTCAAGTTCTGGGGGAAACCCAAGAGCTCTGGCAATAGCCTGTGTCATGTGGGGAGTCTCTTGGATTACTGTGACCAGCAAATGGAAGGGAGGTCTCTCCTGGATCGCACTGTGCTCCTTCCCACACAGCTCCCAGGTCCACACATATGCTAAAGTTCAGACACTGCATGTGTATTTGTCAGGGTGTTCCTGAGCCCAAACATGTCTCTCTAGTTTCTATACAACCCAAACTCTACTAATTTCCCTCTTTCGCCCTGTGTCCAAATTTCTACCTCCCTCCCAAGCCCAAGCACCCCCATTTCCTCCACCCTTCCCCCTAACACCCGCCTCCCACTATCTCCCCTCTCCTGAATTCCCTCCCCACCCTGTTCCCATGATCCCCTGCATGTGCCTCCTTCCTCCCCTCCCAGCTGAAGTCTTCCATTTTCCTCCCCTCCCACTTGGTAACATCTATTTCCTACAATCCCTCTCTTTCTGGCTCTTTTTTTTTTTCCCTTTACATTTTGTGGCTCCTGTTATTACACTGGAATATATATTCACGTTTAAGGGACTGGTGCTATGACATGCATATGAGGGAGAACACACATCACTCACTCTTCTGAGTTTCTGTTACTTTGCTAACAGTTTATTATAGTTCCATCTATTTACATGCAAATTTTATTATCTCAACAATTCTTACAGCTGAGTAGAACTCCGTTGTGTAAATGTATCACATTTCCATTATCCCTTTATCAGTTGAGGGACGTTTAGGCTGTTTCCATTTCTTAGTTGTTGTGAAAAGAACAACAACAAATACAGATGTAGAGGTATCTCTAAAGTGGGATATTTGGCAATAGGCCAAGGAATAGTATAACTGGATTATACAGTAGATTCATTTTTAGTTTTTAAAGAGTGCTCCACACTGCTTTCCATAATTATTCTACGAGTTTGCATTCCTACCAACAGTGAAGGAGAGCTTCCATTTCTCCACATCCTCATCAGTATTTGCTTCCTTTTGTTTTCTTGGTCTTACCCAATCTGACTGGGGTCACATGGAATCTTGAAGTGATTTTGATCTGCGTTTCTCTAATTACCAAGAATGATAATCAATTATAAGACGTTTCTTAGCCATTTATATGTTTTCATTCGAGATGAAAAAAAAACTCTCTTCGGATGCATAGCCCATCTTTTTATTGGTCATTTATTGTCTCGTTTCTTGTTTCCTGTTTCTTTGTATACTCTGGATATTAATCTTCTATCAGAAGCAAAGCAGGTGAAGATTCCTCCCACTCACTGGGTTTCTTCTTCATTTCCTTGGATATTTTTTTTCTTTTTTGCTGTACAGAAGTTTTCTAACTTAATGAGGTCCCATTTGTCAATCATTGCCTTTAATGCCTAAGCAGCTGATGTCCAATTAAATAAGTCTTTTCCTACACCTATAACTTGTAGGTTTACTCCCAACATTTTCATCTAACAGTTTCAGAATTTCAGGTTTCATATTGAGGTCTTTGATCCATCTGGAGCTCACTTCGTGCAAGGTGAAAGATAAAGGTCTAGTTTCATTATTCTACAGCTGGAGATCCGGTTTTGCCAGCACCATTTGTTGAAGAGGCTGTCTATCCTCCCTTGTGTGTTCTTGGCACCTTTGTCAAATATCAGGTAGCTGAAATTAGATGTACTCATATTGGGAATTATATTTTGTTTCATTGATCTACTTGTATATTTTTATACCAGTACCATGCTGTTTTTATGACTAGAGCTCTGTAGAATTTTCTGAGAACTGGAAGGGTGATCTCCCAAACATTGTTCATTTTCCCCAAGATTGCTTTGGATAACCGGGGTCTTTTGTGATTCCATGTGAATTTTAGGATTTTTTTTTCTAGCTCTTCAAAGAATGTCTTCATTATGTTGATTAGCATTCCATTGAACCTATAGATGCTTTTGGAAAGATGGTCATTTTCATATTAATTCTTCCAATCCATGAGCATGTTAAGTCCTTCCATCTCTCCTGGTGTCTTCCTCTATCACCTCCTTTATTTTTTATTTTTTTATTTTTTTTATTTCTTGAGTAACGTCTTTTTTTTCTTTATTTGTTTATTTTTTAAAAGGATTCTACAAGAGCACAGTTGTTTTCAGATCACATTGACATTGCTCAGTTTTATCACCTACTTTAAAAGTTTAAAATTTTTCATTATACAAATCTTTAATATCTTTGGTTAGATTTATTCCCAAGTATTTTTTGAGGCTATTGGGAATGGGAACATTCCATTGAATACATTTTTTGATTTTTTTTTTGTTGTTGGCATATAAGAAGCTGACTGATTTTTGTAACTTGGTTTTGTAACCTGGGACTTTCCTGAAAGTATTAATAATTTCCAATAGTTTTCTGGTGGAATTTTGGGGATATTTTATGTATAATAGTGATAGTTTGACCTATTTTTTTCTAATTAGTACTACTTTAATTTTCTTTTTTTCTCTTATTGCTCCAGCAAAAATTTCAAGCACTATGTTGAACAGGAGTGGAGATAGTGGACATACTTTTCTGGTTCATGATTTTAATGGGAATGCTTCCACTTTTTCTCCATTTATAATGATTTTGGCTGTGGGTTTGTAGTATAGAACCTTAATTATGTTGAGGTATGTTCCTATTGGAACATTGTTGAGGCATTTTATTGGATTTCATCAAAAGGCTTTTCTGCATCTATTGAGATGACCATGTGATTTTGTATTTAAGTTCATGTATATGATTAATTATATTTATTGACATGTATATTGTATCATCCCTGTTTCTTAGGAATAAAGTTAACTTGATTATGGTGGATGATTTTTCTGATGTGTGATTGTATGCAGTTTGCAAGTATTTTGTTGATAATATTTGTCATAAAGGATACAGGAATGTGGTGGGCTTGGAAAATACATCCATCAGGGCTAATTATTACATGGGGGCAAGGGAAGATCCCCATTTACTTTCCCATTCTTATTTCTTATCCTATCTAGGGGCCTTTCAGGGTTCAAAGTTCTTAACTACCATTCAAAGTCTAAAAGACTCCAAAAGTATAGCTATAGAGAAAAGAAATCCCTGGGTTGCTGTCTTTGAAGGACAAGTAAATGCAAGAGTAGTTAGGTGCATGTGCTAGACAAGAAACCAGGAGAAATAAGAGCAGAGTAAATTTTAAATGTCCAATTTACATTCCATTAGAATTTCTTGATGAGGACCTCCAAAAATATCCATTTATTGGGTTTCTCATTATTTCTCATTTGGCCATGATGGTTAGACACAGGATTTGTTTTTCAGGAATTTTGCTTGCTAGAGTCACAGTGTGAGTTCCCTCTTAAATGGCTTCTAGATAGGGAAAGAAGAAATTTAGTCATCATTTAATTTTGATAGCAATAGTGGGCTTGTCATTCTTGGCTGCAGGTTGCAATACAGTGTTGGACTAGGCCAAGTTAGTTTTACACCTGAGTAGTATTTTATCATGGAGAAAAATATTAGTGAGAATTATCTAAGCAATATCTTGTATGAACTTTTAATCCTGATGTCTGGGAAACACAATTTCTTGGACTTTAAAGAAGTATACGGATCACTTTAATCTTTGGTTATATTTCCTTTTTGGTGTTTAAGGCCATGCAGTTCACCCAAATTAACCAAGTTTTGTTTTCCTCAAGGTCAGTTGAAGATCTGATCCTTAGGGGTCACTTGGGTTTTGGGGGTAGTCCCTGGATCTTTTGGCTTTTTAAAAAATCAATTCCATCTATAGGAGGATGAGTCATGATGTCCTCCTTGACCAAGGCTTTTCTTGGAGGAATGAGGAGAATTTTCATCTGTGTAGACCTTCCTCTTCATAGACTAGACACTGGCTGGCTTGAAATCCTCTAGTGGGATCTCCATGATCTCTCTGAACAAGAGGATAGTTACAGGACATTTTGAGAGATGCCCCATAGTCCCCTGGAACTTAGTCAACCTTGGAGGGCAAGGAACAAAACTGTCCTTTAAGTCCTTTTGACCAGATTAGTATGGTTATTAACCATCTAAGATGTTTAGGTGCACCAGTCTGATATTTTTAATTGATTAATTTAATTGATTAAAGCTAAAAAAAAAAAACCCAAACATTCTTGAGTAAATGTTGACTAGAAGACATCATAGGTTAGGCAGGCATAGCATAGGAATGAGATTTAAAATAATTATTTTAAGTATGTCTCAAATGAAGGCTATTGTACTAGAAACAAAAGCAGCTTCCTTTCATCCCCAGTCCCCTATATACTGATTTATAGCATTTCAGAAGGGAAAGGGCATATCCCATACCTATAGACAGGAAATAAATGGATTAGGATTCAGACCAAGCTCACATAAACTGTCTCTTTCTGGGCTGTATACCTCTGGTTTAAGGAGGTAAAACCTAGCTCAGCATAAGCCAAATTATCTTGTTATAGGCAAAAGAAAGTATCTAAATAACACTTGCATAATACAGAAAAACATAAAGGACATCTTTCAGTAGTAATAGCTAACACAATACTTGTCTGCATCCCTTTAATCCAAATCTGTAAGTGGGTGTCCAATACAAGCCAGAGGAGTAGACTGAAAATTAACAATTCTATATCTCTATAATCCTGTTCAGACCTTCAGTGAACTTGCTTAAGTGTTTTTATTATTCCTTCTATTCTGGAAATACCCAACCATCTTAATTTTTAAAAAAATATATAATCTTATTTTAGATCCTTTTACCAACCTTTAACCTTTACTTCCTTCCTTAATACCATGAGGCATAATAACATTCACAAAAAAATTTACCATTTGTTGTGAAGATTTACTAAGTAATTAATATTTATTCCTATGTGTATATGAACAGTTATCTCAATATAGTATTATAATGTATAAATTTTGAGATATCCTTATAAGCCTTGAAGCAGGTTTTAAGTGGGCAGTTCTATTTCAAATGTTTAGAGATATTTTACCCAGGTTTGGCAAATATATGGACCTTAACAAACCTGTGTATTGAATCAAAAGAGGCCATAGTGGTAAAATGTTTCTTTTATATAAAAATATATAAATGCAGAAATAAATTGCACCCTAGAGCAGAAGTAATTATCTCTTAAAATCATTTCATATTCTTAAGGAATAGGAACCATGTTGTAATTTAACAAGTTTAGCTTAAATGAGAACTTATTAGTCAATTTGTTTTCAAGTAAATTATTAATTTTAAATAATTGTTCCCTTATTATTAAACATAAGTCTACAAATTCAAACAGTTCCACAAAATAAATACTGTGGTTAGATACACCATTATGACAAACTAGTTTCAAAGGATGAAACCTTGACACCTTGATGAAAATTCTTATCAGAATAAAATATGACTCCAAAATTTAAAATAGTCAAAGTAATAACATTTAAAACTTTTCATGGTTTACATAGTACTAAGAGTCTCTAGCTGTGGAACACATTTTCAATTGTAAGTTAATATGAACATATTGAAAATAATTATGGTGATGACATCAATTTTAGTCTTACTTTATAGTATTATTTTTATATTTATTTTTATTATTATGAGTTCCACTAAGTCTCCATTGATTCTTCTTTATTATTTCATAAATGTATATAAAAAATTCTTAAAAGCTAACAGTACTTTATACAGAAACACACACACACACACATATATATATATATACACATGCGCACACACAAACACACATGCACACAAACACACATATGATGAGATGAATCTCATCTAAGTAGTGGCTATACAGAATTGAGCCACTAAATTTCTCCTAAACATAAGGGCTTTTACTTGAAGAAAGCATTTTCAGAAATGTAATTTACATTCTAATATGGTAAATATTCATATCTGCATTTTAAACTTAATCAATGATGGCAAACAGGATTATACATTTCATTTGTACTCAAAGTTAAGCATACCCCAAATTTGTAGTATGATTAAAACAAGTTAAGGTTTAAAAGGGTTTAATTAAAGACAATTCCATTAAAGGAGAAGGTAAACAAAAGGATAACAAAAGGTACTCAGTCTTAATAAAGCAATACAAAATTTATCCATTGAAGACTATTTAAAGTGAAAGACCCCCAATTCCTTGGGAGGACTTCCACTCAAGTCTCAAGATTGTATGACACCCAACAAAATCAGCCAGAGACCTTTCTTGCTGCAAATACACGAGGTTTATTCGGGAGGGAACCAGTGCACTGGGGCCGAGCTCGTAACCCACGCAGGGGCAGAGGAGGTCGACCCCCAGGGACTGGGATGGGGAACTTTTAAAAGCAGAGATCACAAGGTATGGGGAAATGGGGGAAGGGTAGTGTAATAGTAAAAGAATCTTATCTCGGCACGCAGGCCTGCGACACACAGGCGGGAGTAACCTAGTAAAATATTCCTCAGGAATCAGTTAAGCAAATATTTCCGAGAACGCAGCGGGTTTTTGTGGTTAGCTAGTTCCTGAATTAGTGAACAGGCAAAAGGGGGGGAGGTTGCGGGGAGAGCTTGTAGCGTACATGACTTGGAGGCTTCCTATGATGGCGGTACCGTGGTTCCTAAAGACAGGTTTTAAGTGCGCATAAAATCTTGGAGCAGGGGTCCTTCAAAAGCATAGTTTATGTTTATATTTATTTATAGAGTATAAATGGTTTTCATGAGTATGATTTAATTACAGTTGTTTCCAAATAACTACCTCCCACTTATTGTGCAGGAAGTGACACAGCATGAAGGATGAAAGCACATGGAAGGCAGGTTCAGAGGGTCCAGCCTGCCAAGTCAGTGGGACAGCCGTTCAGGGCCAGGGTGGCTTTTGCTTCCTATGACTAGGAAGGGAGGGAGAAACACTGCAAAGGAAACAGACACAAAATCACATTATGGCCCAGTGCCCAATTGACACACTCTACAGAACACTTGTGGGTTAATTCTCAGACATGACTAGAGGTTGTTCAGTGTATATATAAAAGGATATAGTGCTTGGTGTAATTCCGTCCTGTGTGTCTGTTCTCCGCAGCGTTATTAGTTATCTCCGTCTGGCCTCTCACGGAGCTACTCCGCCTCATGGAAGACTCTATGGACTTGGACATGAGCCCTCTGAGGCCTCAGAAGTACCTTTTCGGCTGTGAACTAAAGGCTGACAAAGACTAACACTTTAAGGTGGATAACGATGAAAATGAACACCAGTTATCATTGAGAACAGTCAGTTTAGGAGCTGGTGCAAAGGATGAGCTATGCATTGTAGAGGCAGAGGCAATGAATTATGAAGGCAGTCCAATTAAAGTAATGCTGGCAACACTGAAAATGTCTGTACAACCAACAGTTTCCCTTGGGGGATTTGAAATTACACCGCCTGTTGTCTTAAAGGTGAAGCGTGGTACAGGGCCTGTACATATTAGCGGACAGCACCTCATAGCTGTGGAGGAAGGTGCAGAGTCTGAAGATGAGGAGGAGGAGGATGTGAAACTCTTAAATATATCTGAAAAGCAATCTGCCCCTGGAAATGGTAGCAAGTTTCCACAGAAAAAAGTAAAACTTGCTGATGAAGATGATGAGGAGGATGAAGATGATGATGATGATGATTTTGATGATGAGGGAACTGAAGAAAAAGCCCAAGTGAAGAAATCTATCCAAGATACTCCAGCCAAAAATGCACAAAAATCAAACCAGAATGGAAAAGACCTAAAACCATCTACACCAAGATCCAAAGGTCAAGAATCTTTCAAAAAAACAGGAAAAAACTCCTAAAACACCAAAAGGACCTAGTTCTGTAGAAGATGTTAAAGCAAAAATGCAAGCAAGTATAGAAAAATGTGGTTCTTTTCTCAAGGTGGAAGCCAAGTTCATCAGTTATGTGAAGAACTGTTTCCGGATGACTGACCAAGAGGCTATTCAAGATCTCTTGCAGCGGAGGAAATCTCTTTAAGAAAATAGCTCAAACTGTTTGAAATATTCTGTCTTACTTCATTTCTGTAATAGTTGATATCTGGTTGTCCTTTTTATAACACAAAGTGATAATTTTCCCTACCGTGTTTGATAAATGTTGTCCAGGTTAAATTGCCAAGAATGTGTTGTCTAAAATGCCTGTTTAGTTTCTAAGGATGGAACTCCCCTTTTTACTTGGTTTTAAGTATGTATGGAATGATATGATAGGCTGTAGTAATAGTGGTGGTCAGACATGGAAATGGTGGGGAGACAAAAATATACATGTGAAATAAATTCAGTAAAAAAATTTTAAAGATAAAAGAATATAGTAATTTTCATAAAATACAATAAACATAATAAAGCCTAAGGGTAAATATTCTGAACACATTGTAGCTATCTCTGGATGTTCTCTTGGAGGCAAAAGACTGGACTAGCTTTGGCCATCTTAGAGATCAGCTCTTAACATGCACCCAGGAGAAGCCAGGTGCTACTATGTCTGACCAAATGCTAAAGTATGGGTGAGGCTTGGGATTTGCAAATGGGTCTCTGACCAGAGAAACAGAAGTGGGACTGCAAAGTGGCCACCTCCTAGAGCCTGGGGGGCTCTCCCAAGTTTTAGAGAAATCCATTCAAGTCAAACCAGGATTCCAGGCTTCAATTCCTGATGAGAATTTTATAACTAGAAAAAGGAAGTTTAAAGCATAATTTAGCATTAGCATCAAAGGGAAAAGAGGTGCTAGACATCCTAGCCAGCAGGACTTACCAGGAAGAACTCGTCCCAGCCCCCGACAGGCTACATTTGCCTCCATGCAAAGTCTCATTACAGGAAACAGAGGATATAGGAGAAGAGCAGAAAAGACGAGATGGGAAAACCAGCCCAGAGTTTACCCCAGCTCTGAAGATGTGTTAACAGAGTAACTCAAACCTACAACCAGCTGGAGTTTGGTTTTCTCAAACTGTATTTCCAGCCTCTCGAGATCTTAAAGCAATAAATACCAGACTGAATCTCAAAACCAGAATTCTTTCAAAGCAAGCAAACAAAAGAGATTACTCAAAACAACCATTGTGAATGCAAACCTAAACCAAGAGTTATCTAATGATAAGATTAAACAACCAGGTCAGATATTGCTTCTTATAAATAATTAGCATTAATAGTTGTTGAGACATCTTAATAGACACAGAGACATTTTTAAATAAATTTTAAGATGTTCAAGTTAGCCAAAGTTATTTAAGGTCTTTGAATGCATTATCAAAATATTCATATTCATAAAACTTCACATGTGTATTTTAATTGGGCATGCCATGAAAACAAAAATAAAACTGATAATTCTTTGCACAATAAAAGAATGAAAAGAAAAAATGAAGTGGCCAGTTTGGTTTGTCAGAGACAATATATGAAGACAATTATCACAGACAAACATAACAGAATTATGTGAGATCTCAACACATGAAAAAACTTATAGACACATATGATATTATTACATGAAATCTCAAAAACACACAAAATGATTATCACAGACATATATGATATAGTTACATGAAAACTAGGTGTACCGGAAACACAGCAATCAAGAAACTTGATTATGATGATCTTTTGAAAGTAGACACTTTGTCTTTTAAATCTGGTCAAGAGAACACTTCATCCACAATTTTGAAACTATGCAGCAGTTCTCCCTCTTCTTTGAGTAAGTATTAGGCTGGGTTTTAGGGTTCAAGTAGCCTCCATCTAAACTCAGGGACATTCCCCCTGCATGCTCTGATATCAAGCCTCTCAACTTCACAGAAAGTTATCAGTTTGGAGGGGTCTGTCTTAACACCACAATCCCCCACATTGCCTTCTTATTCCTATTAAATTTCTGTCTACCTAGATGGTGCCAGCACCTCAGAATCACATCGAGGTTTTAATTTTTGTCCTCTTTCCCCTCCTACAGGGGATCAACTTGCACCAAGTTCCACACGTCTGTCTAATTTGAAAGGGCCCTTACCTGGTCCAGAGATCCATTTTTTATCTCAGTCACACTTCACCTGGCGAGAAGCTCCGATAGACCCTCTGCAGCTTTCTATGGCTTCCTATGTAATGTCAATCAACACACCAAGACATTCTTCAAAGTGCTAGGAAAAAAAGTCCTGGAATTCATATAAAGCACAAAGACCCTGAATAGCCAAAGCAACCCTGAGCAAAAAGGACAGTTCTAGGGGTATTACTATATCAAATATCAAACTAAATTACAGAACTGTAGTCATAAAACCAGCACAAAAACAGACACATGGATCAATAGAGCGTAATTTAAGTCCAAAACATGAGTACATGCAATTTCAGCCACTTGATATTTGACAAAGTTGCCAAGAACACTCAATGGAGGAAAGATAACATTTTCAGCAAATGGGCCTGGAAAAGCTGCATCTCCACCTGTAGAATAATGAAATTAGACCTTTATCTTTCACCTTGAACAAAAGTCAGCTCCATATGGATCAAAGACATCAATGTGAAACCTGAAACTGTGAACCCATCAGAAGAAAACACTTGGCAGTAACCTACAATATATAGGTGTAGGAAAGACTCTAAATCAGAAGTTTGCTCAGGAATTAAGGTCAACAATTAACAAGTGGTACCTCATTAAACTACAAAATTTCCTATACAGGAAAAGAAATAATCAAAAACTTTAAAAGAGAACTCACTGTGGGGAAAAATCTTCATCAGAGAAACGTCTGACAGAGATTTAATATCAAAAAGAGATTTAACATCAAAACTATATAAAGGACTCAAAAAACAAAGATGACCCAATTAAAAGATGGAGTAAAGAGCTGAACAGATACTTAAATGAAGAAGTAAAGATGGCTGAGAAACATCTTTAAAAGTGTTCAACACCTCTAGCCGGGCATGGTGGTGCACACCTTTAATCCTAGCACTTAGGAGGCAGAGGCAGGTGGATCTTTGTGAGTTCAAGGCCAGCCTGGTCTACAGAGTGAGTTTCAGGACAGCTGGGGCTATAGGGAGACCCTGTCTCAAAAAGACAAAAAAAAATAGGGAATGCAAATTAAAACCACCTTAAGATTTCATCTTACCCAGAGTAAGACTGGCAAACATCAAGAGAACAAATGATAACCAAACTCTGTGGAGGATGCGGAGAGATGGGAACACTTATTCGCTGCTGGTGGGATTGCAAGCTCGTGCAACCCTTATAGAAAGTGGTATGGAGAACATTTAAAAAATACAAATGAACCTACCCTGTGATATGGCTATACGTCTACTTTGCAAATACTCAAAGGGCTCATCCAGGGATACATGGATGACCATGTTTGCTGCTGCTCTTTTCACAATAGCTAAGATATGGAAGCAACCTAAGTGTCCCTCAGCTGATGAGCAGATAATGAAAATGTGATACGTTTATGTAATGCAGTTCTACTTGGCAGTAAAGAAAGATGAAATAGTGAAATTTGCAGGTAATTGGATGGAAATAGAAACTCTCATACTATGTGAAATAACACAGACTGAGAAAAACAAATGATGGTTGTTCTCCCTCATTTGTGAATCCTAGCACCAAATACTTATATACATATATCCCAGTCACCACCTATCAAAAAAGCTTCTTTCTTAACAGACTGAGGTTATTACAGAGTTCCATAACTGCTCATGCATGGAGATTTTGTGTGAATTTCCCAAGCCTAAGAGACACATCTCTCAAGCAACCTCTACACGTAAGGCTCACACAGATACAACAGGGGATAAAGAGAACACTAATTCATCTTTGAATTATCATCAGTGAAGCTCCCTCATGCAACAGAGAGGCAGGTTTAGAAAAGGTCACAAATAACCAAAACATAGAGAAAAGTCTAGAGAGTGTGAGTCCTTGGACAGGATTCCTATATTAAACTGTATACATCCAGGGCTCAGAGACCATTGTGGAAAGGGAAAATTGTTAGATCCAGGGAGGGAGTGCATGACCCTATGGAAATAGACTCCTACAGCCTCCTATGACACTGCTCTTATGAACCTATAGCAGTGGTGTCAGCATGCAGAAGTCCATCCAAACTTAAGCAGACAAAACACAGAACTGTGGAAATGCACTAGGCCCTGACCTCAGTCAAAGAATTATTAGCAGCTTATTACTACTGTGTAAAGGAGAGACTCTAGATAACCTGATGTATTAGTCAGGGTTCTCTAAAGAAGCATAATCAATAGAACATATATATATATATATATATATATATCAATTGATTAATTGATTGATTGATTTGTTCACTGGATAGAGTCCAAAGATTCCAACAAAACAATAGCCGTACTGCACCAGAGAGGCTGAGAATCCAGGCAGTTACTCAGGCCATGAGGCTGGGTGTCTAAGAAGTCCCAATCCAGTGTTGAAGGCCCAATGGGCTCTGGGAGATCTACCCATCTCAGTCCATGCTGGGATCCAAAAAGTTGATCACAGCAGCAAGACAAACTCACCAGTGAGAAAAAAGGCAAGCAGCAGGAAAAACATAGGGACCAGCTCCCTCTGCCATGGCCTTTTATACTGGCTGCCAGCAGAAGGTAACACCCACATTTAGGGTGGGCCATCCTGCTTGAGATAATCCAATCTGAAGTTCTCTTTCTCATATTTGTTCATCCCTAATCCAATCAAGTTCACCCGGGATTAACCATCACATCGGCCTAGACCACAGTGGATGAACTTGCAATGAGGGATACCTGGGGATACCAAGTTGACAGGATAGGCCTTAATACAAACGAGAGATTTTATGAAATCGACTGTGTGTGGGGGGTGGCTATTTACAGACACCAGTAGAAAAGGGGTATCAATTTGACTAAGAAGTTTCTGTATGAAATATACAGAAATTCAGTAAAAATGTAAAAAAAACAGAGAAATATCTTCTTGATCAATTTCCCTTTGATTAGAATGAAGTAACTAACCCTCTTTAACTCTTCTGAACAGTTTTAATTTGAAGCTTCTTTTTGTCAAGTATTAGTATTACAACACCTGCTTTCTTCATAGAACCTGTGTGTGGAATTAATTTTTTTTTAATTTTTCAACACTAAGGTTGTGCCTGTCTTTGAAGGTGAGATGAGTTTCTTGAAGACAACAGAAAGGTTTCCTTTCTTTTTTTTTTTAAGTTTTTTTTTTTTTTATTTCTGTATGTGTGAATGTACTGTCTGCATGCAGGTTTGCGCACCCATGTCATGCAATGCTGCGGAGGTCAGAAGAGGGTGTCGGATTCCCCTGGAACTGGAGTTCTCCTGAAATTGGAGTTCCAGACGGTTCTCGGCCGCCATGTGGGTGCTGGGGATCAAACCCGGGTCCTCTGCAAGAGCAGTCGGTGCTCTCAACCACTAGGCCATCTCTCTAGCCCCTCCTTTCTTTTTTTTTTTAACAATTTTTTATTGAGCACATTTCATACAACATTTCTTAATCAAATTTAGACTCATTTCCCCATACATGCCC
>VZQC01003736.1:1089004-1183930 GCA_009823505.1 Rhizomys pruinosus | reverse complement strand
AGAGTTAGTCCAAACTAGCCTGTCAGTCACCGGAACAGTACAAAGTCACTCAGAAAAACTTGTTTGTTTTAGAGACTTTGTTTGTTTTAGAGCAACAGCATAAAGGTTGCATAAAATGGAGACCATGGAAACAAGTCCTGAAACATTGTCCACACCTATCCCTTGAGAATGCCTAATACTTCTGTAATAAAAATCTTACACTCTGTGATCTGTGCTTCTCATCTTAATTCTTTTGATGAAGATCACAAGGACTGGAGAACCTCAGGGGACCCCAGGATGAGATCCCCATGACGGTATATGAAATTTTATAATTTAATTTATGAAATTCATCTCTTACCTGTGCTGGATCATTTTAGGCTTTTAATTTACAAGGAAAATACATTAGCCTTGAACAGAAAAGGGAGAGTGGCTTCCTTCCAGTTAAGTCCATCCTAAAATTATTACGTGACTCAACGTGCCCAAAAAAGACTACTTAGCCAAATAATTAGAATTTTGAAAAACATTTATTTTCATCTTCTATTTTTTTCCATATTCTCTTTTTATATTTGGAAGTAAAATGTCATTCTTTGATGTGCCCTGCTTGGTAAAATGCCATTCTATTTATCCTATTATAGTTTAAGTTATTAGTAAATGCCTTTCTATTTTTCAAATTTGGGATTCCAAGGAGTGATGTGCACTGGAAGACAGTCATTCATTTGCTATTTCTCCATTAAACCTCAGCTCTGTTTATCTGTATACAATTGAAAAACTGTAGATCTAAAGAAAATCAAGATCACATGACAAAATAATGGGCCAATTATATGCAGCTCCAGGTCCATCAGTGGAGACCAGTGCCTTCCTCTTTGAAAGCATATAATCCTTTTGAAATATCTCTTTGTTTTTTTTTTTTAGAGAGAGAATGTCAAAAAAGCAGAGTCTAATTTTATGTGCCTGGGAGTAGCTATCTAAGCTTCAGGCAACACAAACGCTGCTATTACTGGGGAGTAAAAGCTCTGCATAATTAACAGACATCATCAGCCTTACAGTTCCTGTAGAATGCTGGAAAGTTCCTTGCCTGAAGGCTGCACTCATCCCAGTAAGTCTGTTTATCCTGTCCAGGATTAGATTAGTTTAATTATTATGAAAAAGGCTGCTAAATTCTTACAGCCTAATTATGCAAATGTTTCTAAATGTTCACAAAAGTAATTTATTTATTTGGAGATAAATGAATCTGTTTTGTCATAAAACAGATTGCAGTCCTAGCAATGTGAAAGCAGGGTTATGTAGCCTTTGGCAAATCTTTCACCACAAATATCAGTGGGATTTCTAGATTACAACATTTAAAAATATATAAATGTTTTTAGCAGGTTTTTATTGTTTTTGTAAATTGTGGTAATCTTGGAAGGAACTATCACAGGTTTAATACTAACTAATCTTGTTATGAAAACATGGTTTCTCAGCAGAAACATTTAAAAGATGCTGATAGCTAAAACATTTCTAGTAGACCTTTCTGGGTACACCTGTTCTATTATGCTTCAGGGATGACACCCTCACCTTATTGGGAGTTCTTTCTCCCTATTCCTTATAATATTATAGTTTAAGCTATTAGTAAAACAAAATGATGAAAACTAATAGCACATATTTAAAGACGTCATATTATACATAACAATTTTACCTATAAAATTGGGATTTCATTTAAATAAATTAAATCAAGTTCCTATATGAAAAATGGCTTTCAAATAATCTTTTAAATAAAAACTCCACACATAAGTAATTAAAACTTACAAACTTTGACACACACTTTTGTAGTGTCATTACCAACAGTACCTCTAATAATGGCCAAGAATATATATCATCACTACTAATATGTAAATAGTAAAATGAACCCAAACTTGGATGATAATGATCTTGATGAAGATGATGACAGATTGATAAGCATTCCAACATAAAAACTCACTATTACTGCTTTCTGTGGTTGTGATTAGCTCCTGCCATATATATAATCTCATTTAATCAACAATTACTTTCCATTGTGAGTACAAAGCTCTTAAGCTATGAGACTTGGTCTGTCTTGTTAGTAAGGCTTTTAGTTGCCATAGCAAAATTCTCAACAGGCTACCTTAGAAGAAGGAAGGATATTTTTAGCTCAGAGTTTCAGTTGATCCCTTCCATAATCTCAGAGCCATTGATTTTGGCCCATGAGTAAACAGAACCATGGGCAAGGG
Organism: Rhizomys pruinosus; assembly: GCA_009823505.1. Classification (NCBI taxonomy): domain Eukaryota; kingdom Metazoa; phylum Chordata; class Mammalia; order Rodentia; family Spalacidae; genus Rhizomys; species Rhizomys pruinosus. Next base: position 1,181,726 of record VZQC01003736.1, on the reverse strand, counting down.
TAGCATGTGCTGGAAGCTATCTACTGATGGAAGAGTGGTATGGGTGGGCAGTGGGTAGGGATATGCACACCCCCTAAAGATGCAGCCTCCATGACGTTCTCCAGCCAAGCCCTACCTCCTAAGGTTTCTAGAACCTTTCAGAAAGTGCTACCAGCTGGGGATAAATAATTTCAACCCTTGACAGTGTGGGGCATTTCATATTCAAACTGCAACAGTTATCAACAGCCTTATATCTGACATGTGGAGAGAACCCACCAAGCAATGCAGCTTTGGGCACTGATAATAAAGCCCACATATTTCCAGACCCTCACTAGCAATTATAAATTGAATGTTAGTTTAAAAAAAACCTTGCTATGAAAACATTGTTTCTCAGCAGAAACATTTAAAAGATGATGATAGCTAAAACTTTTCTAGTATACCTTTCTGGCTACATCTGTTCTATTGTGCTTTAGGACAACACCCTCACTTTATTGTGAGGGGAAACAGAAGCAGGTGCATCTCTGTGAGACAGAGGCTAGCCTGGTTTACATAGTGAGTTACAGGTCAACTGTAACCAGGAGACCTTGTCTCAATAAAAGAATATCAGAGCAATGAATATTCTGGATCAGGCCTGATTAGTCTTACCGTGAGAAGCCGTATCCTGATCAGACGGGAGAACACGAACCAGAGAACTCTTGGCAACAGATGACAGACGCAGAATTTGACTGATACCCGAGATAACAAGTCTATATAGAAGTTTGTATAACTTATGTATATCTATATATGATATAATACATGAAAGATGGATATATATATATATATACATATACAAGATTTCAATAGCAAAATGCAAAAGACTGTGTTCTTTCGAAGCAACCAGCATCTCTTGCCATTATTTCAGTAGTCAAAATTCTCTTTCATGTGAGCTGCTGATTCTATCCTTATGTTGAAAAGGATCATCCTGGTTCCATACATCCGTCCATGAAGACAGGCATATAATAGTTGAGAATATCAGGTTCTTCAGTAGAAATTCAATTCCAGATCATAAAGTGAACATGGCATTTTTCATCTAAAGTTTATGGCTTGATGTCTGTCTTTGGCATGATGGTTGGTGTACACAAAGGGCATCTTGCTTCACTAAGACACAGTCTGTCTGTAGAAGAAGCAAGTGGCAGAGGAAAAAGTTGAGCCTCTGGGTCCAGCCATGCTGAGATAGGATCTCACCCTGGATTTTACAACATTTGAATCAATAAATCCCCTACATAAGCTAATCTGATTCTTCTCATTTGTTTTTGTTGTTGTTGTTGTTGTTTATTTTGTTTTATTTTATGTTCATGAATATTAGTATATTGTCTGCATGTATGTCAGTGCAACTGTGCTGTGCAATGCCCGTGGACCACCAAAGAATGCATCTGATCCCTGGGGACTGGAGTTATGGACAGTTGTTAGCTTCCTGTACCTGCTGGGAATCAACCCAGATCTTGTGCATGAGCATCCAGTGCTCTTAGATGCTGAACCACCTCTCCAGTCCCCACTTGATTCTTCTCGCTTGTAACCAGAGTTGTACTGAAAGGAGAAAGTTCAAAGTTCCAGTGAAATGTGCTATAAAACAACATCTCCTTAGATTTATGTTTATATCATTGATATTGAAGTTAGTTTGGTTTAAGAAAAAATAAGTTGTAGCCGGGCATGGTGGCGCATGCCTTTAATCCTAACACTTGGGAGGCAGAAGCAGGTGGATCTTTGTGAGTTCAAGGCCAGCCTGGTCTACAGAGTGAGTTCCAGGACAGCTGGGGCTACAGGGAGATCCTGTCTCAAAAAAACCAAAATAAATAAATAAATAAGTTGTATTCAAGTAAGAGTCCTAAGTCCAACAAATAGCATTTTATCAATGCTACTTATATACATTGCGTTTTTTTCCCTTTAATATTTAGGGAACATATGTAGCCAACTTCTAGGACCTTGGTCAGAAACACGTATTAGCAGTTTTATCTATTTGTTGTGCCTTTAATATTTATGGAGGGTAAATCTCAATAGTGATATAAAACTGTACAGAAATCTTTCTTTAATTAAAGGGTCCGATTATAAGAGAATAATCTATTCAAAGAAATGTATTAGGATAATGGAATTTTTATTTTTGAATTTTCATGGGTTTAAAGGCTATTTAAATTAGCAGGAGAATGGGTCTATAACTGTATTCTAGCTCAGAAGATCTCCTGTGTAATAAATGAGTCATACGAACAGTATGTCAACAGGCTTCTCTGATATTGCAATGATCTTACTGAAGCCATTAGAAGCTGTTTGCTGTCAGTTAAATGATCATATCTCAACTGCACCTGCTTTATAATTATTCACTTGAAGCAAAATCATTAACACATTCCTTAAGTCATTTACAGGCAATTTGACTTAGCATTAACACTTTGCTCTTTGTAACAAGTTAATGAAACATATAAATATAGGGATTCACAAAAATTTTATGCAATTCACATAATTGAAAAAAGAGGTACAATTTTTGTAAGTTGTTTATCTTTTCATAAATCATGGTTGAAACTCATTAGCAATTATGATATTAAAGAAAGTTTCTGAAGTAAATATATAAACAATAGCAAAGACAAATTAATACAACATTTTCTTTCAGTATTACCAACCAGTAGAATATTTTGGGGGGTATTTTTAAGTCAGGGTCTCTCTTTTAGTCCCAGCTGTCCTGGAGCTCGCTATATAGACCAGGCTGGCCTTGAAATCAGAGATCCACCTGCCTCTGCCTCCCAAGTGCTGGGATTAAAGGCATGTGCCACAATGCCCAACGAGTAGAACAGTTTAATGACAGGTTCTAGAACTAACCTACCATTTATTTTCAGACTATGGATTTTTGGTATATGATTGTGGGAATGTACAAATATTTTAGAGTAACATTAAGTTAAAATGGCAAAAAGTAAATCAAGAAATACGGTATGGAAATAACACACAGTTTGTTTTCAGAAGATACAATTTTAGTATAGGTGTGATGTATCAGGCTGGTGTAACTTAGCCTTTCTGGGTGCTTAATGAACATACTTAATACCCATACCAATTTGGCTGAGGGATCTAAGGGATAACCTTGTTCATTCCCCTCAGAGGTCAACTAAGTCTCAGGAGAATATGCATGGGGGAATCTCTTGAAATATCCTGCAAATATGAGTCACCAGTCTTCCTGGGCAGGGAGGTCTTGGAGATCCACTAATGGGACTTCAGCCAGTGTCCAGCCTATAAAGAGGACAATCTGCTCATGCTTCAAAAAGAGAAGCCTGGTCTAGCAAGACCTAACTGTGTCCTTGAGAGTATGGAACTGGTGATTGAAAAGCCAAAAGGAGCCAGGGGCTCCCCACCTAAAAAAACCTGAGTGACCTTGAGGACCAGATCTTCAGCTGACCTTGAGAAAAACAAAAACCTTGGTTAATCTGGGCTGTGTGGCCTTAAACATCCAAAAGGAAAGTATAACTAGAAATAATAAGTAGGGTCTGAGAAATTGTACTTCAGATATAAAACTTGAGAATCCTCCAAACCTTCAATGCCAGATGGAGACTACTGAGATATCCATCTTGTGGACTAAGTGGCTACTGGGAATTCAGTCTCTTCAGAGTGTAGACTGCCATTGTTGGACAACCCAGGCTGTGTCATGGAGGCCAGTGCAGGAAGATCAAGACAGGATGCATGCTTGCTGGACCTCATTTGGATGACCACGGTGGGGAGGGACCCCGGTGTGGAGCACAGGGCAGGATTGATGGTTGTTTGGGCTTGCCAGGGAGGAGCCTTCAAGCACTTCCTTGGGGAAAACATGACATCTTTTGGAAAAGAAAGAAAGAAAAAGAAAGAAAATCCTCCAAAACAAAATAGTTGAAAATGTTCATTCCCAAATGAGAATGGCATCTCATCAATACAGTTCTTTGAATTAAATGACATTACATATCTCAATATATTACATGATATATAGTAATCATTCACTTAATAACTGTAATATTCATGTGCTCCATTATGTGTGGATATTGAGATATCAATTATTCCCACCAAATAATTTACAAAATATTAAAGAAAACAGGAAAAAGCATTCAATTATGTGAAAGAAGTGATATATAAGCCTCAGCATTATTTACTATACATAATATATTGTATAATATGAGCAAAATATTACTATATAATATATAGTAATTATGCTGATGCGTATGCCTTCTGGGTGATGGTTTTTATTATATTCCATCCAGACATCGTTCTATATCACTTATCATATACATTCATTTAGTCTTCATAATACATTGTAAAGTTAGTGCCACTAACATCTATAGTTACTACATCAGGAAAATTGGACACAGAGAAGCTAAATAAGTTTCTTACAGTCCCACATCTAGAAAAAAAAAGCCAATTTTTTTATTTAAGACTGACTACAGCACAATAATCTTTGCCATTGTCTCGTATGGTAGGGAGAGCTGTGCCTACAACACCATAGTTCTAAACTTAACCAATCATTAGAACACCTGTAAGCCTTCCTTAAAGTGTGGGGTATATTATAGTTTCAGAGGCAAGCAGTCTGAGGTGAGGGTGCAAATTTCCTTTTCTAACAGACGTCCAGGGTATACAGCTGTGCCCGTCCACACTGGTCTAAAGGAATGCCACGGGAGAAGGGGGGAGTCACTCTGTCAGCATGTGCTCGGAATCCTACCAACGCGTTTTCACATTCAGATACTTGCGCTGTGCACTAATGAGATTCATGAAGCAGCTTCTCTTACTTTCTTCCTAGAGACTAGATTTTTACATAGTTCTATATATTCTAAAACAGTGACACAAAAACTGAGGTGCCTATGAAATAATTGTTGATAGGAGGTAGCATTTATTATTATGATTTTCAGGAACAAGCATATGAAAAATGGGTTCAAGTAAGTTTATAAGGAATAAGACTGAAAGATTTCCCTTTTGCTATTTCCAAGGAAGAGTTTTTCATTCATCTATGTTTCCACTAATTCAACAGGTATCTTTATGACTTCCATGCCCTGGGTTTACCAGAGCATACAAAGCATGGCCTCTGCTTCCATGGAATGGGTAACATAGGTTGGAGAATCCAGTAATTATGAATGTTGGTGGTGATAAGTACTATAAAGCAAAAGAAATAGATGGGGGTTGTTATTATCGAATACCATTTGGAAAAGACTGGAAAGATGAGACAATGAGGCCCACAGTGACCCAGGAACACAGCACCTGTCTCGTCTTCTATGGCTGGTTCACCAAGGCTCTGTGGATAAGTGAGAGAAGTGAGGTTGTACAGAGGGATAAAACCAGGGAAACTGTCAGACCCAGAAGATCACGCCTCGCAGACCAACCCAAGGACTGGATATTATTCTGTGGATAACTGAGAGAACTCTGGTTGTACAGAAAGGATAAAACCAGGGAAACTGTCAGACCCAGAAGATCATGCCTCATAGACCAACCCAAGGACTGTGTATTATTCTTGACAAGGTAGGAAACTACTGGGATGTTTGAACTGATCAAAATCACTTTGACCTTAGCACAGAGAAAAGACTAGAAGTTCAAAAGAATAAGAAGATAAACTTTGTAGTAATAATTATAAATATCCAGGCCAGAGAGGATGGTGGCTTGGCTCAGAGCAGTAGGCATAAAAATTCTCAGAAGCATATGAATGTCAAAATACTTTTATGTGAGAATCATCACAATTTACTAAAAAAATGCATATCAAATATCAAAAAATTATGAGACAATTGTAAAGGAGACAAAACACAGATGATCTATTTTTGAGTGCTTCAGAGCAGCAAACATAGAATTAAATATTATCTCAGCATATCTATTTTTTTGGCTTAAGAATCTTAAACTGAATAAAGTTGTGATGGGGAAAGAAATATAGCCATGTATTAAATGTAATTTTTATGCCTGGCTAGCATTGCTTTATGGCTACTTTTTATACATTACAATACAGTACTCATTTTGTAGTGGTTTTATTAATGTTTATTAAAATTTGTATTGAAAAAGGAATTAAAACTAGAATGGAGAATACAATCTTAATAGGAAAATACCACAGTTATCTAGTATCACACCTGTTTGCAATTGCCTTGCTTGCTAAGGTTCCTGCATGTAACTCTGATAAAACATGTTGACTCCGGACTAGAGTCCTGACTCTACGAATATGCCTGCATAAGGACTATTTGTCCATGATCTTAAGGCACATAAGTACCAGTGCTGGCACCCACATAAGCTGTGCACCCAGAATGCCATAGCAATGGGGGGAGAACCCATAAAAAACTGTGAAAAAGTTCAAGTCAGCACTGGAGTTCTTGAAAAGAAGCTCTACTGGAGACCACAGACATGTATAAACCTTCCAGACGTCTCCGTGTGAATCTCCTGGTACCTTCTCTGTGCATGTCTCCGTGTAAATCTCCTGGTACCTTCTCTGTGCATGTCTCCGTGTAAATCTCCTGGTACCTTCTCTGTGCATGTCTCCGTGTAATTCTCCTGGTACCTTCTCTGTGCATGTCTCCGTGTAAATCTCTTGGTACCTTCTCTGTGCATGTCTCCGTGTAAATCTCCTGGTACCCTAACCCTAACCCTAACCCTAACCCTAGGTCCAGACAGCTGGGGCTACAGGGAGATCCTGTCTCAAAAACCAAAATAAATAATAATAATTGTATTCAAGTAAAGTCCTAAGTCCAACAAATAGCATTTTATCAATGCTACTTATATGCATTGCGTTTTTTTGTCTCCCTTTAATATTTAGGGAACATATGTAGCCAACTGTCTAGGACGGACTATTGGTCAGAAACACGTATTATCAGTTTTATCTATTTGGTTGTGCCTTTAATATTTATGGAGGTAAATCTCAATAGTGATCTCACTGTACAGAAATCTATTCTATAAATTAAAGGGTCCGATCATAGAGAATAATCGATTCAAAGAAATGTATTAGGATATGGAAATTTTTATTTTTGAATTTTCATGGGTTTAAAGGCTATTTAAATTAGCAGGAGAATGGGTCTATAACTGTATTCTAGCTCAGAAGATCTCCTGTGTAATAAATGGGTCATACGAACAGTATGTCAACAGGCTTCTCTGATATTGCAATGATCTTACTGAAGCCATTAGAAGCTGTTTGCTGTCAGTTAAATGATCATATCTCAACTGCACCTGCTTTAATAATTATTCACTTGAAGCGAAAATAACATTAAAAGACACATTCCTTAAGTCATTTACAGGCAATTAATGAACTTAGGACATTAACACTTTGCTCTTTGTAAACAAGTATAATGAAACATATAATATAGGATCACAAAAATTTTATGCATTCACATAATTGAAAAAAGAGGTACAATTTTGTAAGTTGTTTATCATTTTCTAACATAATCATGGTTGAAACTCATTAGCAATTATGATATTAAAGAAGTTTCTGAAGTAAATATATAAACATCAGCAAGACAAATTAATACAACATTTTTCTTTCAGTATTACCAACCAGTAGAAATTTTGGTTGGGTTTTTTACAGTCATCCTTAGAGGTCCTTTGTCCCAGCTGTCCTGGAGCTCGCTATATAGACCAGGCTGGCCTTGAAATCGAGATCCACCTGCCTCTGCCTCCCAAGTGCTGGGATTAAAGGCATGTGCCCACAATGCCCAACGAGTAGAACAGTTTTAATGACAGGTTCTAGAACAAACCTACCATTTATTTTCAGACTATGGATTTTTTTTTTTTTTTTTTATTTTGATAACATAAATTTAAGAGGCAAAATGTGAATTCAGAAATACGTATGGAAATAACACAGTTTGTTTTCAGAAGATACAATTTTTAGTATAGGTGTGATGTATCAGGCTGGTGTAACTTAGCCTTTCTGGGTGCTTTAATGACCATACTTAAATACCCATACCAATTTGGCTGAGGGATCTAAGGAATAACTTTGTTCATGTCCCCTCAGAGAGTCAACTAAGTCTCAGGAGGAATATGCATGGGGGAAATCTCTTAAATATCCTGCAAATATGAGCCACCAGTCTTCCTGGCAGGAGAGGTCTGGAGATCCACTAATGGGACTTCACCAGTGTCCAGCCTATAAAGAGGACAATCTGCTCATCTTCAAAAAGAGAAGCCTGTCTAAGCAAGACCTAACTGTGGTCCTGAGAGTATGGAACTGGTGATTGAAAAGGCCAAAAGGAGCCAGGGGCTCCCCACCTAAAAAAACCTGAGTGACCTTGAGGACCAGATCTTCAGCTGACCTTGAGAAAAACAAAAACCTTGGTTAATCTGGGCTGTGTGGCCTTAAAAATCCAAAAGGAAAGTATAACTAGAAATAAAAGTAGGGTCTGAGAAGTTGTACTTCAGATATAAAACTTGAGAATCCTCCAAACCTTCAATGCCAGATGGAGACTACTGAGATATCCATCGTTGGACTAAGTGGCTACTGGATATTCAGCTCTTCAGAGTAGTACTGCCATTGTTGGAGACAACCCAGGCTGTTCATGGAGGCCATGGAAGATCAAGACAGGATGCATGCTTGCTGGACCTCATTTGGATGACCACGGTGGGGAGGGACCCCGTGTGGAGCACAGGGCAGGATTGATGGTTGTTTGGGCTTGCCAGGAGGAGCCTTCAAGCACTTCCTTGGGGAAAACATGACATCTTTTGGAAAGAAGAAAGAAAAAGAAAGAAAATCCCCCAAAACAAAATAGTTGAAAATGTTCATTTCCCAAATGAGAATGGGGTATCTCATCAATACAGTTCTTTGAATTAAATGACATTACATATCTCAATATATTACATGATAATAGTAATCATTCACTTAATAACTGTAATATTCATGTGCTCCATTATGTGTGGATATTGAGAATCAATTATTCCCACCAAATAATTTACAAAATATTAAAGAAAACAGGAAAAAGCATTCAATTATGTGAAAGAAGTGATATATAAGCCTCAGCATTATTTACTATACATAATATATGTAAATATGAGCAAAATATTACTATATAATATATAGTAATTATCTGATGCGTATGCCTTCTGGGTGATGGTTTTTATTATATTCCATCCAGACATCGTTCTATATCACTTATCATATACATTCATTTAGTCTTCATAATACATTGTAAAGTTAGTGCCACTAACATCTATAGTTACTACATCAGGAAAATTGGACACAGAGAAGCTAAATAAGTTTCTTACAGTCCCACATCTAGAAAAAAAAGCCAATTTTTTATTTAAGACTGACTACAGCACAATAAACTTTGCCATTGTCTCGTATGGTAGGGAGAGCTGTGCCTACAACACCATAGTTCTAAACTTAACCAATCATTAGAACACCTGTAAGCCTTCCTTAAAGTGTGGGGTATATTATAGTTTCAGAGGCAAGCAGTCTGAGGTGAGGGTGCAAATTTCCTTTTCTAACAGACGTCCAGGGTATACAGTTGTGCCCGTCCACACTGGTCTAAAGGAATGCCACGGGAGAAGGGGGGAGTCACTCTGTCAGCATGTGCTCGGAATCCTACCAACGCGTTTTCACATTCAGATACTTGCGCTGTGCACTAATGAGATTCATGAAGCAGCTTCTCTTACTTTCTTCCTAGAGACTAGATTTTTACATAGTTCTATATATTCTAAAACAGTGACACAAAAACTGAGGTGCCTATGAAATAATTGTTGATAGGAGGTGGCATTTATTATTATGATTTTCAGGAACAAGCATATGAAAAATGGGTTCACGTAAGTTTATAAGGAATAAGACAAGTGACTGAAAGATTTCCCTTTTGCTATTTCCAAGGAAGAGTTTTTCATTCATCTATGTTTCCACTAATTCAACAGGTATCTTTATGACTTCCATGCCCTGGGTTTACCAGAGCATACAAAGCATGGCCTCTGCTTCCATGGAATGGGTAACATAGGTTGGAGAATCCAGTAATTATGAATGTTGGTGGTGATAAGTACTATAAAGCAAAAGAAATAGATGGGGGTTGTTATTATCGAATACCATTTGGAAAAGACTGGAAAGATGAGACAATGAGGCCACAGTGACCCAGGAACACAGCACCTGTCTCGTCTTCTATGGCTGGTTCACCAAGGCCTCTGTGGATAAGTGAGAGAAGTGAGGTTGTACAGAGGGATAAAACCAGGGAAACTGTCAGACCCAGAAGATCATGCCTCGCAGACCAACCCAAGGACTGGATATTATTCTGTGGATAACTGAGAGAACTCTGGTTGTACAGAAAGGATAAAACCAGGGAAACTGTCAGACCCAGAAGATCATGCCTCATAGACCAACCCAAGGACTGTGTATTATTCTTGACAAGGTAGGAAACTACTGGGATGTTTGAACTGATCAAAATCACTTTGACCTTAGCACAGANTCTCTGTGCATGTCTCCGTGTAAATCTCCTGGTACCTTCTCTGTGCATGGCCAACTGGTGTCCTGTGTCTCCAGTTTCCCCTAACAATGTTATTCTAATTAATTTGTTGACTGCCAGTAGCGATTCCAACAATCTTTGCCTAGTGAAAAACTCAATTTTAATTTCTCTGTGGTAGTTTAACCATTTTTGTATTTTACTCTAAAATCATTTTCTAATATGTGTGCCTTTTCAATGGCATGGTCATTTTACACTTGCGTAAGATTTTTGCTTTGATTTTAGAAAATTATACTTAACATAAATGAGAGGAAAAAAGAAGTGAAAGATGTTTCCTTGGCTCGTGGTTGAGTGTTCAACACTTTAGTTCTTAATAAAGGAACGGTTAGGACAGACAAAAGTGAAATGAGCTAGGTGAGTGAGAAGGGTCAAGGTGGTAGCAGAGAAATCTTTGATTTTACTCAGTGAGGATTCTTTAGTGGAGTAGATGAGTAGTTGCATTTTTAGATGAAAGACCCCACATTAAGAAATATCATAACTCATAGGCATGTACTACAAAAATTACCTTAGATATAAGACAAAGGGGGTGGGTTCTGGGTTATTTAAGCCTTTGAGATTTGGAACATGAGGATTCCACAAAGGACCATTCTCCTGGTACCTTCTCTGTGCATGTCTCCGTGTAAATCTCTTGGTACCTTCTCTGTGCATGTCTCCGTGTAAATCTCCTGGTACCCTAACCCTAACCCTAACCCTAACCCTAACCCTTCTCTGTGCATGTCTCCGTGTAAATCTCCTGGTACCCTAACCCTAACCCTAACCCTAACCCTTCTCTGTGCATGTCTCCGTGTAAATCTCCTGGTACCTTCTCTGTGCATGGCAGGTGCCTGTGTCTCAGTTTCCCCTAACAATTTATTATTAATTTGTTGACATGCCAGTAGCGATTCCAACAATCTTTGCCTAGTGAAAAACTCAATTTTATTTCTCTGTGGTAGTTTAACCATTTTTGTATTTTACTCTAAAATCATTTTCTAATATGTGTGCCTTTTCAATGGCATGGTCATTTTACACTTGCGTAAGATTTTTGCTTTGATTTTAGAAAATTATACTTAACATAAATGAGAGGAAAAAAGAAGTGAAAGATGTTTCCTTGGCTCGTGGTTGAGTGTTCAACACTTTAGTTCTTAATAAAGGAACGGTTAGGACAGACAAAAGTGAAATGAGCTAGGTGAGTGAGAAGGGTCAAGGTGGTAGCAGAGAAATCTTTGATTTTACTCAGTGAGGATTCTTTAGTGGAGTAGATGAGTAGTTGCATTTTTAGATGAAAGACCCCACATTAAGAAATATCATAACTCATAGGCATGTACTACAAAAATTACCTTAGATATAAGTACAAATGGGGGTGGGTTCTGGGTTATTTAAGCCTTTGAGATTTGGAACATGAGGATTCCACAAAGGACCTGGCACAGAATAGTCAAGAAGGTAGAATAAAAATTGGCATTGATATCTCAGAAGTCACAAAGAGAAACTGCTCCTAGGAGGTTGATAAATTATTCCAGTTGATATCAGTAAACCCAGTCAGATAAGGATTGGCTTATGCAACTTGTATGCAGAGAAATTGGGGTAATAGAAAATAGAGACCCAAATACCCACTAAACAGTGCTGGGATAGATACCTACACCAAAAATCAACCAACAACGTAATGGAGGTGTGCAGATCTCAACACACAAGTGCAACAAGAGGAAAATCCAAGACAAAGGGTTTCTTCCAGAAATTACTATTCCCATAGTAACATACCCCAAAGGAAGCATCTTAGATGTCACACAGAACAGATAATTCAAAATACAATAAAGTAATTCAAAGAATGAATATATATATATTTCATTGAATGAAATAAACAAAATAATTCAAAAGGTGATAGTAGACTTTAATAAAAAGACAAAAATATAGAAAAAAAAAACAAAATAAAACAAAATGGCAAATGTATTAAGTCAAATAAAATCTCAGTAGAAAACTTCGCTAATAGAACAGGTCAAGTGGAATATAGAATATCAGGCTGAAGACAAGGTACAGGAAATGGGTCACTCCATGAAAGAAAATGCTAAGACTTAAAAAATGAAGAGAAGATGCAGGAACTGTGGAACACTATTTTTAAAAACCCTATGAATCATATGTAAAGAAGGTAAAGAATCCTGACATTTGTATCTCTGAACTCGCCTTGGAACCAATGTCAGTACTAATCAATGTTCTTATGGGTTATGTTGTTTCTGGAAGTTTAGTCACTTTCCCATTAATAAATGTGAACTATGGTGCTATCAAGGTGACTCAGTGATCCAAGACGCTTGCTGCTAACTTGACTATATGTGTTAGAGTCCCAGGAACTCCATGGTAGATATAAAGAACAATTCTAGAATGTTATGCTCTTCTCTCCATGTATGTTCTTTGACATGCAAACTCAACAAATAAATGAATGTCATACAAACATTCAAAAAAAGGCAAAGAAATCCAGGTTAAAGCAAAGAAAATATTTTCAATAAAATCAGAGAAGAAATCCAGGCATGGTGGTGCACACCTTTAATCCCAGCACTCCGTAGGCAGAGGCAGGTGGATCTCTGTGAGTTCAAGGCCAGCCTGGTATAGATAGTGTGTTCCAGGACAGCTGGAGGTACAAGGAGACTGTCTCAAAAAGACCAAAAAAAAAAAATCAGAGAAGAAAATGTCCAAAGTTTAAGGAAAGAGATGCCCATCCAGGCATAAGAGGCATAGAAAACACCAATTAGACAAGACCATAAAAAACTTCCCCACATCATATAATAGTCAAAATTCTAAATGTATAGAACAAAGAAAGAATATTGAAAGCTGAAAGAGATCAAGTCTCATATAAATGCAGGCTTATCAGAACAACAGCTGATTTTAAAGGTCAGAAGAGCCTGAACCAATGTACTACAAGCTGAAAGACAGATGTCAGATCAAAGTACTTTCCCCAGCAAAACTGCCTGTCACACTTAACGGAGAAAGTAAATTTTCATCATGAAAGCAGGTTAAAGAAATGTATGTATCTCCTTGGTAGAATAATCCATTGCTGTATGTCAGCGGCTGCCTGTATGTAATATTTTGCTTGAAGTCTAGCTAAAGAGACTTGTATTATTATTTGGTTCTGAATAGAGAATAATCCTTTTCACAGTTCCTATGGTCCTATTAGTCAATTAAAGAGGTAGTGTTTTAACGTTTTATAAGAGATTACCCTATAACAGTTGGCTCCAATTTACAGTTGGAGAAAGACCCCATCATCATCATATTTTCCTTGTTCTATGGGGGAGGAGGGTAAGAAAGTCCTCTTGTATTAAACCTTTGGCACCTAACGGTAAGTTTCATTAGGACTCATTATAAATAGTTTGTTTACAAGTAGGAATCCACAGAGGGTTTGATATTTGTAGCAATCTGAGCTTTTCTTCATTTCAATGTTCAGACGGCCAACCGTTCTGTTGGCACTTTTCGTGTACATCCTACTCAATGCAAAGATGTAGCGTTTTCTTCTCAGCCGTTAAGTTGGTGACACTTTGACCTGCTGGAACATACAAATCTTTTCCTGTAGTTAGTTTTAAGATTGAATTGCAAGGTTTTTGACAAAAAGGTTTCATATCTATCTGTATCCGCCTTTTTATTTTTTTTTTTTTTGTTTTGTTTTTGACCCATAGTCTCAAAAGGCAGTTGTATTATACATACCTATAGGGTGGAATCAAGGCCCCGATTCATCAAGTTCACCCATGCTGGTTTGGGTGACTGTATGTGATTAATTTGGAAGCAAACTAATTTTTAAGTTAAATACATCCTATAGGTGAAGAGATGCTAACAAGGTGATACTGTACAACGAAATTTATAGAGAACCATTTGTATGTGCCAATCCACCAGGGGAGCCAAGTCCCCCCCCACCCCCAAAAGGTAAAGGGCTCGCTTGGCCTCTAAACTGGGATATTCTGGCAAGAAAAGAGAGGCGATAAGGCCCTGCTGTCTGAAGACCTGATGTAAACACGGGAAAGATGTTATTGAGACCACACATGCAAGGTACAGATGGTCTCTGGAATACCAGAGAGTGTACCAAAGGCCAATAAACCGATAAAGCAATACGGGTCTCCTTGAGTCAAGCAAGACTCCTCCGTCAGCACCAGCTCACACCTCCTGCCTGGAAATAGCTGTGCACAGTGGCAGCCGGAAGCCATATGTCTGTAAATCCCAAATGCATAATTGGCTATTAGCTCTCCTCCTTGGGCAATAGACCCACTGCTAGCCAAGCTTACATCCTCGAAGGGTTAGGAGAGTTATAAGCCACAGTAAGTACCCGTCATATTTAAGCAGAAAGAAAATGAATTCATGGAATAACATACCATCCAAACATCTGTGTCTATACCAAAGTAACCTACCAAACATTAGTTACTGTTTAAATGCCTTATATAGCTAATTGCTGGTGCTTCATTAGTAGGATGCGAAAGGTTATTTCTGGACAAACTGTCAGCCCATAAAGGAAACAGTAGAATTGACCAGAGACCGAAGACAAAGGCTCAGAGAAAGTAGAGTGTTTTGCTTCTCACCACCTGGTGCCCCCTTTTCTAAGCCTAGGAACAATACTGCTGTGGAAAGGGGGTGTCGTAGTTGTTCTTCCATTGGGCTGTGACAAAACACTCTGACCAAACCAACTTGGGAGGAAGGTTTTTTTTTTTTGTTTTTTTTTTACATCTCCCAGGTCACATATCATCACTTAGGGAGCTCAAGGCAGGAACTCAGGGCAGGAACCTGGAGTCAGGACCTGAGACACAAGCCATGGAGGAGTGATGTTCACTGGCTAGCTCTCTACTGGCTTGCTGCTCCTGACTCATGCCGTAGGCCGCGCCTTCTTATACTGTCAGCGTTCACATTCAAGACTATACTCCACAGATATGGCCAGAGTCTAGTCCAATGGAGCCAATTTCTCCAATTGAGGCTCCCTCACCGCAGGTGTGTCAAGTTGACCTGAAAAGCGATCCAGCACAATTGCCCCTTGTCAACTTGACAGGCAAAACACATCACTATTAAACCACCTTTCCAGTTCTTATCCCCAAGTATGATGTTAACACTAATCAGAACCTAAGACAGTACATCCTTAAAGCCCCACAGTCCTTAAATGTCCAACCAGGGAACTTAAAGTCCAGTCTAATTAAAAGTCTCTTAACTGTGGGCTGTTTTAAAATCCAAAACAAGTACTTCTTATTTCAAAGGGAAGAATCAGGCACGCTCAAACAAAACCTAAGTCCAGCAAGTAGCTCAAGGCTGTACACCTGGGATTCACAATCACGATCTTCTGGCTCCAAAGGGGTCTCGGCAGCTCCCCTCTCCGACTCTCTGCCTTCCGTGGCACACTCATCTCGCAGGCCCAGGCCGACTCCATTCTACACCTACCGCTGCTCTTGGTGGTCGTCCCAGGGTAACGGCATCTCCAAAAAGCTGGTTTCGGTACTGGAACTGAGGCAGCACCTTCACCATGGTCTCTTCTGACGCTCTCCTGGTGCAAAGCTCGGCTTCTCTCCATGACCCCTAAAATCCTGGGGTCTTCACTGCAACCGAGGTGCACTCCACCAATGGTCTTTCCTGACCTCTCACAGTGGCAAGCCTCGGCTCAGCTCTGTGACGCCCCTCAAATTGCAACACCGGAACCATATAGGAAGACTCTTACACACGTTACCAAGTCCGGCTGCTGGCTCAAGAGGAGGCTCAGGCCCTTTCTGGGTCACAGCTTCTGTGTGCTTAACTTGAAGATATTCTCCCCAGATTTCACCCCGCCCCGCCTCAGTGATGCTGGTCTCTTGGTACTTACAGCTGATTTTTCAGCCCAGCTAACAGCATCAATTGCCCCAGTACCCCAAAAGTTTCACTTCAGGTTCTGGTCTCTGTTAATTACAGCTGATTCTCCACAGCCCCAGCTGACGAGAACCCACAGATTTACACATCCTGATGATCTCTGCTCTCCTGTGAAACTAGAAACTTCAAAAGCCAGGCCTCCTTCTTCTACAAACTCGCTTTAGAATAACTGTTCCAAGCTCCATAACAACAATCTTTAGGCATTCAATGATCTTCCCAGGCCCAAATGTCCAAACGCTTCCACAATCCTTCACCAAAAACACCAAGGTCAGTCTGTCACAGCAATACCCAACTTATCTGGTAGGCCAATTTCTGTCGTCGTTTGTCTTTCCAGTGCGTGACAAAACACTCTGACAACACCAACTTGGGGAGGAAAGGGTTTATTCAGGCTTACATCTCCTGGGTCACAGATAATCAATTAGGAGCTCAAGCAGAATCAGGGTTCAGGAACCTGGAGGCAGAGGCTGAGCAGCAAGCCATGGAGGAGTGATGTTCACTGGCTAGCTCTCTACTGGCTTGCCGCTCGACTCATGACCAGGCCCCCTTCTTATATTGTCACTGTTCAACAATCAAGACGATATTCCACAGATGTGGCTACAGGTCAATCCAATGGAAGCCAATTCCCCAACCGAGGCTCCCTAAAACAACAAAAAAACAACCGCAGGTGTGTCAAGTTGACACTCAAAGCTACCAGCACAGGGGGTGTGGTAGAATGTAGGGGCTGAGGCTGGGTAAATGGTGAAACTACAGCAATAAGTCTGAACACTCATTTGATAACTTGATTGAACATACAAAGACCCCCCCACCCCCGCTGGATGGTGGGACTCATGGACTGTGTGGGTTTGGGAAGCACTGCTTGCAAATTGGTTTTACATGAGGACGCTTGTACTCATAAAAAAAAAAAAAAAAAAAAAAATGAAAGAAAAATGAGAGAAAAGATGCAGGACAGTATGGCAGAATGGCATGATCTGGGATGTGGTGGGGTGGCCGTGGGGAAAGGGAAGGGGAAATATGCCTGAACTGAATTGGAAAATGAGATATGAAATACACAGAGCATCAATAAAAAAATAAATAAAATGAAGTGAAGATCTTTTAAATTAAAAAAAAAAGAAATGTATGTATAACTTCTACATCAACTCTACAGAGGATACTGAAAGGAATACTTCAGATTGAGATAAAGGATAAGTGTGTCCAAAAGGTGACAATGAAAAAGAAAGCAACATCATGTCAGTGGTTAAACAAAGGAAGAGCTAAGAAACAAACACCATAATATCAAATAATAATATATTTTAATAAATGAAAACACAGACTTCATAATAAAATTAATCAAAAGAGATAAAGAATGTCAAGTAAGAGAACATTACAATGCTGAACATATATTTACCAAACTTCAGGGCACTCAATGTCATATAGCAACATATTAACCCAGACACATTAATAGTAGGTGGCTTCAATATCCTGCCTTCACCAGTGGGCAGATCTACAGGTAAAAAATGAGCAGAGAGAAAATATAACTGAAAGACATCAAAGATCAAAGGGACATAACAGATTTCTACAGAATATTCCTTCCAAATGCTAGACTGCACAGTCTTCTCAGCAGCCATGAAACACACACCAAAATGGAATAAATATTGAGGGCTAAACTACATGCTAACAAACATAAGAAACTGAAATAATTCCTTAGGTCTTCTGTGGCCACACTGGAATGATAAGACTAGATGTCAACATCAGTAGAAATCACAGAAAATACACAGTCATGTAGATTGTAATGATGAATGATCACTTGAGAAATAAAAAATGAAATTAAAAATAAAATTATTTTAACAAAATCTAAAGTACTCTCATGATAAAAGTCCTGGAGAGACTAGGGATGTGGGAGACATTCCTAACATAATAAAGAGAATATTAAACAAGCCCACAAACAACAACATGCTAAGAGAGAAAAACCTGAAGCATTTCTACTAAAATCAAGAAGATGAGGCTGTTCACTGTTTCCACTTTTGTTCAAAATGGTGTTTGAAATCTTAGCTAGAGCAATAAGCTAATAGCAAGAGATGAAAGTTAGACAGAAGGGGCTGGAGAGATGGCCTAGCGGTTAAGAACACTGACTGCTCTTGCAGAGGACCCGGGTTTGATCCCCAGCACCCACATGGTGGCTGAGAAGCATCTTTAATTCCAGTTCCAGGGGAATCCAACGCCCTCTTCTGACCTCCACGGCATTGCACAACTCAGGTGGACAAACCTGCATGCAGACAGTACATTCATACACATAAAAAAATAATTTAGGCCAGGCGTCATGGCGCACCCCTTTAATCCTAGCACTTGGGAGGCAGAGGCAGGTGGATCTTTGTGAGTTCAAGGCCAGCCTGGTCTACAGAGTGAGTTCCAGGACAGCTGGGGCTACAGGGAGACCCTGTCTCGAAAAGACAAAATAATAATAATAATAATAATAATAATAATAAAATTTAAAAAATACAAAAATGAAAATAAACTGGGATATTGGCCCACTCTTTCCAGGAAAACCCACATCCCATCACCAGTGTGTCCAGGCTTCAATTTTTATACTCCTGGCCATTAGTAGCACCATTTCCAAGGCTCTTTGGGATGTCATATGACTTAGACTAGATTGTACTGTTTTGAATTGATGTCATTTTTCTAAGTGTTCTCATCTACCACCTATAAAGTATAGCCAGCCACAATACCACCATTGCTACAGATAGGAGTACTGCAGGGTTCATTTCACTGGGGCTTCATTTCTTTGACTTGCTAACTGAGCAGTTAAACTATACCAGGCACCACTCTATCCAAGAACACCAGGCTGTTAGCATGTACCTCAAAGTCCAAACCTATTAATCACACAGTTATTTTTTATGTAGACAGCTCCTAATCTGAGTCAGTTCAGAATTATTAAATTATCATTTAATAATAATAGGGTGATGAAGAATGTTCACTCAGCCACAAAATAATGTCAAAGAAAGTCTTCATAGCCAGCTGGACGTTCGGTCCCAGGTGTGTAACCCCAAGCTGTTTCAGGGACGAGTTTTTATACAGAAAATCTTATTCAGGGTTGAAAAGCTTAAGTTTCCAAGCTTTGGGGTGGCTATCCCCTCTAACAATTCCTATTCTCTAAATCAAGACAAGCAGAATGTACAGAAGCCATAATCTGCAGTTAGCAAAAGCTAGCAGGTGCATGCCGACTTGTTCTCAAATTCCTACCTTAGTTCAGCTGAGTCAAACTTCCCTGATCTCATACTTTGAGTTAAGTTTTTACTACTGGGTTCAGCTGGGGCCCATGATGTAGGGTAGCTATGGGCATTCTTGAGGCATCTCACCCCAATAGATATAGTTAGCTAATGACTATTAACTAAATTTTGTTAATGATTAATTAGCCTAAATTTTTTAGCGTCTAATCATAACTAAAACAACTGATCACTAGGGAAATCTGAAGAATTCTGAGGTTAACTTTCAGAAACCAAGGACAAAATCCAGCAAACTCCTTAGCATATAGCAACGTCAAGTTGAAATTGAGGTTTTACACTATTTACCCATACTTCTTACCTCAACTAATGCCTGAAGAACTCCTATCTTTTTATTTCTAGTTTTATATTTGTTTATAGACATGCATGACTTAAACAATGGGAATAAACCATGCCTGGAAGACCCACAATCTTATGGAACTAACATTGTATATGCATTCCATTATTGACAAACATTGTTATACATGGTTATTCTGAATATGGTTATATTTTCACTTTATAATAAATTTGATTTAGTTTTATGTTATGTATATAAGTGCTCTGGCTGCATATATGTAAGTGCACCACATGTGTGAGAATTTCAGATGAGGGTACCTGGAGTTATGGATGGTTGCTAGCGGCCATGTGGCAGAGTCCTCTGCCACCCCATCAAGCACTCTTCACCACTGAGACACCTTTCCAGTTCCATAAATTCCATTTCAATTTCTCTTTTCTCCTTAGCATCACTTGAACATGTTTGTTACGTACCTTGGGGTGTTAATAATTATAAAATATGCCACGATTTGACTGATACACATTACAAAATGTTCAAATATACTTAAACCTTATTCAAATATCATCATCTGGGCAGCGAATATGGCACAGTGGGTAAAGCTCCTGCCATGCCGGCATGTGAATCTGAGTTGGAATCTCCAGAATCCAGATGAAAAGCTGGACATGGAAACGCGTGGCTTTCCCATCCGCGCTCCTCTGGAAAGTAATGTGTGTTGGAGCCAGGAGTTTAAATGGAAGATTGTGGACCAGCTAGCCGGTCTCAAACAAGCTGGAAGGTGAGGCCTGACACTTCCGGTTGCCCTCTGACCTCTACACATACACCATAACACACATACCAGTGCACTTCCGTTTAACACACATCTCTCCACCACACACAATGTCATTATTTTATGACTAATTTATATGTCTTATATACGTGGCTGTTATGTATCTGCAGTTAATGATGTTTAAACATGGCATACTATTCCATAGTAGTCACTGAGCTTTACTACTAATCTGTCCTTGTCTCACAGGTATTACAGCTGGCCTCAAATTCTCTCTTGTTGACAGAAATGCTGACCAGAACCTATGCTGAATAGTCTCTATAAGATTTACGTAGGAATGTTTCTGGATCATATTCCATAACTGGGATTATGATTACAGGTAGATCAGTACCACCAAGTCTAATCAGATTCTGTTCCAGCACAGCTGTGCCAGTAGGAAGGAATCTCCATGCTCCTATATACTTGCTGATCTTTAATGGCATACCACTTTTTAAAGTTTTACATTTGATAGACACAAAACAGTGTTTCACCATTTTTTTCATTTATGAGTTCTGATTAATAATTAGGTGAAATTAGAGATTGAACCCAGGGCCACGTGGCAGGCAAGTTCTCTACCAATAAACACACTGATGGGTTTCTTCATGATCCCATTAGCCATTAATTTTCTCCTTCTTTGAATTGCCAATCCATGTTTTTTGTCCTTTTGTGACTAAGTTCCTAATTTAGAACATTCATTTTTGTGAGATTTGTATATTTACCTCTTACTAATTTTAAACATTCTGTATAATCACTTATTTCTGTTTGAGTGTTGTTCTTCAATGGAAGTCTTTAGTTTAATATTGTTAAATTAACCATTTTTTTCCTTAAAGTTTGTACTTTTGCAGCTTTCTATAAGAAGTCCTTCCTCACTTCAACACTGGTAGGGCAATCTTACATTTGCTTCTTTGGATTTATTAGCTTTTTTTACATTTACATATTTAATTTACATAGCATATTCCTTGACATGCACTATTTTAAAAGATTCAGATTTCTCCAAGATACATTTTAGCAATAATTTTCCATTCTAATTCTCAAATAAGTTATTATTTATCATATCTATGAATCTGTTTGAGACCTCCATTCTGTCCATTGCTTTACTGTACAATAATTATACAAGGTTTTGAGATCTGAGGATAAGTCATTATGTATTTATATGTCTTCTAATCCTTCTCCAATAAACACTTGATTCATAATTTTATTGTTGGTTATTTTTCTACTAAAATTGGATTATTGGTTACTATATTTTATATCTAATTATTGCTATTATTATTGACATTAAAAGACTGGGGTTTGTTTTGTTTTGTTTTGTTTTGTGACAGGGTCTCTATAGCCCCAGCTGGCCAGGAACTTATTCTGTAGACTAGACTGGCCTTGAACTCATAGAGATCCACCTGCCTCTGCCTCCTGAGTGCTAGGATGTCTGGCTTAAAGACAGTTCTCAGCTGTCATCTGGGTACTGGGAATCAAACCCGGGTCTTCTGCAAGAGCAGTCAGTGCTCTTAACCACTTAGCCATCTCTCTAGCCCCTAAAAGACTGTTTTTATTAGATGAGCTTGTATTAATAAATATCCCAAAAGCCAAGTTATTGAATATAATCTTAATTATTCAAATAGCATACAGTCATAGAAATAGATCTCCTGAGTCAAATTGGATTTTCTGTTTTCTTTGTTTTAATTTAAGAAAATTTGTAATTATTATTCTTATATTATGTGTCTGAGTGCTTTACTTACATGTATGTAAGTGCACCCATGTTGTGCATGTGTGTCTGGAAAAAATCAGAAGAGAGTATTGAATCCCCTAGAACTGGAGTAATCAATGTTTGATAGCCAACACATGGGTGCTGGGGATTGATCCTGGGTCCTCTGCAAGAGCAGCCAGTGCTCTTAACTGCTGAGCCATCTCTCCAGCCCCAGGTTTTCTATTTTAAAGTCTTCTCAAATATGTTGTAATAATTTATGCAATAGATGTAAAGGGTTGGATTTAAGTAATAGATTTAAGTATCAGGTATCATGCAAATAAAATGAATGAGGAAGATCAGAAAATATATTTAGTTTAGATTTGTCAAAATATTCTTATGAGAATTGAATAAAACAATAACATAGATAAATTCTAATGTATTATATCCAACTTCCCATTCTCTAAATATATAAAGAGTTCTTCAGTCAGATCTTTAATTCATTGAATACCCACTTTGTATAGGACATGGTGTTAAAAAAAACTGTTAGGGCTGGAGAGATGGCATAGTGGTTAAGAGCACCGACTGCTCTTGCAAAGGACCTGGGTTCAATCCCCAGCACCCCCATGGTGGCTGAGAACCATCTTTAACTCCAGTTCCAGGGGAATCTGGCACCCTCTTCTGACCTCCTCGGCATTGCACGACACTGGTGCACAAACCTACATACAGACAGTACACAAACCTACATACAGACTGTGCTGGATAGCTTTAGTGTCAACTTGACACACCTGGGTTGAGGGAGCCTCAATTGGGGAATTGGCTCCATTGGATTGGCCTGTGGCCACATCTGTGGAGTATTGTCTTGATGGTTGAGCAGTGTGGGAGGGCCCGGCCCACAATGAGTGATGCCACCCTGGGCAGGTTGTTGTGTACTGTATAAGAAGGCGGACTGAGCATGAACCAGGGGAGCAAGCCAGTGAAAAGCATTCCTCCATGGCCTGTGCTTCAGCTCCTGCCTCCAGGTTCCTGCCCTGAGTTACTGCCTTGGGCTCCCTAAGTGATGAACTGTGACCCAGGAGATGTAAGCTGAATAAACCCTTTCCTCCCCAAGTTGGTGTTGGTCAGAATGTTTTGTCACAGCAATGGAAGACAAACTAGAACACAGACAATACACTCATACACATAAAAAACAATTAAAAAAATTTAAAGTTAAAAAAAACTGTTAGTGATCAAAAGACCTGGGTCTTTGACCCTAAAGTACTTTTATTCTTAAAATATAAGGCAATAGTTATAGGTAAAGATAACAGGTGATAGGACTGGGTATTTTCCATAGACATCTAATAAACAAATGTTATGAGATATAATGGAAGGTCAATAACATGAATGGAAAGAATTTCTAAAATTTAATAGGTAGTATGAAAGTTAAAAACTTTTGAGTTAGTGAATGCAAACATCCTGGCCTCACTAGAATGGTAAGAAAAGTTAAATAGGGGTTTGGTTCGGTGCCTTTGTGTCTTTGTGCAGGCCGGCTCCTGAAGCACAGGAGCCCAGTAGATTGACTCCTGGGTTGCTGGAAAAGGGTCTCAACTCTAAACCCTTGTAGCGGGTGGCTGTCTGGGTGGAGCCACCCTTTGCCTTTGCAACCAGTGCCAGGCAGGTTTGGTTCGGTGCATTTGTGTCTTTGTGCCAGCGGGCTCCTGAAGCACAGGAGCTCAGAAGTAGCTCCAGACAGCTACCGGGGCACAGGCTAAGTCAGGCATACACCACCACCACCCCCAACTGGAATGGACGAGAGAGTATCCAAGTGGACTTTTTTGGAGAACCTTCAGAACAGGAAGGGAAGAGTGACTTAGACTTCCAATATCCAATATACAAACAAAATTGAAAGCCTGAAACCTAGACAAGTCAATACTCCATAAACAAGGAAGAGAAAAGAAAAAAAAAAAAAAAGCATCAGAAGGAGGCAAGTAAAACCAGCCGCTAACATAGTGAAAAGACATTTGTGATTTGAATCACAAAAGGGAAGCCCACATGCCAGGGACACAACGAAGGAACAACATGGGAAAGGTGCAAGATAATCCCGCACCAGGCTCTACCAAACCTGTAGGAGATAGCTAAAATGGGATCCCCCTGGAAGTGACCCAAGGAACAGAACTTAGAGGAATAAATGCAGACCAATGCAGAGAAATTAAAGAAAATAAAGAATTCAGAGAACTAAAGAGAGAGAATGAAAACCCCATAAAGGACCTAGAGGGATACAATCACAAACTTCGGAAAGAACTAAAGGAAGAGATTGACAAACTCCAGAAAGTAGAGGGAGAAAAAAACAAACTCCAAAAGGAAGTAGAAACACTGAAAAAGGAAGCCAACCAATGAAGTAAGGAGCACCAAGAAGAGATTGAGAAGCTCAAAAAGGAAATGGAAATACTAAACAAACCACAGGATGAAATGAAAAAGGAAATAGAACACTCATCCAATCAAGAAGAAAGGAAAGGAAAAAGCCTCAGAAGTAGAATGGAGGAAGCAGAACAAAGAATATCAGATCTGGAAGATAACACAGAGCAACGAAAAAGCTCAAATAAAGATTATGAAAAATTTAAAAATACACAAAAGTGGAACAACCAGGAAATATGGGACACTATGAAAAGATCAACAAAACACTCTGACCAACACACACTTGGGGAGGAAAGGGTTTCTTTCATTTTACAGGTTACAGTCTGTCATTAAAAGTAGCCAGGGGAGGAGCTCAAGGCAGGACCTCATGCAGGAACCTGGAGGCAGGAGGCTGAAGCAACAGCCATGGAGGAATGATGTTTCAACTGGCTACTCTCTACTCTGGCTTGCTGCTTGACTCATGCCAGCCCGCCTTCCTAATACTGTCCCCTGTTCAACAAATCAAAGACAATCACCACAGATGTTGGGCCACAGGCAAGCAAGATGGAGCCATTCCCCAAACCGGAGCTCCCCCTCACCCAGTTGTGTCGAGTTGACAGCTAATGCTATCCAGCACAATGACCCCTTGTCAACTTGACACACAAATCACTTCACTATTAAACCACCGTTCCAGTTCTTTATCATCCCCAAAGTAGGATGTTTACACTAGCCAACCTAAGACAGTACAAATCAATCCCTTAAAAAAGCCCACAGTCCTTAAAATGTCCAAACACTTAAAAGTCCAGTCTAGTAAAAGTCTCTTAACTGTGGGCTGCTGTAAAATCCAAAACAAGTACCTGTCTATTCAAAGGGAAGAATCAGGCACTCTCAAACAAACCTAAGTCCAGCAAGCAGCTCAAGGCTGGACAACTGGGATTCACTCCGGATCTTCTGGGCTCCAAAGGGTCTCGGCAGATCCCCCTCTCCAACTCCGCCATCCGTGGCACACTCGATCCTCGCAGGGTCCCCAAGGCCGACTCCATTCTACACCTACCGCTTGCGCTTGGTGGTCGTCCCAGGGTACCGGCAGCTCCAAAAAGCTGGGGGTCCCGCTACGGAAACTGAGGCAGCACCTTCAACCTTCACCAATGGTCTCCTATGACCTCTCCTGGTGCAAAAAGCCTCAGCTCCTCTCCATGACCCTTGCAATCCTTGGGTCTTCACAGCAACCGAGGTGCACGTCCCACCAATGGTCGTTCCTGACCTCTCACGGTGCCAAGCTTTGGCTGCTCTTTGTGACCCCATCAAATTTCAACACCAGACCCATATAGGGACTCTTACACGTTTACCAAGTCCGGCTTCTGGCTCAATGGAGGCTCAGGCCCTTTCTGGGTCACAGCTTCGGTGTGCTGACCTTGAAGATATTCCCCCCAGATTTCATCCACCTCAGTGAGGCTGGTCTCTTGGTCTTACAGCTGATTTTTCAACCCCAGCGAACCAGCATCAATTGCCCCAGTATCACAAAAGTTTCACGTTCAGTGTTGTTGGTCTCTTGTTACTTACAGCTTATTCTCCACAGCCCCAGCTGAACAGAAACCACAGATTACACATTCCTGATGATCTCTGCTCACCTGGTGAAACTAGAAACGTTCCACAAGCCAAGGCCCCATCTTCTACACTCCTTCAGTCATCAAAACTGCGCCAAGCTCCACAGCAACAATCTTTTAGGAATTCAATGATCTTCCAAGCCCAAAGTTTCCAAACGCTTCCACAATCCTTCCCCAAAACACCAAGGTCAGTCCTGTCACCGCAATACCCCACTTGTCTGGTCCCAATTTCTGTCCTAGTGTTTGTCCTTTCCATTGCTGTGACAAAAACATCTGACCAAACCACTTGGGGAGGAAAGGGTTTATTCCGCTTACATACTCCCTGGTCACAGTGTCAGCACTTGGGAGCTCAAGGCAGTAAAAACTGCAGGGCAGGAACCTGGAGGCAGGAGCTGAAGCACAAAGCCATGGAGGAGATGCTGTTTCACTGGCTTGATGAGGTGCTTTCGCTCTCTCTGGCTTTGCAGGCGCTCGCCTTCTTATTAACCAAAACCTGCCTTGAACTCGTGGCTGGGCCAACTCAAATCAAGACAATACATCCACAGATGTGGCCCACAGCCGAAATCCAATGGAGCCAATTCCCCAATTGAGGTCCTCAACCCAGGTGTGGTCAAGTTGGACACTAAACTATATCCAGCCAGGGGGTGTGGTAGAATGTAAGGGGATGAGCTGTGGGTAATGGTGAAACTACAGCAAATAGTCCGAACACTCATTTGATCAACTTGATTGAACATACAAGCCCCCCCACCCCCCGCTGGATGGTGGGACCATGGGCTGTGTGGGTTTGAGACAAATGCTTGCAAATTGGTTTTAACATGAAGGAATGCTTGTACTCATAAATTATTATTATTGTTAAAAAAAGGAAAAAAAAAAACTGGAGAAAGAGCAGGACAGTTATGGAGAATGCATGTCTGGGATTGGGTGGGGTGGCGTGGGGGGAAGGGAAAGGGGAATATGCCTGAACTGATTGGAAAATGAATGTATGAAATACCAGAGCATCAATAAAAAAAAAACTAAATGAAACGTTAATCTTTTAAAAAAAAAAAAGAATGTATGTATAACTTCTACATCAACTCTACAGAGGATACTGAAAGGAATACTTCAGATTGAGATAAAGGATAAGTGTGTCCAAAAGGTGACAATGAAAAAGAAAGCAACATCATGTCAGTGGTTAAACAAAGGAAGAGCTAAGAAACAAACACCATAATATCAAATAATAATATATTTTAATAAATGAAAACACAGACTTCAAATAAAATTAATCAAAAGAGATAAAGAATGTCAAGTAAGAGAACATTACAATGCTGAACATATATTTTACCAAACTTCAGGCACTCAATGTCATATAGCAACATATTAAACCCAGACACATTAATAGTAGGTGGCTTCAATATCCTGCCTTCACCAGTGGGCAGATCTACAGGTAAAAAAAGCAGAGAGAAAATATACTGAAAGACATCAAAGATCAAAGGGACATAACAGATTTCTACAGAATATTCCTTCCAAATGCTAGACCACAGTCTTCTCAGCAGCCAGTGAAACACCAACCAAAATGGAATAAATATTGAGGGCTAAACTACATGCTAACAAACATAAGAAACTGAAATAATTCCTTAGGTCTTCTGTGGCCACACTGGAATGATAAGACTAGATGTCAACATCAGTAGAAATCACAGAAAATACACAGTCATGTAGATTGTAATGATGAAGATCACTTGAGAAATAAAAAATGAAATTAAAAATAAAATTATTTTAAAACAAAATCTAAAGTACTCTCATATAAAAGTCCTGGAGAGACTAGGGATGTGGGAGACATTCCTAACATAATAAAGAGAATATTAAACAAGCCCACAAACAACAACATGCTAAGAGAGAAAAACCTGAAGCATTTCTACTAAAATCAGAAGATGAGGCTGTTCACTGTTTCCACTTTTGTTCAAAATGGTGTTTGAAATCTTAGCTAGAGCAAAAGCTAATAGCAAGAGATGAAAGTTAGACAGAAGGGGCTGGAGAGATGGCCTAGCGGTTAAGAAAACTGACTGCTCTTGCAGAGGACCCGGGTTTGATCCCCAGCACCCACATGGTGGCTGAGAAGCATCTTTAATTCCAGTTCCAGGGGAATCCAACGCCCTCTCTGACCTCCCGGCATTGCACAATCAGGTGGACAAACCTGCACTGCAGACAGTACATTCATACACATAAAAAAAAATTTTGCCTTAATCCTAGCACTTCCTCCTTGAATCCTAGCACTTGGGAGGCAGAGGCAGGTGGATCTTTGTGAGTTCAAGGCCAGCCTGGTCTACAGAGTGAGTTCCAGGACAGTGGGGCTACAGGGGACCCTGTCTCGAAAAGACAAAAATAATAATAATAATAATAATAATAATAATATAATAATAGTAAAAAATACAAAAATGAAAATAAACGTGGATATTGGCCCACTCTTTCCATAAACCCACATCCCATCACCAGTGTGTCCAGGCTTCAATTTTTATACTCCTGGCCATAGTAGCACCATTTCCAAGGCTCTTTGGGATGTCATATGACTTAGACTAGATTGTACTGTTTTGAATTGATGTCATTTTTCTAAGTGTTCTCATCTACCACCTATAAAGTATAGCCAGCCACAATACACACCATTGCACAGATAGGAGTAACTGCAGGGTTCATTTCACTGGGGCTTCATTTGCTTTGACTTGCTACCTGAGCAGTTAAACTATACCAGGCACCACTCAATCCAAGAACACCAGGCTGTTAGCATGTACCTCAAAGTCCAAACCTATTAATCACACAGTTAGTTTTTGATGTAGACAGCTCCTAATCTGAGTCAGTTCAGATTATTAATTATCATTAATAATAATAGGGTGATGAAGAATGTTCACTCAGCCACAAAATAATGTCAAAGAAAGTCTCATAGCCAGCTGGACGTCTGGTCCCAGGTGTGTAACCCCAAGCTGTTCAGGGACGAGTTTTTATACAGAAAATCTTATTCAGGGTTGAAAAGCTTAAGTTTCCAAGCTTGGGGTGGCTATCCCCTCTAACAATTCCTATTCTCTAATCAAACAAGCAGAATGTACAGAAGCCATAATCTGCAGTTAGCAAAAGCTAGCAGGTGCATGCCGACTTGTTCTCAAATTCCTACCTTAGTTCAGCTGATTCAAACTTCCCTGACTCCATATTGAGTTAAGCTTTTAACTACTGATTCAGCTGGGGCCCATAATAGTAGTTAGCTATGGGCATTCTTGAGGCATCTCACCACAATAGATATAGTTAGCTAATGACTATTAACTAAATTTTGTTAATGATTAATTAGCCTAAATTTTTTAGCGTCTAATCATAACTAAAACAACTGATCACTAGGGAAATCTGAAGAATTCTGAGGTTAACTTTCAGAAACCAAGGACAAAATCCAGCAAACTCCTCAGCATATAGCAACGTCAAGTTGAAATTGAGGTTTTACACTATTTACCCATACTTCTTACCTCAACTAATGCCTGAAGAACTCCTATCTTTTTATTTCTAGTTTTATATTTGTTTATAGACATGCATGACTTAAACAATGGGAATAAACCATGCCTGGAAGAACCACAATCTTATGGAACTAACATTGTATATGCATTCCATTATTGACAAACATTGTTATACATGGTTATTCTGAATATGGTTATTTTTCACTTTATAATAAATTTGATTTAGTTTTTGTTATAATTGCGCTGGCTGCAATATGTAAGTGCCCACAGATGTGGAAATGTCAGATGGGGTACCTGGAGTTATGGATGGTTGCTAGCGGCCATGTGCAGGTCCTCTGCCCCCCCATCAAAGCCACTCTTCACCACTGAGACACTCCTCCAGTTCCATAAATTCCATTTCAATTTCTCTTTTCTCCTTAGCATCACTTGAACATGTTTGTTACGTACCTTGGGGTGTTAATAATTATAAAATATGCCACGATTTGACTGATACACATTACAAAATGTTCAAATATACTTAAACCTTATTCAAATATCATCATCTGGGCAGCGAATATGGCACAGTGGGTAAAGCTCCTGCCATGCGGCATGTGAATCTGAGTTGGAATCTCCAGAATCCAGATGAAAAGCTGGACATGGAAACGCATGGCTTTCCCATCCGGCTCCTCTGGAAAGTAATGTGTGTTGGAGCCAGGAGTGGAAATGGAAGATTGTGGACCAGCTAGCCGGTCTCAAACAAGCTGGAAGGTGAGGCCTGACACTTCCGGTTGCCCTCTGACCTCTACACATACACCTAACACACATACCAGTGCACTTCCGTTTAACACACATCTCTCCACCACACACAATGTCATTATTTTATGACTAATTTATATGTCTTATATACGTGGCTGTTATGTATCTGCAGTTAATGATGTTTAAACATGGCATACTATTCCATAGTAGTCACTGAGCTTTACTACTAATCTGTCCTTGTCTCACAGGTATTACAGCTGGCCTCAAATTCTCTCTTGTTAACAGAAATGCTGACCAGAACCTATGCTGAATAGTCTCTATAAGATTTACGTAGGAATGTTTCTGGATCATATTCCATAACTGGGATTATGATTACAGGTAGATCAGTACCACCAAGTCTAATCAGATTCTGTTCCAGCACAGCTGTGCCAGTAGGAAGGAATCTCCATGCTCCTATACACTTGCTGATCTTTAATGGCATACCACTTTTTAAAGTTTTACATTTGATAGACACAAAACAGTGTTTCACCATTTTTTTCATTTATGAGTTCTGATTAATAATTAGGTGAAATTAGAGATTGAACCCAGGGCCACGTGGCAGGCAAGTTCTCTACCAATAAACACACTGATGGGTTTCTTCATGATCCCATTAGCCATTAATTTTCTCCTTCTTTGAATTGCCAATCCATGTTTTTTGTCCTTTTGTGTAAGTTCCTAATTTGAAGACATTCATTTTTGTGAGATTTGTATATTTACCTCTTACTAATTTTAAACATTCTGTATAATCACTTATTTCTGTTTGAGTGTTGTTCTCAATGGAGGTCTTTAGTTTAATATTGTTAAATTAACCATTTTTTCCTTAAAGTTTGTACTTTTGCAGCTTTCTATAAGAAGTCCTTCCTCACTTCAACACTGGAGGGCAATCTTACATTTGCTTCTTTGGATTTAGTAGCTTTTTTTACATTTACATATTTATTTACATAGCATATTCCTTGACATGCACTATTTTAAAAGATTCAGATTTCTCCAATGTACAGTTTAGCAATAATTTCATTCTAATTCTCAAATAAGTTATTATTTATCATATCTATGAATCTGTTTAGAGACCTCCATTCTGTCCATTGCTTTACTGTACAATAATTATACAAGGTTTTGAGATCTGAGGATGTCATTATGTATTTATATGTCTTCTAATCCTTCTCCAATAAACACTTGATTCATAATTTTATTGTTGGTTATTTTCTACTAAAATTGGATTATTGGTTACTATATTTTATATCTAATTATTGCTATTATTATTGACATTAAAAGACTGGGGTTTGTTTTGTTTGTTTTGTTTTTTGGACAGGTCCTCATAGCCAGCTGGCCAGGAACTTATTCTGTAGACTAGACTGTCTTAACCATAGAGATCCACCTGCCTCTGCCTCCTGAGTGCTAGGATGTCTGGCTTAAAGACAGTTCTCAGCTGTCATCTGGGTACTGGGAATCAAACCCGGGTCTTCTGCAAGAGCAAGTCAGTGCTCAACCACTTATGCCATCGCCAAGCCCCTAAAAGACTGTTTTTATAGATGAGCTTGTATTAATAAATATCCCAAAAGCCAAGTTATTGAATATAATCTTAATTATTCAAATAGCATACAGTCATAGAAATAGATCCCTGAGTCAAATTGGATTTTCTGTTTCTTTGTTTTTTAATTTAATTTTTTTATTTTTATTTTTATTATTTTTATCTTATGTAAGTGCACCCATGTTGTGCATGTGTGTCTGAAAAAAATCAGAAGAGGAGTATTGAATCCCCTAGAACTGGAGTAATCAATGTTTGATAGCCAACCGAGTGTTACCAAAGGCCACTAAACCAATAAAGCAAATATAGGTCTCCTTGAGTCAAGCAAGACTCCTCCGTCAGCACCAGCTACACCTCACCTGCCTGGAAATACTGTGCAGCAGTGGCAGCCATATGCCTGTATATCCCAAATCTAATTGGCTATTAGCTCTCTCCTTGGAGGAATAACCCACGGCTGATGCCACAAGCTTACATCCTCTAGTGGTTAGGAGATGTTATAAGCCACAGTAAGACCCTGTCATATTTTACAGAAAAAATGTAATTCATGGATTAACATACCATCCAAACATCTGTGTCTATACCAAAGTAACCTACCATAACAATTAGTACTGTTTAAATACCTATATATCTAATTGCTTGTACTTCATTAGTAGGATTGAAAGGTTATTCCTGGACAAACTATCAGCCCATGAAAGGAAACAGCCAGAATTGACCAGAGTCCAAGACAAAAGTTCCAGAGAAAGTAGACTGTTTTGCTTTTCATCCACCTGTGCCCCTTTTCTAAGCCTAGGGAACAATCTGAGGAAGAGGGTCGTGGCAGAATGTAAGGGCTGTGATGGGGTAAATGGTGAAACTACAGCAATACAGACGGACACTTATTTGATCAACTTGATTGAACATACAAGCCCGCCCCCCAGCTGGATGGTGGGGCCCTTGGGCTGTGTGGGTTTGGGCACAACTGCTTGCAAATTGGTTTTACATGAAGGATGCTTGTAGTCATAAATTATTACCTATTGTTAAAAAATGAAAAAAATAAAAAAGTAATAGAAGAAAAAAAAAAGAAAAGTTAAATAAAATAATTGGTAAAAATACCTAGGGCAATCCCTTAAAAAATAAATAATTTTTAAAAATACCTAAGGCATGCCATGTAGCAAACAGCTAATCGAATATTTAAGTCAGGAAAGAAACAATGTGGGACTTAACCAGAAAAATAATACAGAAAGGTGAGTGGCCACGTATACACAATATTGCCAGAGTTCACTGGTTGTATGTAAAGACTAAAGGATAGGAAAGTGTTCCTCCCTTTTCACATTGGGTCCTGAAATGACAATGTATTCGGTAACATAAATGAGAAAGAATGGTGTTTTCTGTTTCCGAATTATAAAGTATTTACTATTTAGTCTAAAGCTTGAAATGTGTGCATGGGTTTATACATGTATTTATGCCTCTGTGTGTGTGCCTGTGTGTCTGTCTGTTTGTCTCATCTAGAAAGGTTTAGGAGTGAGTTCCATAAAGCTGAAGGTGAAACTCTTATAGTCCAAACATTCCAGAAAGAGATAATTAAGAAAATAAATACATAAAAGACAGTTAAGGCTTTAATGAATTACATCGTAAAATTGAAGACAACCAATCAGTGTGGTAGGACTTCTCCTTAAAGATTTTGCAACATAAAAGTGTCAATATGAAGGACAGGTTGCACAAAAGAGTGGGTAGCATAAAAAGGCTAAATGTCGAAAGCAGCAGTTTGAAGGTGAGAACCAAGAATAGACTAGGATCTGGTGCATTGTTGACCTTCTGAGGAGTAAATCCCAAGAACATATAAGTCTTGAAGCAAAAGAAAATATTCACCTACCACAAGAAAGGGCAAACAATGACCTCTGCACATTGTGAAGAGATGAGCACTCCTGAAAATGCCAGGAGATGTAAGACAGGACCTGAAGAGAGTTACATAAAACCTGTTAGGAAAGAGAACCTTCACTTATAATAGGTAGAGTAAAAAGAATACCCAAAGGACTAGAGGACAGTTATATAAAGAGATCACAATTACAGAGCAAAGCCTTCATGGATAGAAGAAACATTTCAATAAAGGCATAAATGAAAGCTTAATTTAAAGGGAGGATGTATACATTTTATTAAGAAAGAAATAAATAGGAGTAAAAAAATATCTTCCACAAATAAGACTGTGCTAATTTGCTTTAGGTTGCTATGATAAAAACACTGACCAAAATTAACTTGGAGAGGAAAGGGTTTATTTCATCTTACCCAATCTGTCATCCAGGGCAGCCAAGACAGTAACTCAGAGCACTACCATAAAGCAGAAACGTGGAAGAATGCTGCTTCCTGGCTGGTTCCATTGACTCATGCTGGGCCAGTTTTCTCATACAGACCACAAACACTGCCCGGGGATGGCTCTGTGTGCAGAGGGCTGGGCACTCTGCATCAATTTGCAATCAAGAAAGATCTCACAGACCTGACGCAGGCCAATCTGATAGAAGCAGTTTCTCATTTGAGAGTCCTTCTTCCCTGGTGATTCCTGTTTGTGTCAAAGAAAAGTAACAGTATAAAAGCTTAACAACCAATATACAGATTCAATGCAATCCCCCAATTAAAATCCCCATGAGCCATGTTCCCGCCCATTCCCCAACCCAGCCAGAGCTCATGCATTCTGCCAAACATGCTTTTCATCTCTTTCTCAGTCCTTCTCAATATTCTCCATGAGGAAGTTGAATGTTTTGAGCAGAAGTTCATTGTTTCAATCAGTTCTTTGATGCAGTCTTTTCTGTTGTTGTTGTTTTTGTTGTTGTTGTTGTTGTTTCCAATATGCCCAACTGCTTTGGACAAAAGCTCAGGGGGCCCTACACAAGAAATACTTACAACTAGGTAATTGGCACTAAATTTATGTGAAAAAAAAAAAAAAAAAGATGAGCACTCAAGATACAGAAGCAGGCAGATCTCTGTGAATTCAAGTCCAGCCTGGTCTACATAGAGAGTTCTAGGCTATCTGGGTCTACAGGAGACCCTGTCTTGAAAAAAAATAAGTCAAAATACATGATGTACTAGGCCTCAGATTTCTCAATGGAGGGCTGAGGGTGAAGCTCAGCTGGTAGTGTGCTTGCCTAGCATGCACCAAACCCTAGGTTTGATCTCCAATAAAGCTATAGTCCTAGCGCTCTAGGGGTGACAGAGGAGAACCAGAAATTCAGTCATCCTCCAAGTTTGAGGTCAGACTGGGTTACCTGAGAAACTGTCTTTTAAAAAAAAAAATCCAAGGCCTAGAGAGATGGCTCACTGGTTAAGAGCACTGACTGCTCTTGCAGAAGACCCAGGCTTGATTCCCAGCACCCACATGGCAAATAATAACTATCTGTAACTCCTGTTCCAGGGGATCTGATGCCCTCTTCTGACCTCTGAGGGCATTGCACAACATAGGTACCCCTACCTACATGCAGTCATTACACACACACACACACACACACACACACACACACACACACACACAAATCCAAATGGAAACTTGAATTGGCCTTAATAATTGATTACAAGTGAAATGAAACTAAGAAGAAATAACAAGCTGTTAAGGCATCTCAAGATGAAAAAGTACTTTGGTTTTTGTAATGGCCTAATAGATAAAAGTAGAAAATTGGAAGCCCTCTAAACATCGGACAGGAGGAGCACAGGGACAGTGCTGTGGTGTCCATCACCTTCCTGTGCTGTTGACTTTTGTTGCAAGTTGAACATTTAGAAGTTGATGTGTTCTCAAAAGTTCTAATGTCTAAACTCTACTGTGCAAAAGCCCTAGGGAGCTTAGGATTCAACAACTGTGGAGCATTTTGCCCACTGAGCCTAAGGGGTGACTAGTCTGTTGCCAGCCAGGGCCTACTTAGTTTTCTGAAGCCAAATGTTAACTTTGAGGAGAGGGGTGCGCAGGTGTTGGAGGGAGATTTCTGCTTGCCTTAGGCTCTGTCCCCACCCCTGATCCTCCTGTGCCTACCTCCCCAGTGCTGGGATTATAGATTTAGGTGGCTAAACTTTCTTAACAGAATTAAAAAAAAAAAATGACTGGTATGGTGGTGCACACCTTCAATCCCAGCACTTGGAGGGAGACACAGGTGGGATCAAGGCCAGCGTGGTCTTCATGCTGATTTCCAGACCAGTTGATAGGGAGATCCTGTCTCAAAAAACCCCAAAACAACTACAACAACAACGACGATGACGATGACAACAACAACAGCAACAATCTGATATCTACCTTTACCTGTACCCTTTGAGTATTCAGAATTGGTGGACAGATGTTGCAAGTACTGGACAATGAGGCAGTGAGCTCATAGCAATCTTGATGTAAGACATAAAACCACATCCTGTCTGTCACCACTGCATCTTACACCATCAGTGGTGACATGAGAAGACATGCAGAGAAGTGGGGTGGACGGTCGCCCGTGGGGACTCTGGAGACTGTAGGTGCAGTGAGCACGCTCACTGGTGTGAATATTGCTTTTACATGAGTGAGGGTGAAACGGTTCCATTGGAATACTTGGCATGTATGGTTTTCTAATTCCATGGAATTTTACTGAGAAATTAGATGGATATTGTGT
This sequence comes from Rhizomys pruinosus, assembly GCA_009823505.1. Taxonomy (NCBI): domain Eukaryota; kingdom Metazoa; phylum Chordata; class Mammalia; order Rodentia; family Spalacidae; genus Rhizomys; species Rhizomys pruinosus. Next base: position 1,145,154 of record VZQC01003736.1, on the reverse strand, counting down.
CCCGTGAAAAAGAATGCCCTGGAGAGTAGCCGTGTCTAGGAAAGCCTGGGGAAGTTGAAGAGTAGATGGATGAGAGAAGTCTGAGGAAGTTGGAATTTGAAAGGGAGTTTTTAAAATTAAATTTTTGATAAAAAATGTCTATGGTAAACAAGCATGTTGGCATATGCCTATAATTCCAGCACCTGAAGGGCTGAGGTAGGAGGACTGCCAAAAGTTTAAGGTTAGCCTGGACTACCTAATGAATCCTCGTCTCAAAAAATTCAACTGAAAATGCTATATTAGCTGTACTAAGCATTTTTAAGTGTACAGAGAGGAGACATTAAGAACATTCACATGCAGCTTCAATCCCAGCATTAGGAGGCAGAAGCCAGAGGACCTCTGTGAGATCAAGGCCAACCTGGAACCATTCGAGTTCCAAGCCAGCCAGGGCTACATATGAGAACTTGTCATTTGTGCTGTACTCTACAATCCCTGACTTCTACTGCTTTCCCTGTCCTCAACAGAGAGGGAGGGAGGGAGGAAGGGAGGAAGGGAGGGAGGGAGAGAGAGAGAGAGATGTCGCATGAAAAATGCTCTGGAGGCCTGTCTTTTGACTCTCCCATCCCTTCACTCTCTATTTTTTTTTTTTTTTCTTTCTGAATATATATATAGTCTCACACCTATAGTACCATTATGTCATCTGAAAATACTGTATGTTATTTCCCCAATCATTTTTCGGGATTCACATTTTTCCCTTTTAATTTTATATTACTCTAAATTATGCATACATACCCTCTACCCATATACTCAAAATTAGGAAACTCTGAAAATAAGTGATAGTTAATTCTAAAGCTGTTAAGGGATTCACATTATAAGAGCACAGTTGCTTTCCAGATAAAGAGAAATATAACGTTAACATTTCTTAGTTTGCCATACAACTGAGGCAACTTTGGTGCTAGAATCCACAAATGAGGGATACCATTCATTATTTTTGTTTGTTTGTTTGTTTGTTTGTTTGTTTGTTTCCTGGGATTGTTTTACTTAGCATAATATCTTCTAGTTCCATCCATTTACCTGCAAAGTTCATGATGCCATATTTCTTTACCACTGCATAGAACTCCATTGAGTAGATGTACCACATTGTCTCTATCCACTAGTCTGTTGAGAGGCACTTGGGTTAGTTTCAGCCCTTACCTATTGTGAAGAGAGCTGCAATAAACATGGATGTGCATGTACCTCTTCGGTAGGAATGAGTCTTGTGGGTATAAACCCAGAAGTTTTGAGTCTGTTTATTTATTTATTTTTATTTTATTTTAATTTATTTTTGTTTTTGAGACAGGGTCTCCTTATAGCCCCCAGCTGCTTGGACACTCACTCTGTAGACCCAGGTTGGCCTTGAAACTCAGAGACTGCTTACCTCTGCCTCCCGACGTACTTGGGATTAAAGGGGGGTGTGCTGGCTTAAAGTATGGTTCTTAGCCACCAAGTGGGTGTGGGAATCGAACCCGGTCCTCTGAAAGAGCAGTCAGTGCTCTTAACCACTCGAGCCATCTCTCCAGCTTAACTCATTTTGAGCGCTTTTAAGGGTTCTTCAACACTGCTTTCCATAGTGGTTGTACGAGTTTACATTCCCATCAGCAGCAGATGAGTAATTTCCCTTTCCGCACAACCTCTCCAGCATTTGATATCATTTGTTTTCTTGATCGTAGCCAGTCTTATTGGAGTGAGATGATAACTTAAAGTGGTTTTAATTGCAATTTCCTTAATTATTACAATGTTGAATATTTTTTTAAAAAGATGTTTTAGCCCATCTTTATTTCCTCACTTGTGAAGTCTCTGCTCAAGTCTTCTTTACACCATCTTTTTGAGTGGGTCATTTATTTTCTTAGTCCTTTGGTTTTTTGAGTAGTTTATATATTCTGGAAGTTAATGTCTGTCAAATGTATCCAACAGTGAAGGTTTCCTCCACTCTGTAATGTTTTCTCTTCACTTCCCTGATTGTTTCTTTCACTGATAGAAGCTTTGAGTTTAAGGAGGTCCCATTGCAAATTGTCCCCCACCTTAATTCCCCTGCACAGCTGCTGTCTGGTTTAGAAAGTCTTTGCTTATACCTATGTCCTTATAGGTTGTTGCCAATGTTTTCTTCTATCTAACCTTCAGAGTTTTGCGGTTTCACATGGAGGTCTTTGATCCGTTTGGAGTTGATTTTTGTAGCAGGTGCGAGGTAGGGTTTAATTTTATTCCTCCTAAAGTGGTGATCCAGTTTGCCAATACACAATTGTGCTGAAGATAGCTGCCTTTCCTACTATTGAGTCTTCTTGGCCCCTTTGTCAATATGAGGTGGCTGATGAAGTTGTTATGTGTGTTTGGATTTCTATTTTTTTCCATTGGTCTTACAGGTCTGTCTTTGTTTGTCATCGGCTGTTTTTTATGACTATAGCCCTGTAAGATAGTTTTTGAAATCTGGTAATAGTGATTATCCCCCCCCCCCCCCCAGTTCCTCATTGATTCTTTTCATTCAGTGTTGCTTTGGGCTACTTTGGGGTCTTTTGTTTTTCATATGAATTTAGGATTTTCTTTTCCAAGTCTGTAAAGAAAACTCAACAGGGATTTTATTTATTATTATTTTTTCAGAAAGACAAAAAAAAAAAAAATAGAGGAGTGAGCGGATGGGAGAGTCAAAAAGACAGGCCTCCCGGCTTTTTCATGCGAACATCTCTCTCTCTCTCTCCCTCCTCCCTTCCTCTCCTTTCCCCCCTCGCCTCCCTCTATGTTGAGGACAGGGAAAGCAGGTAATGAAGTCAGGGATTGTAGAGTACAGCACAAATGACAAGTTCTCATATGTATATCTGGCTGGCTTGGAACTCGATGTCCAGTTTGGCCTTGATTCACATGAGGTCTTCTGGGCTTTCTGCCTCCTCATATGCGTGGATTTAAGGCTATGTGAATGTTCTTAATGTCTCCTCCTCTGTACACTTAAAAATGCTTTAGTTACGCTAATGCATTTTCAGGTTGGAATTTTTGGAGAGAGGTGTCATTAGGTAGTCAAGGCTAACCTTGAACTTTTGGCAGTCCCTCTACCTCAGCCCTTCATGGTGGCTGGAATGGTAAATTAAGGCATATGCAACATGCTGTTTACCATACGACATTTTTTAAAAAATTTTAATTTTAAAAACCTCCCTTTCAAATTCCAACTTCCTCAGACTTCTCTCATCCATCTACTCTTCAACTTCCCCAGGCTTTCCTAGACACGGCTACTCTCCAGGGCATTCTTTTTCACGGGACACAATATCCATCTAATTTCTCAGTCCAAATTCCTGGAATTCAGCAAACCCATACATGCCCCAGTCTTCCCATGGCACGTTTCACCCTCCTCATGTACCAAAGCTCTTCCCCCACCAGTGAGCGTGCTCACTGCACCTACAGTCTCCAGAGTCCCCACGGGCGACCGTCCACCCCACTTCTCTGCATGTCTTCTCATGTCACCGCTGATGGTGTAAGATGCAGTGGTGACAGACAGGATGTGGTTTTATGTCTTACATCAAGATTGCTATGAGCTCACTGCCTCATTGTCCAGTACTTGCAACATCTGTCCACCAATTCTGAATACTCAAAGGGTACAGGTAAAGGTAAGATATCAGATTGTTGCTATGTTTGTTGTCATCGGTCATCGTCGTGTTTTGTAGTTGTTTTGGGGTTTTTTTTTTTGAGACAGGATTCTCCCTATCAAACTGGTCTGGAAATCAGCACGAAGACCACGCTGGCCTTGATCCCACCTTGTGTCTAACCCTCCAAGTGCTGGGATAAAAAAATAAAGGTTGAAAACATACCAATTTTTTTTTTTTTTAATTCTGTTAAGAAAGTTTAGCCAACCCTAAACTATATCCAGCACTGGGGAGGTGGGCCAGGAAGGATCAGGGGTGGGGACAGAGCCTAAGGCAAGCAGAAATCTCCCTCCAACACCTGGCACCCCTCTCCTCAAAGTTAACATTTGGCTTCAGAAAACTAAGTAGGCCCTGGCTGGCAACAGATTAGTCACCCCTTAGGCTCAGTGGGCAAAATGCTCCACAGTTCTTGAATCCTAAGCTCCCTAGGGCTTTTGCACAGTAGAGTTTAGACATTAGAACTTTTGAGAACACATCAACTTCTAAATGTTCAACTTGCAACAAAAGTCAACAGCACAGGAAGGTGATGGACACCACAGCACTGTCCCTGTGCTCCTCCTGTCCGATGTTTAGAGGGCTTCCAATTTTCTACTTTTATCTATTAGGCCATTACAAAAACCAAAGTACTTTTTCATCTTGAGATGCCTTAACAGCTTGTTATTTTGTCTTAGTTTCATTTCACTCTTGTAATCAATTATTAAGGCCAATTCAATTTCCATTGGATTTGTGTGGTGTGTGTTGTTTGTGTGGTGTTGTGTGTGTGTGTGTGTGTTAATGCTGCAGTAGGTAGGGGTACCTATGTTGTGCAATGCCCTCATAGTTCAGAAGAGGGCATCAGATTCCCCTGTCAACAGGAGTTACAGATAGGTTTATTATTTGCCATTGTGGGTGCTGGGAATCAAGCCTGGGTTCTTCTGTCAAGAAGCAGTCAGTGCTCTTAACCAGTAGGACCATCGTCTCTAGGCCTTGGATTTTTTTTTTCAAAGTACAGTTTCTCAATGTAACCTCAGTCTGGACATCAACACTTGGAGGATGACTTGAATTTCTGGTCCTCTCCTCTGTCCACCCCTAGAGCGCTAGGGACTATAGCTTTATTGGAGATCAAACCTAAAGGGTTTGGTGGCATTGCTAGGCAAGCAGCACTTACCAGCCTGAGCTTTCACCCTAGCCTCCATTGAGAAATGCTGAGGCCTTAGTACTCATGTATTTTGAACCTTATTTTTTTTCCAAGACAGGGTCTGCCTGTTAGACCAGATACCTGAATCTCTATGTAGACCGAGCTGGGACTTGAATTACCGAGATCTGCTGCTTCTGTTTATCTTGAGTGCTCATCTTTTTTTTTTTTTCACATAAATTAGTGCCATTACCTCAGTTGTAGAGTATTTTCTTGTGTAGGGCCCCCCTGAGATTTTGTCCAAAGCAGTTGGGGGCATATTGAACAACAACAACAACTAACAACAACAACAGACAAGGACCTGCCATCAAAAACTTGATTGAAACAATGAACTTCTGCCCGAAACATTCAACTTCTCATGGAGAATATAGAGAAATACTGAGAAAGGAGATGAAAAGCATTGGTTTGGCAGAATGCATGAATGCCTCTGGCTGGTGGGGAATGGGCGGGACATGGCTCTGTGGTGGGAGAAATTTTAATTGGGGGATTGCATTGAATCTGTATATTGGTTGTTAAGCTTTTATACTGTTACTTTTCTTTGACACAAACAGGAATCACCAGGGAAGAAGGACTCTCAAATGAGAAACTGCTTCTATCAGATTGGCCTGCGTCAGGTCTGTGAGATCTTTCTTGATTGCAAATTGATGCAGAGTGCCCAGCCCTCTGCACACAGAGCCATCCCCGGGCAGTGTTTGTGGTCTGTATGAGAAAACTGGCCCAGCATGAGTCAATGGAACCAGCCAGGAAGCAGCATTCTTCCACGTTTCTGCTTTATGGTAGTGCTCTGAGTTACTGGTTTGGGCTGCCCTGGATGAACAGATTGGGGTAAGTTGAAATCCACCCTTTCCTCCCTAAGATAATTTGGTCAGTGTTTTATCATAGCAACCTAGAAGCAATTAGCCAGCAGTATTTATGGTGGAAGGATATTTTTTTACTCTCTATTTATTTTCTTTCTTAATTTTAAATATGTATACATCCTCCCTTTAAATTAAGCTTTCATTTATGCCTTTATTGAAATGTTTCTTCTATCCATGAAGGCTTTGCTCTGTAATTGTGATCTCTTTATATAACTGTCCTCTAGTCCTTTGGGTATTCTTTTTACTCTACCTATTATAAGTGAAGGTTCTCTTTCCTAACAGGTTTTATGTAACTCTCTTCAGGTCCTGTCTTACATCTCCTGGCATTTTCAGGAGTGCTCATCTCTTCACAATGTGCAGAGGTCATTGTTTGCCCTTTCTTGTGGTAGGTGAATATTTTCTTTTGCTTCAAGACTTATATGTTCTTGGGATTTACTCCTCAGAAGGTCAACAATGCACCAGATCCTAGTCTATTCTTGGTTCTCACCTTCAAACTGCTGCTTTCGACATTTAGCCTTTTTATGCTACCCACTCTTTTGTGCAACCTGTCCTNTCCGCCCCCCCCCCCCCCCCCCCCCCCCCCCCCTTTTTTTCTCTCTCTGGACTTTAATGTCTGTCAAATGTATCACAGTGAAGGTTCCTCCACTCTGTATGTTTTTCTCTTCACTTCCTGATTGTTTCATTTATCACGATAGAAGCTTATTGAGTTTACAGAGGTCCCACTTGTCAAATTGTCCCACCCTTAAAAAATTTTCCCCCCTGACAGCTGCTGTCTGGTTAGAAAGTTCTTTGCTTCTATACCTATGTCTTATAGGTTGTTGCCAATGTTTTTCTTCTATCACCTTCAGAGTTTTAGGTTTCACGATGGAGGCTTCTTTGATCCGTTTGGAGTTGATTTTTGTAGCAGGGTGGAGGTAGGTGTTTAATTTTATTCTCCTACTAAGTGGTGATCCAGTTTGCCAAACGCATTGTGCTGAAGATGCTGCCTTTCCTACTTTGAGTCCTTCTTGGCCCCCTTTGTCAAATTGAGGTGGCTGAAAGTTGTTATGTGTGTTTGGATTTTCTATTTTTTTCCATTGGTCCTCAGGGTCTGTCTTTTTTGACAGTTCAGGCTGTTTTTTATGACTATAGCCCTGTAAGATAGTTTTTGAAACTGGTAATAGTGATTATCCCCCCCCCCCAGTTCCTCATTTTCTTTTCATTCAGTGTTGCTTTGGCTATTTCGGGAAGTCTTTTGTTTTTCATATGAATTTAGGATTTTCCTTTTCCAAGTCTGTAAAGAAACTCAACAGGGATTTTTATTTATTTTAATTTTTTTCAGAAAGACAAAAAAACACATTACATATATATATATATATATATATATATATATATATGCATATTTTGGTGAAGCAATCGATACTAGAGGGAACAACAACAACAAAAGAAGTGGAACAAAGAACTGACTGAAACAGTAAAGTTCTCCCCCAAATAATAATCTTCTGCTTTGAAAAACTTTAAAAAGATTCAGGAAAAGACACAAGACATGTGTGGCAGAATGCATGAACTCAGGTGGGGTGGGCACATGGAAAGGGAAATGAGTCTAAATTGGACTGAGAAATGATGTATGAAATGCACAAAATGTCAATAAAAATATTTTTTAAATAAAAATATATATAAATCAATAAAAAGAGAATATATTTACTATAGAAATGAATAACTGAATTATAATCATAGAATTTCAGTTTTAGAGCATTTTTCCTTCGGTTCATCCTCCTAAGCATATGGTGTTTTGAAATTGTCCATGACAAAAGAGGCCTTCATGACAAAAAAAATATTGATTTGTCTGTTTGTATCATTTGCATTTAATATTATTTTTTCCAAATTTGAATCAAATACTTGTGAGTGAATACTTTAAGTTATCCTCTTCCATAATCCCAGTTACAAATCTAGCCCCAAGGATTCTAATGGCCAGTTCTGAATGAAAACTTTCACTGATGAATAATGGATTGTCAGGATTTCTGACATTATAAATCATGTCTGACTACACAATAAGTCACAGCATCCAGCTATTGCCTGAGGCTTTCTTTGTTGTGGTCCATCTATCTATTGCTGTATCCTACAGTCCTACAGGATCAATATTTGACTGCCTACTCTGTATCAGTAAATGATCTGCCTAGTCATGAAACTGAAGATCAGAAAAGACATGTGACCACAGTCTTCTGTCATTCTTCTCTAGCATATACAAAATATACAGAATACTATATATATACTGTTTTACTTCCCTCAGGGACAAGTTAGTGTACTTATTAATATAAATAAGGAAGTGTATGTCGGCAGCTAGAACACAAACAAGGAAGGATGGTTCCTCAGTGGCACACTTACAGGTTCAGAGTTAACAGATAATTCAATGTTGTACCAGGACATTAAAGAATTTGACAATACTAAGAACAAACAAATGGGACTCAGGGTTTAGCTCAGTGGCAGATCCTGTGGTTATTGGGATTCAGTCCCAAGAAGAAGAACAACAACAACGACAACAACAAAAAGACTAGATAATTGTCAAAGAAGAATATCTAAATGGAAAATCGTCTTGTTAAATCCATGCTCAGGAGTTTGTCATAAGTTTAGAGACCATAATCAGTCTTCATGAAACAATGAGTTTAGTTTCTTGATGGAAAAGTAATTCACTATGAAAATAAACACTTGTGTAACCTGTGATTTACAAATTTTAAAGCACTTGATAATAAAATCGTACAATTCCTTTTCATGTCTTCATAACATGCTATGAGATTTTATAGCTTAATTTCCTCAGAAAATTTTAAATATATTTATTTATGTATTTGGTGTATGTATGTGTGTGAATATATCTGAGCACATGAATACCGCGGAGTATGTGTGGAGGTCAGAGGACAACCACAGTCTGCTCTCTCCCTCCTCTATGCGGGTCCCAGGGACTGATCAGAGAGAAGGAATTAGAAATGGGGCAAGGCTGTGATTTCTCATAACCTGCCCTGAGCAACACTCCTTCCAGCAAGGCTCTACCATTCTAGGATTACATGAACTCCCAAACTATGACACCAACCAGGGACCAAGTGTTCAAATATTTGAGCCTATGGAAGATATTTGTCATTCAAATCACCACAGTTAGCTTATGCAATATGATCACACTATTCCAACAACAACTGTTTTACACTTGAAAAGCCAGGAGCCCAGTAATAGGTGCTTGGTCCTTGAAGCTGGGTGCCTTAGTGTTCAGAAAGTCCAACCAGGGCTGTTTCACTCAGCCAAAGCCACAAACCCAGTAGTTGCTCAGTCCACAAGGCTGGATACCTCAAACATCCCAATCTGGTGCCAAAGCCCTAAAGGGTTCTTAAGAAGCTACTGGTCCTCAGTCCACATAGGAAACCTGGAAAAGCTTATCCTAATATCAGCGAAGGAATTAATAACAACAGCAATGGGACAGTTAACTCAGTGTTGAGAGTGAAGGCCATGTGACTGAAAGGGAGTCAGGAAGGAATCTTTTTTCTCTGTCTTTGTAAAAATTCTGGGCTGCTACCAAAAGCCTCCACCCACATTTGAGGTGGAGTGATTCTTCCCACATCAATAAGGCCGTCTTCCACAGACCTACTCACAGGCCAACTTGAAGTTGACAATTCCTCAACTGAGGCTTCTTGGTCAGGTGACTTTATGTTGTGGTGGGTTGTCGTCTGTCATCTGTCTTCTCAGCTTCTGTCCATCTTCTACCATGTGCTCTGGTTAGGGGTTCTCACCTTTCTCTGCGGCTGACTTTTATATGTTAATCCTGAGACCTCTCTTTCTACACCTCTACTTTCATGCCACAGTAAGGTCAGAAATTTTCACAAAATTACATATTATTTTTTTCAATAAAAATGCGGCTACATTTTGAAATGACTATGATTGCAAATTGTTTGTACTTGCATCATTTGTTTCCTCCATAATTCCAAGGAGCCTAATTTGAATGGAAAATGCAATTAAAGTTTCAGTTCCCTCTCTTCAAATGTCTAAAATTTTGAATACTCTTTGTAGTTAATAGGAACACAAATGTGTATGTGATTATACAAACACATACTTCAACATTTCCTGATTTTCTGTACCTGGGGGTGTAGAAAATCAGATTAATCCAACTCAAGGTAAGTAATGTTTTTACCTAAACTAGACCATTTTGAACCATTAATTTCACACATATCAATCCCTATGTAACACAGCCAGCTAACCTTTTCATTTTTCTATTTTGGAGGAGGGAGTTGAGACAGGATATCATTATGAAGTCATGGCAGTGATTCTTATTTAAGTGGGAAGTATTGTGGTCAGCGTTCTGACTTCTTGAAAAAACAAATGAACCAAATGTCTAGGATTCTCTCAGTATTCTTATTGTAACTTTTAAAATATTTTATTTGTTATTTTTTTTTCTTTTTTGGGGGGGCACTTTTTGAGATAGTGTTTCTCTCTAGTCCCAGCTGGCCTGGAACTATGTAGACCTGGCTGGCCTTGAGCTCAGAGATCCTCCTCTCTCTGCCTCCAAAATGTTGGGGTTAAAGGTGTGCCCCCAAACCTGGCTTGTTATCATTTTTATTTTATGTGTATGAGTTTATTGCCCACATGTGTGTAAGTGCACCCATGTCATGCTGTGTCTGCGGAGGTCAGAAGACAGCATTGGATCTGCTGGAACTGGAGTTACGGATGGTTGTTACTTGTCTGGGTGCTGGGAACCAAACCTGAGTCCTTTGCAAGAGCAGCCCTTGCTCTTAATCCCTGAGCCATCTCTCCAGTCCCATTCTTATTGTAATTTAAAATACTGCTAATTCTATTATTACATAATTCACTGCAATTGAAAAAAACTTTTAAATAATAGAAAATATGTGCTTTCTGAAGGAGGGAAGCTGCTGAGTTCTTCTTATTCTATTATTCCCAAATTCAGTGGAGCCAAAAATAAATATCTGAGACCTAGGATGTGTTAATTTACAAACTTCCTTACACAGATATACATATCACATTTATTGACAACTCCACGCTATTGATATTTCTTTCCTGTGCTATTAAACTTTTGCTCACAAACTAGCTTACATGCTTTTCTCATATATTTTATGTTAAGAGGAATGTATATATTGTTGTTACTACATACAGAGAAGAAAGAAAAGAGAAAGTCACCTGATGGGATGAATGCTCACCTCCAACAATGTCTGTATCTTTGAGGAAAAAAGAATGGCTTGAAGGAGTCAAGTTATGAGAGAATGGGCGAATATTAATACAAGTTATTTATTACTCCTTAAAATATAATGACCAACTGGCTCATGGTTACCTTGCAAACTTTTCAAAAGTGGGAGGGGTAGCACTTGAGTCCGAGGACTCAAGTTAAGGGTTTTGTAAAAGACTAAATAAATTGATATCAATTAGAATACGCTGATTTGCAAAATTCTTTACTTATTTGACAATGAGAACTCAAGCAATGTGTTGCAAATGAAGTAATTAGAGAAATTACTTGTATTTTTCCATCAGGAGATTGTGTAGTTTAGAGGTCAAAATCATATAACACTGATACTCATTTCTGCACTTTTCATTGTAGTACTTTTGTTTGCTCCAGTTCACCAATGAATTTACTGGATTATTCTTGAAATGTTTGAATTCAGCATTCGTTGTTTTAATTGTATTTGTGATGTATTTGTGATCATGATCTGTGTAGAGAAGCATTAAAGTATAATGAAATATAAAATAACTATAGCAAATGACATAGCAGTGGATCTCCCCATCCAAGGGTATATTTTATTCCTAATCATAAAAAAAATTGTTTGGAAAATATAATATATTCACCTTCAAAAAAAGTTTAAAAGTTCCATTCGATATTGTTCACAATTGCTGAACTTATCATCGTGATACTTATCCATTATTTTATTTTAAGAAAATATTAGCATTATAATGATTATATGGAAATTGAAAGTACTGCATTTAATTGTCCAGGAACAAGGTTATGCCTGTAAGACTGTTCACAACTTCCACACACAGCAGTAGGGATGATTACAAATCATTCAAACAAATGCTCTTTGATTTGGCTATTTTAACTTGTCTGTTTCTGCCAATAAGTGTGGGAGTAAAGAGAGTGATAAAATTCCCACGTGTCGGAACCTTTTAGCTGGGAACAGCTTTTTAATGGCTTTTTTTGCATTCAGCAAGGAATGTACATTTATCCAAATAAGGAAACAATGATGATGAGGACAAAAAAATGTTTCTCTGCGTGTAAAGATGGTTTTGTGAAGTTTCTTTTACAGTCTCTAACAAAGCAAATCAAGATGCACACACATATATTTTTCGTGTGTAGAAGCATTAAAGTATAAAGAAAAATAAAATGACCTTAGCAAATGGCGTAGCAGTGAATCTGCCCGTCCAAGGGTATATTTTACTCCTCATCATTAAAAAAATTGTTTGGCAAATATAATTTATTCACCTTTGGAAAAAATTTCAGAAGTTTCATTCAATATGAATCACCTGGTTAGTAATGATCACGGTCTTTGTAACAAAAGAACTAGCAGGGCACTGCACTTATGTGAGTAGAGAACGGAAGAAGTAATTGCCATGTCCATCTGTGAGATGGCGCCTGTAATGAAACGGCTTCAAGGATCGGAGCTGAGGTCTCACGCTCATCCACTGGTGCAGGCGCTCTGGTCAAAGAGATGAGACGCCCAGGCTTGCTGTCCTGGAAGGAAGCAGCTCATTCGTGCTCACACTAGCACTGACTCAGTGGATTCACATCCAAAAGCCCGAGTGCCAGCACAGTCTTCAACACGCCCCCACCCTGTCAGTTCCCCTCTGCAGCTTACTTAGCCTCTTTGTCTCCTATATATGGTAACATATATTCTGACTGCATGCTCCATGCCGCAGGGTCATGACAGGGAGAGCTGTGTATGGGCACTCAGGCACGGCCTGCATGCCTGTTGCATCCTTTGTTGTGGGAGGGTCCCTACCTCATTGCCCCTCTGAGCCTCAGACTCTCCCTACAGTCAGAGAGCAGCATATTTGTTTCGAGGCTTCTATTCTCATGATATCAACATAAATGCAGCTGCTTTTCTTTTGACAGTGGCTTCAGTGAAACTGAAGAAAGATCTTAAAACCAGGGCAGCCAGGCAACGTAGAATCAGGGTAGTCCCCAGAATTAAACATGTAATACAAGTAAGGATTTTCAATCCCCAAAGGATAAACACTATCTTCCAAATAATTCTCTGGAGTTCTATGCTTTCCACATCTGGACTAGGACATGAGCAACATTTCCATCTGGTCTGTGGTCTTCTCTATGACCTTGCCTTCATCTACTTCTCTATGACCTTGCTCTCATCTACTTCTCTATGACCCTGCCTTCATCTATTTCTCTATGACCTTGCCTTCATCTACTTCTCTATGACCTTGCCTTCATCTACTTCTCTATGACCTTGCCTTCATCTACTTCTCTATGACCTTGTCCTCATCTACTTCTCTATGACCTTGTCCTAATCTACTTCTCTATGACTTTGTCCTCATCTACTTCTCTTGCCTTCATCTACTTCTCTATGACCTTGCCTTCATCTACTTCTCTATAACCTTGCCTTCATCTACCTCTCTATGACCTTACCCTCATCTACTTGTAAGCAGCAGTTTCTCCAATTAAATTACCCACAAACTCCTCCCTAAGAAACAAATGAGTAGTCTAAAGCTAAAAGCAGTTTTGCTTATAGTTTTTTTTTTTCTATTACTTATTTACATGGTATGTATGAGTGGTTTGCATGCATGTATCAAAGTGCACTATGTGCATGCAAACCCACACAGGCCAGAAGAGGGTGAGGGATCCCATGGAACTGGAGCTATGGAGAGTTGTTAGCTGCCATGTGGGTGCTGAGAACCAAACCTGGGTCCTCTGGAAGAGCAGCCAGTGTTCTTAATTGCTGAGTCATCTCTCCAGGACTGGCTAAGTAGTTTTCATGGCTAGCATTGAACATTTTTACTTGTGGTTTGGCCAATATATTAAAGACCTTTGCAGTTTCATTGATCCTAATTTCACCAGCAGCCTGCAACATGCTAATACAGTTTTTAACACATAGATGCAAGTATGATACTCCCAAGACCCATTCTCTGCCAATAAAGATGATGTGCTCAGAGAGAGCCATCCATGGACTTTCTAGTTGCCCATTTGTAAGGCACACCATTTTCTCTGGCTCTTCCTTCCTTGTACAATTGTACTTCTGTGTTCCCCTCTGGCAAGTGGGAATAGGAGGCAACATGGATCAATAAATCCCAACACACAAGATCCCAAATATGTTGGGATTGGAACAATGTAGGCTGCCCTTCCATATACCCAACACAGTCTGTCTAAGTCTCACAGTGTATTGTCCACACTGACATCATTCCATGGAGTGCACTCACGCACAGGCATATGTAACACTCTGATACACAAAAATAAAAATATTTTGTAGAACTGAGTTTTCATGCAAAGTCAAAATTCTCTAGTATTGAGAGAAACTTTAAATAAAGACCTCACACAGTACTTGTGGCATAGTGGGCATTTGGAATTTGTGGGATATTTCTGGAATGGATGAAAGCATTGTCAGTTTTAAATACTATAAATTAAAGCACTTTGAATCGTTTCCTAGCAAAATTTAGATATGAAGATTTTTACATGCCGAAAACTCTCATTTAAGTATATTGAACAAGATCTTTGATGCACATGTTTAGTTAACCAGCCCTAGCAGAGATCTTCTGCTGTTCTGTCAGAAGTCCTTAAATAACCCATGGTCCACTCTTGTGCCTCACAATTGCAATCCTGCTACTTCTCTTTCTCCCGTGTTCTGAATGAGTCCTTTTCTCAGTGCTGCTTTCTGCCCAGATGTCTAAAGAAGACTCCATGCTTAGCTAAGGTTTTACCATGAGCCACTTACTTTGCTTTTCTCAATAACTCTGATCAAGTCACACAATCATGAACATGTGCTCTGAGTGTGTGTGTGTGTGTGTGTCTTTAATTAGAATGAATCATAAAGATGTGGACATTATTGTTCTTTCTCACACTACTGTAAAACCCAACAACCAGAAGAGTCTCTAGAACACAGGAGAATGCACTTTGATATTTGCTGAATGGAGGATGGACCCAGAGGAAGTGTGACGAGGCAAATCGATATTCCTGACCAAGATCTGAAGTGAGTTCTTATCTATAGAATCTCCTCTATTTGGACATAAAAAGACAGTCCGAACTATTACTACACCCATTTCAAATAAAATGAGCTCTTTATGAAATAGCTTCCTGTTCAATTAATACATGAATTCTATCTTCTGTACAAGAATTTCACCCAATACCCTTTGCCTTGTTCAGGAAATAACCAAATGCCAATCAAGCCATCCCACATAAAACTAAATCAAACAAAAATTAAATGCAAACAATACACTGTTAAATTTAAAATACTGTTAAACTTAAAAGGATGGAAATAGCTTAAAATTAGCATGAAAATTAAGCAAAAAACAGTTAAACTGCGTTGTTAAAGAGGGCCATTAAGGAGATAAAGTACCACTCAGGCTATTTTCTAACCAAATAACAATTTGTTAATATAAGCACATTGGCTGCAAATTAATTCCATAGAATGTAAAATGGGCACTTGTTTCATTCTCTTCACTGATGTAAACATCTACTCTCTAAAAGCAAGCTTAGAGGCAAATGAGGTAAAGAGAAGTATATTTTTGTTATGCTAATTCTTAGTTGAGCCTCAATATTACAAATTATATGCTTTAGCTTGCTTTTTAGGAAAATCAAGTAAAATCTTATTATAGAGGGGAAAATACACTGAGGGTCACAGAGTTTGTTCCTCCCCATTACTGTGGGTTTGACCTTGTTACCGTGGCCATTGGTAGCAATATGCAAGTCATCTAATCTACTCTTGAGTATTAGTGGATAACACCTTAGTGACCTTTGCTCAGCAAATTATTCTAAAATCCAATCAACCCCACATTCAGAAATATTTTCCTAGTGTCAAACTTAATGGTCTAGTTCCAGGCTATTGCACCTCATTATACTACCCTAAACAACTTTAACAAATGCTCTTCCTGTGTTATATCACCTTCCCAGTGTCTATGGTCCATCATAGCTATTCGCAGCTCATTCTCAAAACAGAACTAAGCAAACAATTATACCTTAACATTTCTGAAAAAAAACATTCCCTGCACATTGCTGTTCATCCTTTCCATGAACTAAATGCTAGACCTCTAAAGAATTTGAATTGTGCATTTTGAAATGGAGAAGTAATTATATAGAGCTTTCTTTTTGTTGTCCTGAAAAGAAATCCTCTCTGTTTCGGTTATCTGTAGGAAGGGAATGAATATACAAATGTGATATAACTAATAGTAAGCTACTAAGACACTCTTAATGTTCCACTCCACTTGAGTAAACCTTAAACAGATTTCCTCCAGGTGATCTTATGTCCAGATCACTGGGACCCCCAAAAGACCACCAGGACACGTGGCTCTGATGTAAATGCAGTCTTTAATTCAAATTCGAGCTTGGACCGCCACCCTCCTGACAGCAGGCTGGGAGAAGCAGTCTCATAGTTGGGGGGCGGGGGGGCTTTTAAAGGAAAAACTGCAAATGGGGAATTTTCCAGTTTTGACATTTTGTTATTGATTCATAAGGACTGAGGAAGCATGATTTTTAGACTGATAGGTAGGGGCCACCTGGCTGGTGGCTTTCGGTGGCGCAATGTAGGGGGAGATTTTACTCACTGAGTACATCCTGGTGGAAGAGCAAACATGTTTAACCATTGGTCTTTCCCTGTTATTTTCAACAAACAACCTTTGGTCCTTCCCTGTTAGCTATTGAGATATTCTGTGGTTTCTTCTGGAATCAGGATGGGAGCTGTTTCTCAGATGGTGTATTTCCACAAAATAGAACAAATAAATTTAGAAGGGGGGGTAATTTCAACTCAAAGAGGCTAAGAGATAGTTTATTCTGGATGAATATGAATGACCACAGCTTGGGAACATAGATTTTGGCTACACCAAATTCCATGTTCAAAATGACACGTGTATATAAAGTTATAGTAGCAGACAAATTCATAAATCAAAACATATTTCAAATGTATTTGTGGGTCTACTGAACAAGTAGCTTACAGCAAAGCAGGGAAATGTCTGGTATAGGCCTCAGACACCATGTCATATGGATGGAAGCTAGGGTTCTGTCCATACATTCCATTGGATGTTATGTCACATGCACAGATGACCAATAAACAGTTATTTAAGGGATCAAGATGGCCCCACATCAGCCATTGTAGAATATTCATTCTAGTGATGGCATTTCTAGTTCCCCATCAGTCAAGCACCATATTTTGTGTGTATGGAGGCCAAATACTATTTCATGACCCCCTGCTAGGAAGGCTCATCCCTAGTATATGATATAGATAGCTCTGAAAAAAGAGGAAGGCAGTGCCTAGGAGACCGTAGCTGATAAAGGCATGAGGAAGAAATTCCTGGATTATATCAAATTGACTAGCCATTAAGGTTTTGTTCATTTTTCTTTTCTTTACTTTTTATGCCTACATTTTAAGTAACACACACATATTACATATAATACACATATTCTATGTAAAATTAAAATAATCAAGAATATTTTATGACCTGAAAAAGGGAAAATAATATATAATAGAAGCAAGGCAATTTAAATAAGTAAAAGTTATATTTTTTAAAAGACAAACTGATGTATGTTTCCCATGCTTTATAGTTATTTGTACTATATGAAATATTCTACTTCATATTTGGACTATTTAAGGAATCGATTTTCTTTTAGTTCTAGATGTTTTTCTTTGGGTATGTATATTATTCAGGACTCTCTGGAGGAATAGAACCAAAAGAATGAATACAAGTTAAAGGGGGATTTATTAGATTGGTTCACACAAAATGATATAGGAAATTCAACAGTGGCTACTAAGTCCATTAGACTGAGTGTCTCGATAGTCTCTATGAAGCACCGAAGGCTTCAAGGAGTCCTACAGCCAATGGTCTTCACTGTGCATTGGAAGCCCACTGCACAAAAGCCAAGTTTTGATATCAGTGAAGGAAGGCAACAACAGCAGCAGCTGCAGCAGCTGTAACAACAGTGTAGATGAACTCACCAGTAAGACATTAAGAAACAAAAGCAAAACCAGTCATTCCTATTGGGCATCCTTTTCTGTGGACTGCCACAGGAGGTGCTAGGCACATGTACGGTAAGACTTGATACTCAGTTCATCTGAACAAGAAAATCCCTCACAAGTGCATTCATCATCTTGTCTCTTAATTGATTCCAGATCCAGTCAATTTAACAATCAATATTAACCATTAAAGCCAATTCTATCTCATAGTTCTCTACCATCATGTAAAGTGGCTACCTCTAAATCTAGGAAAGATTACTCTTCAATATTGAAATGATTATACCTCTTGTTTGTGGATAATAACTACATGTATCCCATTATCTTGGTGTTATTCCAGATCTTAGCCTAGGGATTAAATGAAAAGTCACTTTACAAAATAAATAAGATAGCAATATACTCTGGTTTTATTTTCCTCTTAACAAAACTGTCTTTTCCTATGTACTAAATATTTTTAGTTACCAGTATACAAACAGGAGGTTCAGCATATTAGAAATTGAGCTTTATTGGCTTTGTGGTCATTCCGAGTGTCATTTTTAATTTACCAGTCAGAAGAAGAAATGAGATAATAGTAGAAGTCAAAGTAATATTGTCCATTTCTTTTTATAGGCAAAATATGGATATTCTTTACTTATTCTTTTAATTACAGTGGAATGGACTATAGAGCATTCTAAATACTCAATAAAAAAACAGTCGTTAAGACATAAAATAATCATGACCATCGTTATTACTGGAAACTAGATTATTTTTAAATAATAAGAAAATATAACCCAAATATTGGGACACCTCTAACAGGAATAAAAATGGAGTTAAAATTACTTTTGTGTTGTTAGATGTTTACATATGGTTTTTCAGAGCCTTTAATTTGCTGTATCTTAATATTTTAATATCAATAGAAACATAGTAATCTGATTGGTTGGGCCCAGTAAATCTTATTTCCTGTTTTCCACTTGAAAAAAAATGCGTTTTAGGTTCAAAGAGTTTGGGTTTAAAATACAGATATTTCCCAAATGGAGGGTTTTTTTTAAAAAAGATTTAAAATAAGTTTTGCCACTTTAAAGCCTACATTTTAAAAGTTGAAATTATAATGAATAATGAGAAATTATTCTACAAAATCATGGGAAAATTGGAATTTTTAAAACATGAACACTCAGTTCAAGTAAGATAGGATTTTCAGTAAGTAGGCATTAATGCCAAAAACAATTAATGAAAGAAAATGATATCATCCCCATTGTAAACGAAGATTAGTATGATTTTATCTCTTAGGAATATACCAAACAAAATAATAAACATCTGAGACAATTTTAAAAAATATCTAGATATGAGAATTTTGGAAATACAGTGAGAAAAATGTCCAGTTACATGGGACACTCAAGTGCTGGGGTATTTGAAGATCAATACCATCTAACATTTCTGAACTGCAAGTAAGTATATTCTCAGAAGCCAGCATAAGTTTGAGTGAGAAATATGAATCTAAGAGTTTATGTGCTGACATTTTGCAACACAGGAGCTGGTTATAAGTATCTGATATAGCCCTTTCTCTCTCAGCTGAAGGGACTGTTGCCAGGGTATCTTCTTCTATTTGAAATCACCTGCATTTCTTTTTCCTTTGGGGGCTTTCTATAGAAAGACACCAACTAATTCTCAAATTTTTGTTACGCTATTTTATGATACAATAGTACCATATTAATAGAGATGATTATGTGGTTTATTTACTTTTTTTGGTCTTTTTTGAGAAAGAGTTTCCCCATAACCCCAGCTGGCCTGGGACTTACTATGTAGACCAGGCTGGCCTTGAACTCACAGAGATCTGCCTGCCTCTGCCTCCCAAGTGCTACGATTAAAGGCATGCACCACCATGCCCAGCTTATTTATTTAATTTTTATAGGTCTCCCAGCACTTATTATATAGGAGATAATATTTTTTCTCTAAATGGGGTAGATCTTACATTTAGAAGAACTAATAGTTGTATGTTGGGTCAAGAAAGACAAAAGCAAGCACTTTGTGTGTCTGCTTGTTCAACTAGTGGTCAAAGGTATGAAAGAAATGTACAAAACTAAATCATCTTTTGCAACCCAGAACTCACTGTTCAATCTGACCCATGGTTAACCAACCATCATCATTACTCAGTGGCTGTCAAGACCTGGATGTGATCCTCAACAGCATTAGAAATCTGAGAAGTCTACAGATTTCAGAAAATAATGTAAAGGACACTGGCATAAGGCTATTGTACAAAGCTGTAAAATATCTCAAATGCCACTTAGAGAATCTTGGATTGGAGTCCAGTAAGCTAATTGTTGCCTGCTGTGAGGCCCTAGCTTCTGCTTTTACCCACTGTAAAACCTTGTGGTGAATCAACCTGTCCAAAGTGAGAACTCTCATGCTGAGTGAGGCCTAAAAGCACAGCCTGGTGTAAACTGCATGCAAAGCTATGAACAAATGACTTTGATAACCACTGAGAAAAATTAAAATCTCTATTTGACACGCCTAAGAATTAGGTAAGAAAAAGAGAAATTATGAAAGAAAATTCCCATTCCCAGAAACCTGGGCATATTCTGACCCCCCAAAACCACATACAAAGGAAAGGGAGTAAGCCTTTTGGCATACCTCTATGTAAAAATTATAGATCTCTGACATTCTAATGGGGTATTATTTCTACAGCACCCAGCTCAGAGGTGTTATGTAAGATGGATGGGTTTTTTTTCTTTTACTTGCTAATAAAAGACATGAAGTTGGGGCAGTGGGGGGAGTAGGATAGTGGTAGGATTAGGGTGGAGTTGGGGGAGGAGATCTGAATAGAGTAAAAATTCGCTGTATGAAATTCTTGAATCTATAAAACATCTCTTAAGCTTAATAACAAAAGCTTTAATTTTTGACACTTTGTTAATGAAACATGTTTATTTAATCATAAATCTAGAGTACTAAAGATCATAGGCACGATAGAATTTTTAATAGGTCAAGTAGACTTAAATAATTACCCAATTATAACAAGTTTTATGTTTATTATGTAATTTATAAGAAATGCCCCAATAGGACTCATTTTTAGTAGAATTTCCCCTACTTCTAAGGCAGTGGCTTTCTGTTTAATCTTAAAAGACTTACTAAATGGGAAACCACATACACTCAGCCTTTGGAGAAATCCAAAGGCTAAGTTTAAACAATTCATTTGGTAAAAGAGGTTTAAATCTTATCTTGACAGGAACTTCTTTTGTTGAAAACGTTTGTCTCTCACCTTGTTTTATGAGGCTATTGGGAATCAAAGCCATGAGGTCCTGTTTTTTTTTTCTTTTTTTTTAAGACAAGTCAGAGAATTTTTTTTTATTAATTTTATTTATTTCCATATGTGTATGAATGTACTGTCTGCATGCAAGTTTGTGCACCCGTGTCGTGCAATGCCGCGGAGGTCAGAAGAGGGTGTCGGATTCCCCTGGAACTGGAGTTCTCCTGGAATTGGAGTTTCAGACGATTCTCGGCTTCTATGTGGGTGCTGGGGATCGAACCCGGGTCCTCTGTAAGAGTGGTCGGCGCTCTTAACCTCTAGGCCATCTCTCCAGCCCGGTCCTGTTTTTCTTTAGACAGCGTGGTGTTGATATAGATTTCAAGCTCTGGCAAAGATGGCTAATACTAGACATCTGGAAAGCTGTGAGTCAGCACAAAATGGCTGGCATTGGATGTCTGGGGACCCCAAAGTAAACAGTGACATAAAATGTTGTAATAAGTTTTGGCAAGAAGCCACCTTTACATGATTTCCTGTAAAATGTCCTGGTACCAAGGGCTTATGTTCTTGCCTGACATAGGCCTTTATGCCCTCACCCAGAGAAAATGAATCATGCTAGATTTGCCAGCGGCTCCATGAATCTTCCTTAGTCTCCCAGGTCCTTTTGAACTTCTGTCCCTTGCCCCTGAACTCAGCCAACACAGAGGCATAGGAAACAAATATATTTCTGGCAATTCTGCCTATATTTCATGTCTATTTCATCTCTGTTGTGCTAAATGAATTCCTTTATAAGGAAGCATATTAATTATTCATGGAGAGCTGAAAGCACAGGGATATATCATCTTTCTAATAGTGAGTCCAGCACTCCAGATGAAGGCAATTATCCATTAGGCCATGTTGAACCCTGGAGCAGGCGCAATTAGGTCCTTAAATCAGTTTATCCTTCAAGCAATAGTGACTTCTTGGAAAGTCTTGTGGAACCAGAATTAAGAGACTGATAACTCCCATGAGAAAACACCCTAACCAGAACTAACTACACATACTGCTTTTCCTCTGTTTTAATTCTTTTCTCTTGAATTTAAAGCTCATGTCAATGCTCCAAGATGCACTTTTGGTGATGGGAGCCCCCTACCTGTTCACCCCAGGTAGCCACATCGATCAGATATCAGTTTATGTTCTCTTATCAATATTCCATCACTTTAACCAGTATACTGAACAGATGCCAAAGTCTAGTATCTTGGGACTATTTGAGTTGTGAGATTCTTTTTCTTCCTTTAACTAAACCAATTTTGCTATAAATTAAATGGATTTAGGCTAGTTTCATAATTTTCTTTTAAATGACCATTTATTTATACAACAATATACCATGCACACAATATAAAAACCTAAGTGCATGTGGACAATAAACACACACATAATCAAACATAAAAATAAAATTTTAAAACCCAAGAATTTTTTAGATTTCATTTAGATTACTTGTCAGTTTTAATTTAAATTGACGCACTGATTTTCTTCCATAGTGTTAAACAATCACGAGTTCTGAATCTGTACTTTTCTCATTTTTAATTTTTATTTATTTATTTTTCTGAATCTGTACTTTTCAAGATATGACTATGGAAAAACAAGGTGAGAACTGACATCCTGAAGACATAATCAATAATCAATAAAGTTTATAGAGATAACCAGTAAAAACAAAAATGTCCTGTAGTAGTCATGTAGAGTCAGGTAAGAGCTTTTCCTATGTTAAGAGGTAAATCGCAGGTGATAAGATGTTTTTAGAGGTGGAAATGTCCTCCATAGTGTCAGTTTAGTCCAAAGGTTTTTCATTTATAATTTACAGTGGGGTGCACGAAGATCTCCTAGGCTTGCTGTGCATCTAAAACAAAGAAAAGCAGGAACAGAAAGAAATAAAAGGGGCTGGAGAAGTAGCTCAGCTGCTAAGAGCACTGACTGCTCTTGAAGAGGACCTGGGTTTGGTTCCCAGCACCCACATGGTGGCTAACAACTTTCAATAGCTCCAGATCCAGGGGACAAGATAACTGGCTTCTTCTGGCCTCCATGGGCATTGCATGACATGGGTGCACTTACATACATTCAGCAAAACACTCGTGCATAAAAATAAAAATAAATAACTCAAAAAGTTTAAAGGAAAGAGATGAAAATAATATACATTCCTTGAGCAGGGTTCATCTTTTTCTCGGGGATGCCATCTTCCTTACTGGATCAGGCAATGTAAGCCCATCTAGATCAGCCATGAACTGTGCAAGGAACCTTCTCTGTAGCTCCAAGCGCTGTTTTAAGCTGAGCACAGCCATTGCTGAGCACTCAATCTGACCAGCCATTGTGAGCTGTTACCCAGTATAAGGTTAAAGATCCACATATACACAGCAGATGAGTTTTCAACCTCTCATAAATGAGAACATGTGGAACCTAAATGTTTTGCCTTGAGCTCTATGAAAGTCCCTTCCTCAAAAACATCATCTAGTGAGAGTACTGAAGATAAGGCTGAGTTCTCTTGAGTCCATAAATCAGTCTAGAAGAAGAGCTTTGCAAAGGGAAAAGGTACCCTGTGCCTGCAAGTTACCTGCTTCCTAGAGAACAGAGAAGAGAGGGGCTGCAGCGTACACCTTTAGAACGAATGCAGGAAAAAGGACAGAGTCTGTCTTTAAGGTTTTAAGACTAATAGAAAAACTACAGAAGCAGCCATTCCTAATGTGTTTTAGTCCAAGAATGTTCTGCTTTTAGGAGTAGCTTTCCTGATGCGTTTTAGGCTTGTTGTACACATTTTACAGGAACGTGACAAGGCTCAAGACAGTGGGTAATCAACCTTCATGTATGTCTTCCCAGGTGAGCCAGTAAAGTCTGGGCTAACCCAGAAATGGAGTATGGATAAAACTGTAGGGAATTCCTATCTTTGATCCCAGGGCACTCATTAAATATTTTGAGTGCCTCTGGCCAGAAAATATAATAAAAGAAAACTAGGTAACATGTAAGCTATACTTACTTAGAAAGATCAGCCAAACTACATACAGGAAAACCCATGAATAAATGCTGAACTCTGGTCGATCTTAGAATGAGGTCTACAAGATCTCAGCAACCAGGGACAGAGACATAGCGCCACACTGCCACCTCCATCCACAGCTTAAAGAATTCCCCTGCTGTCTTAAGGGCTTCCATACAGAAACGAATTTCAGGCCTAGCCAATTTAAAGCAGAGATCAAGATTTTATTAAAGATATTTAATATAGGCGTAAGGATGAAGATGAAGAGAATGGTGCTCAAGGTGGTTATGGTCTCCTCCATGCACAGTCACCTTAAGAGATGGATTTATACCATAATATGAGATAACTATTCTCTGTAATGTTTATCATAAATCACATCATAATAATCTTGTCTTTGATGTAGAAATTTGCTCTGTTTCGAGATAAAAAATAGGCAAGATCAGAGATGGAACGATGAGAGGAAGGGTTCAGTGTAGTTGGATGTTTCAGAGTTTATCCATAGTTCTGTCATAACCTTTGAATGTTTTATTAGTTTATTGCTCCTTTCTAATATCTCTTTTTACATAATGTAGTTGTAGAGCTTTCAATAATTGTAAATTACCTTTTTCCTTCAGATTTTTTAAAATTTTTAATGAAAGCAGGCTGTGCATTTATGATTTTTAAAAATTCTGATGCCTAGGACTTCTAGTTAAGTGCACACAGAAATAAATGTAGAGAAATTAAAAGTTCCCTGTTGGTAGAAATGAAAAGCCAATTATAATCTTATTTTACCATTTGTTTTTATTATCCCCAATACATACAAGTTGTTAACCAATGACCAAACATACAAGCTTCTGGAGATAAGCTTTTATTAAAAAATGCTTTCATGCAAACATTTCTTTTTTCTTTCCTGAATTATACATTGGAGAAAAAGT
The DNA here is from genome assembly GCA_009823505.1 of Rhizomys pruinosus. Taxonomy (NCBI): domain Eukaryota; kingdom Metazoa; phylum Chordata; class Mammalia; order Rodentia; family Spalacidae; genus Rhizomys; species Rhizomys pruinosus. The sequence continues at coordinate 1,120,222 of VZQC01003736.1, read as the reverse complement.
TTGAATGGTACAAAGTGTTAGATTTGGGCTTCCCAGAATTCCAAGGGACACACAGATGTTCACTTCCTCCAGAGGCTGTCAATCTTCTGACCTCCTCCCCTGTACCTGAGGTCCCGCCCCGTGACTATAAATGGGTGGGCCCCAATCACCCTCCTGCTACTGCTGTTGCCGCTAATTCACCATGCGCCAACAGGTAATTGCCCTGGCAATTCCTAAGTAAATGTTCCCAGAGTGATTACGTCTGATGTTCCTGTCTTTTATCAGGGATTTGCGCCTTTATAACCTAACATAATGGTGCCTTGTGAACTCGGTTGAGGGTTGAGTTGTTTTGGATTGGGCGGAGTGCTCTCTGACTCTCCCCTCCTAAAGAACCTAACATTTTCTTTTTGCAACCCCCTGGGAATTGCCAGAGGCATATTTCTCCAGAGAACCAGTTTCCACATTTCACAGTAAGGTACCATTCTCTCTCTGCTCTCCCCCACTATTTCTCCCTCCCTCTCTCTCTACTGCTTTCCGCCTCCAACTTTCCTCTGCTGTCCTCCTTCACCTTTTAGTCTTCCATTTTTGTTTTTCCATTTTCCGTTTTGAACTCTCCTGAGAACCGAAACCCACCCCAGGCTGGGGCCCCATGTGGACCGCTATCTTCCAGGACGCTGGAGACAGAATCTGGACCCATTTTCTTTTTGGTTCCCCCCCATAATTTCTGGGATGCTGGCTTTATGGGCTTGAGGACCCGGTTTAAGAACACCCCCTCCCACACTGGTCACGTGGGCCTGTGGTATCTGGCACCCCTGAAATTAGAATGGATGCATTCTAAACTTCAGAAGTTGCCTCTGAAAGATTTACTTCCTTCTAGAGCTCTCCTTTTTCCTCTCTCTCTCTCTCTCTCTCTCTCTCTCTCTCTCTCTCTCTCTCTCCTATCCTCTCTCAGGCTTTTTTCCCCTTTTTTCTGTTTTGTTTTGTTTTTCCTGTGCCTTCTCCCCACAGTCCATTCAAACAGGAAAGGGTGGAGTGAGGCTGTGGGTGGAGTGAGGCTGTGGGGACAGCAATGCCTGTTTCCAGGGCAGCTGCACTAAGCCACACCCACTCTTTCCCATTGGCCATTTTAAGATATGGTTACCATTTACATGGTCCCTAAACCACTCCCACCCCTCAGTGGCCAGTCTTCACCATGTGGCAGGAATACCTTATTGGAAAGTTAAATTTACATCAGAGTTTATAGCAACTAATGCCATGTTCTAATTCTTTTACAGTTTCTTTAATGGCATGTCCTGATTCTTTCACAATTTTGTTTTTTGGTTTCTATATTGGATTATTACAAAAAGGCAACTGAGATTCAATTAATACATTTTTATGTCAGAGTAACTGAGTTTTGTTTTTACCGTTTTTTTTTTCATCTGTTTCAAAATAAAATCAATTTTCCATTTTAACTTTTGTATGGGTAGTTAATGTTTATTTTACAGGCTGTTGTTTAAGATTCTTACATCATCTGGCTTTTTCCCACATGAGTAGGTGTCTTAAACTCTAAATGATTCTGTGTAAAGGTCACAATTAAAATTAATGGTTCCACAGCCTTGCACAATGATTGACAATTTTAGATTTATGTATGTAGCCAATCAGGGAACTGAGAAATATCGGTGCAATGATATCAAGTTATTCTGGGCACCAACGACACTTAGCTATGACATTTTACCAAAAAAAAGCAGGGGGGGGCAGATTTCCCAAAGTCAAGAGTTAATGAATACAATTAAGTCACATGTCTGTCCAACCTATGTGTTATAGCCAAATGTTTTCCCATGTGTCTCTGAGATTAATTTAACTGTCATGTGTCCATATTCTCATGTGTGTTAATTTCTGTCAAAACGAAGTGGCCACTTCAAATTTGTTTTTTTTTTTGTTTTGTTTTGTTTTTTTGTATGTGTATGAATGTATTGTTTGCATGCAGGTCTGTGCACCCGTGTTGTGTAATGCTGCGGAGGTCAGAAGAGGGTCTCGGATTCCCCTGGAACTGGAGTTCTCCTGGAATTGGAGTTACAGACGGTTCTTAGCCGCCATGTGGGTGCTAGGGATCGAACCCGGGTCCTCTGCAAGAGCGTCGGTGCTCTTAACCGCTAGGCTATCTCTCCAGCCCCCAAATTTCTTTTCATTCTATATTGTGCACAAAAAAATGAATTAATTAGGTTTAGTTTTGGCATGCCTCTTAAAGTTTTTTTTTTTTTCCAAAGGCCTGATTTGAACCTGGGTTCCTAAGTTTCTACACTGCTTATCTAAAGATTTTATTTCTTATCTCTTAGACTGAATTCAATCTCCAAATTATTTTCTTCACAGTTATTGTTACTAAATTTTCCTTTCCAGTTTTCCTTGTTTCCAGACCTCTGAAGACTTGATTTTTGACCCTTAGGGGTTCACTAACAAATGCTTGTTTGTTTTTCTTTTTTCCTACTTAACCAGGCTTCTGACAGCTGTGCCACTGTCCATCTGACCAGAGATCAATTTAAAAGTCCCTGGATTCTAAACAAAAGAGAGAAAAAGAATTAAAAAACAAAACAAAACAAAACAAAAGTCCCTGGATTCATTCATGCACTGGCACTTGGACAGTGGCACATGGCTTCCCTTAGATACCTATAAACTACAATCCCTTCCCTCCAATGAAACAGCTTAAATGATTTGGCTATTGTCAATTACTAAATTGTCTTGGTTTTATACTGCCTTGGTAGGACTAAATATCTCCTAACACCGTATTCTTTAGGTTCTACTTTGGTGAAACTCTCTTTAACTATTATATTGTAACTTTAGTCATGGCTAGATATATAATTCTGTTTTCTATCACCTATTGAAATATCAATAAGATCACAGTTTTAGAACCAAAGGTACAAGGCATCAGTGCCATCATGATAAGGAAACCATATTAGCCATCTCAGCCTCGACAGTGCAATTAATTAGGGCTGCATGCTTTAAATAATATTTCTAAAGGTGTTTTATTTTCCAATGTATGTGACTGTTCAGTACAAACACTAGGATAAAAATGTCTTAGCCAGGCTTGGTGGCACACACCTTTAATTCTAGGACTTGGGAGGCAGAGGCAGGCAGATCTTTGTGAGTTCAAGGCCAGCCTGGTCTACATAGTGAGTTCCAGGAGGACAGCCAGAGCTACAGGGAGACCCTGTCTCAAAAAGACCCCCCCAAAAAACATCTCTTGTATGAATGTGTGAATAAATGTGTGTATGTATGTGTATGATATTGTTAACAACACTGTAATATAGTTACAGCATATTAAGATCTGTCTGTGTATGATAGCAGTGTATGTGCCTTTGCTCAGTACAAACTTTATAAACTGCCATCACCAAATTTAATTATTAGAAGCTTATTTATGAGTGTATGTATGAAGTGCTGTTCACTTTTAAGAACTCTATAATGTAGTTACAGCATATACAAGAAATTGTGTTCCACAGCTGGAGATTCTCAGTACTGTGCTACCTCTGGACAGTCCCCTAGCAGGTACTACACAACTGGTTACAGCCTAGGTGAAACAGACATATATAAGTATTGAGTTACCTATATATACTAAAAATGCTTTATATATCTGTTATACTTTGCATGCTTTACTATTAATATTTTCAAGAAAAATTGGGTTTTACTTCTGGGGACCACGTGGGACAATCCAAATGAAACCAATTTGGGTAAGCTTAAGTATTTCCTGACTGCCCCCCTCCTTTTCCTTCTCAAAGCTATAATTATGTGATAATGCCCCCTTCCTTTTCCTTCTCAAAGCTATAATTCAAAATCTGGGGACAAGTGACACGGCCTTCATTTGAGATAGTCAAATGAGATAGTCCTAGACGATATTGGTTTTAGCATCTTTATTGTCTTGAGTTTGTTTCATGAGCCATGTTAAAAATTTTGCCTTTCATGGTTTAAATCCATTCTACTTTGAGAACCTAGATGGCCTTTATTGACCTTAAAGAACAAATTGTAAGCTTTACTGGATAGGTTTAATGTCAACTGGAGACACCTGAGCAAAGAAGCCTCAATAATTGCCTTCATTGGACTGGCCTGGGCCCATTGTGGGCAATGCCATCCTTGGCCATATATTTCCATATTGTATACAATAGGCTGAACATGAGCCAACAACACAAGCCAGAAGGCAGCATCCTTTCCTAGCCTGTGCTGCAGTTACTACCACCAGGCTCCTACCATGAACTTTTACTATTAGAGTGTTTGCCACAGCAATTAAGAATTTATTGAGTGCTTAAGTCAATGTTCAAGCTGTATTTACTTGTTATATAGTAATTAAAATACCAAATTCATTAAACTGATCCTCTTGGAGGTTTAGCAACCATACTTAAAGCTCTAATCTGATTTGGCAAGAGGGATTTGAAGGAACAATCCTTTGGCTCTTACCTTCTAAGGTGGACTTAAGGCCTAGGATCCTGCATGGGCAGCTTTTTACATGTCCTATGGCAGTGAGTCACCAGTCATCCTGGGCTGGGGAGGTCTTGGAGATTCACTTAAAAGGACTTCATACAGCCAGTGTCCAGTCAAGGGAGGAAAGTCAATATAGAGGAGAAACTCCTCATGCTTCAAGGGGAAGCTCCAGTCAAGCAAGACCTGACTTTATCCTCACATAGATAGAACTTGTAAAAAGAGCCATGTGCAAGTCCTGAGTGACCCCTAAGGACCAGTACCTCAACTGACCTTAACACCAAAACCAATTTAATTTATCTGAACTAACTGTATGGTTAACTGTATGTATTTAAAATACACCAACAGGAAACTATAATCAAAAGAAGAGAAAATAAAATAATTTATACCTTATCACCAGAGAGATAGGTGAGAGACTTACTGTGCCAAGTTAGAAACCTACCAAGTCACGTTAGAAAATATCTCAGAGATTGGTGACAGATTTACTGTGCCATACTGGAAAATACCAGCTTTTATATTCTCATGGTTAAGCTGGCCCTCATTCTGGAGCCCTGTGTACTAAAACATTTTTCCAATTCCTCAGAATAGAGTACAGGTCCTCTCTCCCTCTGGAGACACTAGACAGGGACTCTCCAATTGCTAGTGAACCCAGTAGCCTCCCTATTAGTACTGTGAAGTCCCTGCACTGGTATACTCATGTAAGACTCAACCAGCTTGTCTTTCCAGTTGCAGAGACAACGTCTACTAACTACTGGCCAAAACCACTGGGCACCCAGAGCAGCTAAGAAGGGAGACCAGATTCTAACCCTCCAGCCATTACCCATTACCCCTGAGACTTCATCCCCTCTCAGCTCTGAAGCAGATACAGAAGAGAGAACAACGTCCCATTCCCTTATCATAATCAAAAGGCTGGAATGTTAGATTTAGGCTTCCCAGAATTCCAAGGGACACACAGATGTTCACTTCCCCAGAGGCCATCAATCTTCTGACCTCTTCCCCTGTACCTGAGGTCCTGCCCCATGGCTATAAATGGGTGGGCCTCAGTTGCCATCTTGCTACTGCTGTGGCTGCTACTCCACTGTGGGAAAACTTAGTTAAGATGGGTAGCATTCTAAACCAACGGGACCTCCCTGGCCACACCCATGAGGTGGGGTGTAGTGACCAAAAGGTTTAGGATTTGGCCCTGGGATATGAGTCATGCTGGCTATATAACCAGACATTTTGGAATAAAAAGCTCTCTCTCTCTGCATTTGGACCTTAACATGCATCCACGTGGTGTGCTTTCCTGTGTGTGTTTTCATCATGGATCATCTTGGGATTAAACAGGGCCCACAAATCTCGGTGGGACCCTTACAAATGGCACCCAGACGTAGGGCAGGAAGAAACCTTAGGTATGCAAACCTCTACATCTTGCCTTTTTCTTCTCTTCTGTCTCTCCTGATGTCTGTCCTTCGTGGTGGAGCTTTCTCTCCTGCTGGCTTCAGTGGATGGGACAGCGATCTGGGACCTTGTGACTTTGTACACGTGGACAAAAACAGCCTGGCTCTGATTTGGCTCAGAGAGAATGTCCCATTCTCTCCAGACATGTGTTTCCTGGCTTGGTCACTCCTGCAGGCTATAAAAACCAGTGACTTCAAGGCTAAGTTTAATATCAAGGCTCAGTAGCCATGGTTGGCCTTGAAACCATTTTTCATAATTCTACAGGTCTGAAAAACTTTATGGTTTTAATTCGCCCCCCCCCAAAGAAAGACTTCATCTCCTACTGTGAGGAACCTGTTCTTCGAGTTCAGTTCCAACTTTAACTTGTTCATAAGTAAATTTTCTCCAGGTAGCTCTCCAGCTCGGCCAAGGTCAGATCCCACTTCTTTCTGATGCAAATTAAGGCTTTTCATGGGAACCACCCTACCAAGAGCAATTTTTTCAGATAATTTCAAGCCTTGGCCACTTTACTTTTCTCTTAAATTTTGTGTACAAAAATCTGTTTTTTGGATAAAAGTTTATTGCTCTTTTGTCTTCTTGTGGGTTTCTTTCACAACTATTTCTAAATCTAACTCTTCCTACCTAACCTGCGAGCTATTTGTAGATTCAAAATTGGAGTTCAGCTAGCTGTATCACTTAAGTAATTCAAATCCATTTCAGCATGCTTAACTTGTAATATTTTTACTTAACCCCCTAGATATCTTTTGAGTAAATACATGTGCACAATTAAAATTAGTTGCTTGATTTAATTTTATCTTGCTCTTTTTAAATGTGTTTTACCCAAAAGATTTTTTTTCCACAGAATTTCTGATCACACTCAGTTTGTGCTCTGGCGCCACCAGCCTGCCTGCTGTGCACATGCCAGTCGCCCAGACTGAGCACGTGGTATCTAAATCATGCCCTTTAAATTTTGACTTAGAGTAACAGTCTTTAATTTCAGCATTTTGGAGACAAAATAGATGGATTTGTAGGAGAGTTTACAGGCCCTGGAGTTCTAACAAAACAAACTTGCTCCAATAAATTGTCATTTTTAAGGACCATCAGTAAAAGCCTCTTTAACAACATAAATTGATATTTTGGTTCAATTTAAATGAGAATTTTTTTTTAAGCAGCAGTGATTCTGAAGAGAATTTTTTTGAATAAAACTGTTTTATGTTTAAGTCCATCTTCAAACTGTGTCTATGTGAAGTGAATGCAAGTTCCTGCTTTTAATTCATTATAATCCTACAGGTTTAAATCTAATTAGGAGCTGACTATAAACAAAGATAGATTCGACTCATAAAAAATGTTTGTTTTATACCCCTTAGTGTTAACAATTTTTAAATGGGTTTATAATATGCATGTTAGTCAGTTTAATGATAAATTGTTGATTATTGTTGGTAATTGTTATTAATAGTTATAATTATTGTTATTGAATATAATTATTAATAATAATTGATAAAAATTCAGTCTAATGATAAATTGTTCATTGTTGTTGGCTATTATTGACAACTATAATTCATAATCATTATTAATGATAATTATGACTAATAATGGTTAATAATAATTATTGGTAATTGATAATAATTAATAATGCTTATTATTGTGATTGTTGTTCTGATTATGGATAATTATTATTCTTCTAAAGTCTTTAATAATAAGACAAGATAAATCAGTCCAAGACTACAAACAATTTTGATCTGTCAACTTTTGGGCACCCCCCTCAATCTTCAGATTTGTAAATAAGATAGGGACAGTTAGGTTTGGCATAGGAACAGCTTAGGGATAGTTAACCAGTAGGGACAGGATAGAGAAAGAATAGGAGTAGACTTTAGGGATAGTTCATTGAAGGCAAGTGGTTGGGAATGGGCCGAAGAGGTGGCATATGGATCTCAGCTGTTTGTGTGTTACTAGGACATTTTTCTAATTATGTAAAATAATCCTATAACAAATTATAAAAATTTTATGTTTCTCATTGAACATCAAACAATGTGGCTTTCCTCTCTTGCAGGTCAACCTAACAAAACTTTCTTTATTATGTATGTATGTGTTTATGTATGTATGTATGTATGTATGTGTGCATGCACACGTGTGTACGGATGTGTGTACTTGTGTTCTAAGTATATTTTAATGTTAACAGCTATAATACCAGTAAAAACACTAGCTCTGAGTTGGAACATGGCCCTTACTTCTCAAGACGCAGATTTATATTAAACAGCCAACACATAATTCAATTTCAACAAAGGTTGTGGGTCATCTATTAAAAATTTTAAAAATTCATTGAACATCTTAATAGATCTATGCTGCCACCTACTGGTTATGACCTTTCAACATCTGAAACAAAGATGCAACCAGGTTTTAAAGTGTATTAAAGTGTTAATAAGTTTTGGGGTCTTTGAGAATAAAAAATAAAAAATATAAAAATTTTTTTAAAATTTTTTAAATGATTATCATCATTATGGAATTTGCGGCCACCATTTTTTTTAATTATTGTGTGCATACAGGCTAAGGCAAGCCTGCATTTCATTCAGATGGCCAGTGGGTTGGAAAAAGGGTTCCAATCTGGATAGCTGGTGTTCAGGCCTGCATTTCATTTGGGTGGCCAGTGGGTTGGAAAAAGGCTCCTTTTGTGGACCACCAACCTGGGTAGCTAGTGTTGTGAGTGAAACTCCTGTCCTGGTTCTGGGCAGGTGGAAAGTCATGGCCAACAGTGGGAAACATGTCCCATTGTCCCAGGCTAAGGACCTGAGTTGGAAGTACTTCTCAGTTGGGTTACAGAAGTAACCAACTGACCCTTGCACTGAGGGGTCAGTTCCCCACACTGTCCACAAAGTGGGCACTGTGTCCCCCTTCCCTTAGCAGGACTGCACTGCATCTACTTGTGACAAAGGAAGCTTCCTAGAAGTTCCCACAAAAACAAAAACAACAACAAAAAAAAATCAAGATGGTAATGATGGTAACAACTTCTCATTGGGCATATCTAGCCAGTATTTAATTAACTAATGGGCATAAGAACTGTAAAAGAAAATTTTATTAAGAGCTAGATATTGAAAAATCTTTAAAGCAGGTTTTCATGTCAGGCCTAGAGAAGGCATCTCCAAAAACTTGGAGGAAGATAGTCATTAAAATCCACTTTGTAAGTTTTGCAGTTTAAAATGGTACATTTAAAAATAACACATATTTTTATATAGAGGTATCTCAGTAGAGATTTATATAGAAATATAAAATGAACCATATAAGTTAATGGACTTGATTTCTCAGAAGTCATAGTCTAGTCATATGGGTTTTTTTTTTTCATTTTATTTATTTCTATATGTGTATCAATGTACTGTCTGCATGCAGGTTTGTGCACCCGTGTCATGCAATGCAGCGGAGGTCAGAAGAGGGTCTCGGATTCCCCTGGAACTGGAGTTCTCCTGGAATTGGAGTTTCAGACGGCTCTCGTCCGCCATGTGGGTGCTGGGGATCGAACCCGGGTCCTCTGTAAGAGTGGTCAGTGCTCTCAACCGCTAGGCCGTCTCTCCAGCCCTAGTCATATGGTTTTAAAGAACAAAGTGTATATTTGGTTAAAATTTATTTGGCAAGTATTCAACTTTGTCCAAGCATTGTCTACATATTATAGGATATTTTAAGACTTAGTAAAAATGTCTATATTAGTTAAATTTGGTTGAAAGTTTTGGTAGAAATAGTAGCACATTTGAACTAATTGGGAATATAAAATGTTAATTGTTTTATTTATAATTTGTATTGAATTTCCAACAATAACTTTGGGGTTCAGGGACACAAATGGTCTATTTTTCTGTGTTGTACAGTTATCACCTTGTAACATTTTCCTTTGCTTGTAGGATGATTTAACTAAAGGAATTAAGTTTAAGTTTACTTCCTAAATAAAGGGCATATAGTCAATGATAAACAGTTTAGGTGAACTTGATGAAAACTTATGCCTTAGTTCCTGTTTATAGGTATGTGTAAGACAACAGGCATCTATAGGTCAAAATACAAACATTTAAAAAAAAAAGAGGGAGGTGGGAGGTGGTGTAGTACTCCTTCTGGGATACAAATGGAAAATTCTGTTTTCCAAACCTTTTGATAAATTTTCAATTTTGAGATCTTGAAACTAACAATGGGAGGAGATTTGTATGTTCCCACAGGTAAAAACACCAACCTAAATGCCTGAAAAGGTACAACTTTTGGCTGTGCAGGATGGACTGGGAAATGCCAGCAGAGAGGCTGACCCATCTGATCATTAAAGGAAGAGGAACCTCAGACTGCCTGAGTCACAGTCACCGAGCATCTCTCTGAATTCTATTGGGGATAACTGTTTATAATGTGCCCTAATGAAGTTTACCTTCCAGATGCTGAGAAACCTTCCTACCTCTCTCTTTTATAGGAAAAAGAAAAACATGATGGTAATTAAGTCATTCCCTAACTGTAAATTAGAGCCAACTGTTATAGTGGTAATTTCTTATACAACAGGTATAACTACCTTCTCTGACTGATAGACATAGGAACTGTGAAAGGATAACTCTCTATTCAGAGCCAAATATAGTAAAGTCTTTATAAGCTGTGTAATTAAGCAAAATATATTATACAGAAGAGCTCTGATATCAGCAATGGATTATTCTTCCAAGGAGAAGTTGGCTAGAGGATCAAGCCCCCCCCAAAAAATGAAAAAGGCCTTTTGCCTATAAAGTGGGATACCTGCAAGGAGAGAGGCAGTAAGACCCTGTTGTCAAAGACCTGGTGTAAGCATGGAAAAATGTTTTGGAACATCACTTGCTAATGTACAGTTGGCCTCTGAAATGCCAGAGAGCATTACCAAAGGCCACTAAAGCAATGAAGCAAAATATTGATCTCCTTAAGTCGAGCAAGACTCCTCCATCAGTATCAGCTACACCTCAACTGCCTGGAGATACTGTGCAACAGTGGCAGCCATGTGTCTATATATATCCCAAATCTAATTGGCAATTAGCTCTCTTTTTGGAGGAATAATTCATGGCTGATGCCACAAGCTTACATCCTCTAGTGGTTAGGAGATGTTATAAACCACAATAAGAACTTGTCACCCTTTACAGAAAAGCCACAGTTTGTGGATTAGCATACCATCCAAACATCTGTGTCTATACTCACAGCTTAGCTTGCCATAATAGCACTGTTTAAATGCCTATGCATCTAATTGCTTGTGCTTCGTTAGTAGGATTATAAAGGTACCCCTGGATAAGCTGTCAATCCATGAAAGGAAACAACCTGAACAGACTAGATTCCAAAATGACATCTCCAGAGAAAATAGCCTGTTTTGCTTCTCACCCACTTATGCCCCTTTCCCAAAGCCTAGGGAACAACTTGCGGAAGAGGAGGCATGGTAGAATGTAAGGGCTGCAGAGAGATTGGGGTGAATCATGAGACTACAGCAATATAGACTGGACTCTTATTTGATCACATGCTTGACAAGCTTCTCCAATTGGACTATGGGAACCTTGGGTTGTTCAAAATTTGGACATAGATACTTGCTAATTGGTTTTACATGAATGTTACTTACATTCATTGCTTATGCTTGACAATTGGTTCACTTCATTGTTGGGTTTTTTTTTGAATATTAATTGGCCTCAGGGTGAAAATAAAGTTTCAGGTCTGACCTGCCCCCCACTGCCTGGCACTCCAAACAGGCTTGAGCAGCTGGCTATTCAAAACTCAGATTCCTTTGGGTTGTTAGCCTCACCCATGGGCTCTCCTGCCTCTCAGAAAAATTTTAAAAAAATAAAATTTAAAGGGCGAGATGTGGGAAAACTTAGTTAAGATGGGTAGCATTCTAAACCAATGGGACCTCCCTGCCCACACCCATGAGGTGGGGTGTAGTGACAAAAAGTTTAGGATTTGGCCCTGGGATATGAGTCATGCTGGCTATATAACCAGACATTTTGGAATAAAAAGCTCTCTCTCTGCATTTGAACCTTAAGATGTGTCCACATGCTGTGCTTTCCTGTGAGTGTTTTCATCATGGATTGTCCTGGGATTAAATGGGCCCCCACACATAAATCTCGGTGGGACACTTACACTCTACCACATGCCAACAGGTAGCCCACCCTGCCAATTCCTGAAGTAAATTATTTTCCTGTAGTGACTTAAGTCTCATGTGCTTGTCTTTCATCTGGGGTTTGCACCATTATTATCTAACACCAAGTTAACAAACTGGACAGTGAGAAACTGAAATAATTTCAAAAACAATTATATTAAGCCAAATACATCAGAAGCAACCCAAAAAAGTCTTGCAGAAAACAGTAATTAAAACAATAAGCTCAACATAAACCAGTGGACCATAGACCAAAGAACAGTCTAAGTTCGGGAAAGAACTCCATATGTTTCCACCCTATGAACACTATGTTTTAGATCTCAGATGCTAACTCATGACATACCTAGTATGGGGGTTGATAGAAACTGTATATCTGGGGCTGGAGAGATGGCCTAGTGGTTAAGAGCGCTGACTGCTCTTACAGATGACCTGGATTCGATCCCCAACACCCACATGGCGGCTGAAAACCGTCTGTAACTCCAATTCCAGGAGAACTCCAGTTCCAGGGGAATCCAAGACCCTCTTCTGACCTCCGCAGCATTGCATGACACGGGTGCACAGACCTACATGCAGACAATACATTCATACACATACAAAAATAAATAATTTTTTTTTTTTATTTATGTGTATGAATGTACTGTCTGCATGCAGGTCTGTGCACCCGTGTCGTGCAATGCCGCGGAGGTCAGAAGAGGGTCTCGGATTCCCCTGGAACTGGAGTTCTCCTGGATTACAGACGGTTTCAGCGCCATGTGGGGGGGGATCGAACCCGGGTCCTCGTCAAGAGCGTCGGGCTCTTAACCGCTAGGCCTCCTCCAGCCATAAATAAAATTTAAAAAAAAGAAACTGTATATCTGTCCATACATTTTATACAGAGTACATTAGGGCAATTAACAAATGTCTAGTTAAGAGATCCATATAAACCACGATAAGGTAGCTTTGGACCTGTGACATTCTAGACTCTCTACACTCATCACTGCTTAAATTAATAAATTAGTCTTTGTGGAATGATCAATATAAAAATGTAGCTTCCCTCTGGGAACATAATCTCAGAGGAAGTAAGTTAAGGTTCAGTCCACTTTTGAGATTGTACTGAGGAATGTTTCTGCTTTTCAAAGTAGATGGGTACAATTTTCATTCTAACATCTATCTAAATATCATCTATTTATATCTAGCCATCAATCATCTATCGATATTATCATCTATCATCTATCTATCTATCTATCTATCTATCTACCATCTATCAGCTATCATCTATGGGTAAGATCATGGCCTGGGACCACTAGAATCAGGTCCCCTGATGACAAGAAAGACATTACATAAATTTTATAGTACTCACAGAACAAAATAAAACCAAAGATCAATGCATTTACTAAATACATTGATGAGCACAATAGGTAGGTGTGTTACAGGACAAATAAGAAGCTTCTTCTGTTCCAGGTATTGAATGGTACCTGATGACATTCTTACCTTTTGCATTGGTGGAAGTTAGTGGTCTACTGTCTTAATTTGTTCCAAAAGCTTTACCTTATAGTTAAAAGGGATATTAGACTGCATGAAGACATAGGTGAAGACTGCCTATTAAGAATAGTAAGAGGGCTGGAGAGATGGCTCAGCGGTTAGAGCACTGGCTGCTCTTACAGAGGACCCGGGTTTTGGTCCCAGCACCCACACAGCAGCTAACAAGTGTCCTTATTCTAGTCCAGGAATCTGAATCTCCCTTCTGACTCCATGAGCATTGTATCAGATGGATGCACTTACATACACACAGGCCGAACACTCATACAGATAAAATAAAAATAAAAAATATTTTTAATTTTAAAAAAGAATAATAGGAAAGCCCCAGATCATTTTTTGTCTTTAAGTACATAGCATTCCTATTTTCTATAATTGTAAAACTGTGGTCAGTCTGTTAGTTTAGAGAATCATCAACAGAAATGTAGTTTTCTCAGAAATTGTGTTTCTTTATAGACCATATATTTATTCTTGACCATTTCTATTTATGGATATTAAAAGTCAACCAATCATTTTTCATACTTTGAATTACCTGCCAATTACAATTTTAAAACATTTCAGTTCAGCCGGGCATGGTGGCGCACACCTTTAATCCTAGCACTCACGAGGCAGAAGCAGGTGAATCTTTGTGAGTTCAAGGCCAGCCGGGTCTACAGAGTAAGTTCTAGGACATCTGCGGCTACAGGGAGACCCTGTCTCGAAAAGACCAAAAAAAAAATTTCAGTTGGTTAGCTAAGTTTTCTGAACCTCAATTTCCTTATAGGTTAAATGAAAATAATATTATAACTTCCTGTAAGTCTCATAAACATGAGACTTAAATTGACCAAATGTTATGAAGTTCCTGATAGAATGTCCAGGCTCAGTAGTTATAGATGATAATCATCAACAGTAGACAATATAGTTTTTAATGATTACTTGTAATTGTTAAAAATTTACTGAAATAAAATATCTTGTTTTATCACTTTTTGAATAGATCTAGGTGCTTATTGTAACTTTCTCCACAGCTTAAAGGCAACTGTGATTTTAATCAATTAGCCTGTAACAGCAATGAATAACTTACAAGAAAAATTCATAAAGACCACATTCAGTTTTTGTTCTACGATAATCCATTTTTCATGTAAGGTTTACAGTCAACTCATGAATTTCCCTTCTATGAAGTTCTGATTCAAGGAATCAACTGTCTGTTATCACTGCTCTACATGCACTATTTCTCAGAGTATGGAACTGATTGACTACTCGGTAATTCAATCACTACTTGTAATTCAAAGCAGAGTCTGTAGTAGAAGACAGAAATATTGACAAGCAAACTCTTCACCTTTCCCAGCAGGCTTGATAGTGACAGATTTGATAGGTACACGAAAAGAGTTAAGTCAGACACGGTTTCACACTTAAGGAAGGAAAACACCATGGAGTGTGGGAAGCTGATCAGGAAAGGGTTTCTCTGAGCATGCGAAATCTGCAGGCACTTGGATAAGGACACAAAATTGAAATCTTAAATTAAATTCCCCAAAGATCTTTGTACATGTTCAAGGTAAAATGGTTCCAGGTGGAGGAAAGAAATTCAAAGAGCTGAAGCAAGAATGGTTTTGACAGGTAGCGCATGAGGAGTCGCAGGTAATGGAGTCACAAGTACGACAGGGCTACATGGGGAGGCTCCCGATCAGAAGTTGTTGGGTTGTAACTAGAGAAGCGTATAATCAGATTTAAGCTTTAAAAATATTCAACACCACAGTTAACGTGGACATCTTACTAGGTCAAAAGAGTAAAAAGGAATGGAGATAGGGACTCCAATAAGAGCACAATATGATCCACGGCAAGACATTATAGCTGGAATAGTAACGAGTAGGGTGATGAGAAATGGTCAAATCTAGATGTGCTTTTGTCAGTAGGATCATCATCTATCGGCAATTATTGCATGTATAGATAAAAGAAAAAGCTGTAAAGTAAGAATGTCACCAGGTTTCACCTAAGCAATGCTATGTATGAATAAGCAGTACAATTTGTATGATTAGGGAGATGAGATGCAAATGGCATTTTAAGTACCTAAGGATTCTTTATCCATTTTACTATTTTACTGTTTCTCATTCTTCCATATCTAAGTCACAAATACACTTCTTTTTTTTTAGGTAGCAAACTTTAATTAATATTATTATTACTATTATTTTCACACACTAGAAGCAGAAGAATGGACTCCCACCCCTCTCTTCCTCTTTAAGAGCCAAACCCCAGGGGTCTGAGCCCCAGCAGGGCCAGTGCCACCTCTGAAAGACGAGTGGTTCTGAAGGCCACTGCTGGAGCATGGGAGGGATTTTCAACACAAAGGGTGGGCACTGAGGGCAGCTGGAGACCAGGCCATCCTCGGTGGACAGCAGGGGAGCCCTGGTGAGGGTGAGACTCAAGGACATCCCAGCAAGAACAGAAACGCGGCAGTGAAAGCCACAAAGGGGGAAGAGGCTGGCGGCACCAGTGTCACAACAGCATGTGGCTTTGTCCTCCCCTCCTCACCTACGAGAAACGTCAGACCCAGAACACCAGGCAGAGACAGGATCCAGTCTGAGGCTGGCCACCTTGGCAATGAGAAGGGGACTAAATACAGGGCAGGACAAGCTGATGAGTCGAAGGAATGGAGATAGGGACTCCAATAAGAGCACAATATGATCCACGGCAAGACATTATAGCTGGAATAGTAACGAGTAGGGTGATGAGAAATGGTCAAATCTAGATGTGCTTTTGTCAGTAGGATCATCATCTATCGGCAATTATTGCATGTATAGATAAAAGAAAAAGCTGTAAAGTAAGAATGTCACCAGGTTTCACCTAAGCAATGCTATGTATGAATAAGCAGTACAATTTGTATGATTAGGGAGATGAGATGCAAATGGCATTTTAAGTACCTAAGGATTCTTTATCCATTTTACTATTTTACTGTTTCTCATTCTCCAATCTAGTTACAAATACACTTCTTTTTTTTTAGGTAGCAAACTTTATAATATTATTATTACTATTATTTTCACACACTAGAAGCAGAAGAATGGACTCCCACCCCCTCTCTTCCTCTTTAAGAGACCAAACCCCAGGGTCTGAGCCCCAGCAGGGCCAGTGCCACCTCTGAAAGACGAGTGGTTCTGAAGGCCACTGCTGGAGCATGGGAGGGATTTTCAACACAAAGGGTGGGCACTGAGGGCAGCTGGAGACCAGGCCATCCTCGGTGGACAGCAGGGGAGCCCTGGTGAGGGTGAGACTCAAGGACATCCCAGCAAGAACAGAAACGCGGCAGTGAAAGCCACAAAGGGGGAAGAGGCTGGCGGCACCAGTGTCACAACAGCATGTGGCTTTGTCCTCCCCTCCTCACCTACGAGAAACGTCAGACCCAGAACACCAGGCAGAGACAGGATCCAGTCTGAGGCTGGCCACCTTGGCAATGAGAAGGGGACTAAATACAGGGCAGGACAAGCTGATGAGTCGTTCCAAAGGCAGTGTCCATCAGGCACTGGGGAGTCCATCCTGGGGCAGAGGCTGGAGAGGACCTGGCAGGCCCTGGCCCCTCAGTTGGCAGAGCTGGACGGCAGGACCTGCTGAGAGGCAAAGAGCTTCCTGGCAGCCAAGGCCTCCCCTGGCTTGCCCATCACAGGGCAGTTCTCTCTGTTGTCCAGCCCAATTGGCTGGACCGAGGACTTCGAGGACAAGTAGCAGAGGCGGCACGCGGAGTGATACTTGTCTGCTCCACTGATCACTTCCACCTCTTTCTCCAGGCCCAGCCTCTTGGTGTAGGCGGCTTCCCAGAAACACTCCATACACACGGCAGTCAGCTTCACAATGCTCTCGGCCAGGGGCACCAGATTCAAGATGCTGCCAAAAGCCTTCCTCTGGAAGGTTCCATCCAGGCCTGCCACAATCACTGTTTTGCCCAAATTGGCCATAGCCTCACAGAATTCCACAATGTCAGGGAAAAACTGCCCTTTGTCAGTGCCAATGACAGCCACACCCAGGGCTTCCTGGGCCACAACCGGGCATCCCTGGTATTCCGGTCGTGTGTGGAGAAGCTGTTGATGTAGCGGGTGTCTTTGGCATACTTGATGACCAGGCACTTGTTCTGGATGGTCTGGAATCGCCGCACTCTCCTCATCAGCTCGGTGCTTTTTCCTGAGAACATGGGCCTGAAGATTACCTGGATTTGCCCCCTGGTCATTGGGGGAGCTGGGCAGCACGGTGGGTAGGTTGATGCAACTCATGGTGCCCCAAATTTCCAGTCTCTGGCTGCAGTCTCCCGCGGGTTCGTACTCTCATTGAAGCCTCCGACCAAAAATACACTTCTTTTTTTTTTTTTTTTTTAATTTTATTTATTTCTGTATGGGTTATGAATGTACTGTCTGATGCAAGTCTGTGCACCCGTGTCGTGCAACGCCGGGAGTTCAGAAGAGGGTCTCTGATTCCCCTGGAACTGGAGTTCTCCTGGAATTGGAGCTTTGACGGTTCTCAGCGCCATGTGGGTGCCGGGGATCGAACCCGGGTCCTCTGTAGAGCGGTCCGCGCTCTTAACCGCTAGGCCATCTCTCCAGCCCCCCAAAATACACTTCTTAACTAGCTTAACCAGTGACTACAATGTAGACTTGTAGGCTGAGGCTACAGTTCAGTGGGAGAACACAACGTTTGCCTAGAATACACAGTGCTTGGAAGGCCACAGGTTTAATTTCCTGTAGCATAAATACCATGAAAAAAATTTTAAGCAAAACATTTTATATTAGTATTACATTTAGAGTTTTGCAGTACTTGCTTGGTATTTAAGCTTTATGATTCATTTTATATACCCGCTCTTGTAACTGGACTTTAACACCAAGTAAGTAAGGATGCTTCCCTGATGAGAACAGAGGGGTGTACTCAATGAGGGAAAAAATTAGCACAAAGGCGGGCTCCAACTGTAGCCGAGGAACTATTATTGGCAAATGATTACTGCTGAGGGAGGGACAGTAAATCTTCTTTGAGAGAGTGATTTCAAACAGGCTGACTGGACTCCAGAGGATGAACTTGAATTGAGGGGAATCTGGGTACAAATGCCTGACCATTTGTGTGCAACAGAATGCATGAAATCCACTGGGGGTATGGGGTGTCCTTAGATGGGAAGGGTGGCTAAATTTCATTAAGATCTGTCATATGAAATACAAAAAACTCAATAAAATAATTTTATAATAAACAAGGAGAAGAGGAGAGGAGAAGAGAAGGAAGGAGAAGAAAGAGGAGGAGGAGGAGGAGGAGGAGGAGGAGGGAGGAGGAGGCGGGAGGAGGAGGGGAGGAGGAAGAACAGTTCAGGCTTTTCTGAGCAGTTCTGAAGAGGGGCTGTGAAATCATCAGCATAGACGAGGGCATTTCTAGAAAGATGAGACTCATTATAGGGGTAATTATTCCTCTCATCTCCTTCACATGGCTTTAGGTAAATCAGTTTTCCTGGGGAATGGATAGCTTCAGTTTGTCGTCCTAACACACCAGGAAAGAGGACATTGCATTCATGCCCAAGTGCACACACACATGCAGGGAAAAGACTAATACAATGAAAATAATAAATAAAATATTAAAAACAAAGCTTAAAGAAATATTTGTTAATATTCCATTCACCATAAGAAAAAAGTAACTAAAAAAAAAAAATCCAAAAGGCCAAAATTTATTTTCTGGTGACTCAACTCTATTTAGAAGTGAATACTTTTTTTTTTTTTTTTTTTGTTTTTTTTGAGACAGGGTCTCCCTTTAGTCCCACTGGCCTGGAGCTCATATGTAGACCAGGCTGGCCTTGAACTCACTATGATTGCCTGCCTCTGCCTCCTGCTGAGATTAAAGGTGTGTGCCACCATGCCTGGCAGAAGTGAATGCTTTTTTTTCACTTTTTATTTTGCTTGTGTATTTTATACATCATTTTTTCAATTAGTTCAGCATATTTCCTTTTCCCTTCCCCCCCCCCACCCCATCCCAGATATGCATTCTGCCATAACTGTGCTGCATCTTTCTCTCAGTTTTTTTTTCATTTTTAACATTATAATTTTATGAGTACAGCATCCTTCATTAAACCAATTGCAAGCAGTTGTGCCCAAACCACACAGCCCTGTGGTCCCACCATCCAGCAAGGGGGGCTGTATGTTCAATCAAGTTGATCAATAGTGTCCGCAGCTATATTGCTGTAGTTTCTACTTTCACCCCAATCCAGCCTTAATTCTACAGCTCCTCTCTCAGATTGTTCCCTAGGTTAGAAAAGGGACAGGTGTATGAGAAGCAAAACAGTCTACTTTCTCTGGAGCTGTTGTCTTGGTCTCTGGTCAATTTTGGCTGTTTCCTTTCATGGGCTGACATTTGTCCAGGAATACCTTTCAAGCCTATAATGAAGCACAAGCACGTAGATATATATAGGTATTAGTACTAATTGTTATGGTAGGTTACTTTGGTATAGACACAGATGTTTGGATGGTATGTTAATCCATGAATTACATTTTTTTTTTTGTTAATATGACAGGGTCTTACTGTGGCTATAACATCTCCTAACCACTAGAGGATGTAAGCTTGTGGCATCAGCCGTGGGTTATTCCTCCAAGGGGAGAGCTATAGCCAATTAGATTTGGATAAACCGGCATATGGCTGCCACGCTGCACAGTATTTCCAGGCAGGTAAGGTGTAGCTGGTGCTGCAGGAGGAGTCTTGCTTGACTCAAGGAGACCTATATTGCTTTGGTTTAGTGCGACACTCTCTCGTATTCCAGAGACCATCTGTTACTTGCATGTGTGGTCTCAATACTTTCCCATGTTTAATCAGGTCTTCGACAGAGGGCTTTATCACCTCTCTTCTTGCAGATATCCCAGTTTAGAGGCAAGGCGTCTTTACCTTTTGGGGGGGCTTGGATCCCCTGGCCAACATCTCCTTGGTAGAATAATCTATTGCTCATGTCAGAGCTCCTAGATTACATATTTTGCTTTCAAGTGCATAGCTTAAGGAGACTTAGTATTATATTTTTGGTTCTGAATAGAGAATAATCCGTTCACAGTTCCTATGTCTATTAGTCAATTAAAGAGAGGCGTTTACTGGTTATAAGAGACTTACCTATAACAGGTGGCTCCAATTTACAGTGAGAACGACACGTATCAGATCAAGTCACATGGGCTATGGAGGGTTGGGAAGTTAAAAGTCTCTTGTATTAAAACCTTTGTGGCACCAGAAGGTAAGTTCGTTAGGACTCATTATAAATAGTTGGTTACAAGTAGGGTCTACAGAGGGGTTTGATGTTTTGTAGACATCTGGGGCTTTTTTTCCTTTCAATGTTCAATGGGGGGCCAACTCTGTGTTGGATACTTCCTGGTGACATCCTCTCAATGCAAAGCTGTACTTTCTTTTCTCAGCCGTTAAGTTGGTGGCACTTTGACCTGTTGGAACAATACAATCTTTTCCCAGTAGTAGTTTTAAGATTGAATTGCAAGGTTTTGAACAAAAAGGTTTTCATTATCTTTGTATGCACCTTTTATGTTAGGTTTTCGTTTTTTGACCCATGAGTCTCAAAAAAGGCAGTTTGTATTATAATACCTATAGGGTGGAATCAAGGCCAGATTTCATTAAATTCCCATGCTGTTTTGGATGACGTATGTGATGAACTGTGGGAAGACAACTTAATTTTTTAAGTAAATCATCCTATAGGTGAAAGAATGACAAGGTGATACGTAATCAGAAAAATTATAGAGAACGTTTGTATATTGCTAATCCCAAAGTTATGTTTTAACAGATTTAAGTAAAACAAATGGGGACAAACAGCTAATTTAACCCAATAACCAGATGCTTACCGATTATCAGAGCCTAAACCAATGTTGTAAATACACATATTTACTTTTACTAAGTACTAAACACCATGTAACCTGTAGACGAAGTCTGGGCAAAAACTGGATAATGTTGGGAACCCACATCATTAAAAGGCATTAATCGAATATACACATGTGTCCTTCTCCCATCCCTCCCCCTTCCCCTGATTCTCATTTCAGTTCAGTTTTCTGATTGCAGTCTTTCTGTAGATTGTTTTTCTTATAGCATTCCTTCCCACAAGAAATATTTGTAACTGAGTTATTGGCACTAGCATCCACATATGAGCGATACCATTTGTCGTTTGTTTTTCCTGGGGACTGTGTTATTCACTTAACATGATGTTTCTAGCTCCATCCATTTACCTGTTAAAGTTCATAATGTTGTCTTTCTTTACGCTGCCATAGAATTACATTGTGTACATGTACCACATTTTCTTCTATCCACGTCCTTATTTTTAAACAAAATAGTTCTTCTATGCCTATCTCAGGACTTAAATCTTTAACAAATAATAGTTAAAATTAGTTAACTGTTTCTTATCCAACACACAAGAGGACATTACATAATTTCTTCTATAATATGGTCTTCATTTCTTTTTCAAAATAAATCGTAGAACAATAATAACAGATCAAGTCAGTATTTACAGATAGGAGATATGGTCATTTAAATATTAAAGATCAATTTTTACCCGAGTGAGAGCTAACCACTCCATAAGGTTGTAGCTATAAGGTCAAACTTGTTAAAAGAACAACCAAAAGTTAAACATAATGAATTTGTTTAAATACTCCAAATATAAATAAAAGAGTTTATAGAGAACAATATCTATAAATACACAGGTAAACTTCGTTTATTTCATTGTTTTAGTGTGTGTTTCCTCAAACCGTTACATTCATTCCATTCTTGGTTATTTTAATTTTAAGTATACTAATCCTGTTATATGTCACCTGTCAGTGTTATGTCAGATACAGAGGACAAAAGAAAAGAAAAAGTCAGATCTGGATCATGAAGACAAAAGGCTCCGACATGATCCAGGAGCATTTCCTGACTGGCTTTTCCAGCTACTCCTCTCTTCTAAACACTGTTCTTCCTGCCCACTACTCATCCCCATCCACATCAGATCCTAACAAGCATTTACTAGCAACACGGGAATTAATATGCTGCCCCTATGCGCACAACGTATGACGATTGGCCAGCAGGAGAAACTGCGAACAAAGTTCCTAGAAAACAGGCATCTTTAAAATTGAACCAGCGGTCTACAAAGACTCATCAGTTTATCAGAACTCCAGTGATTGAGGTGAGTTTGGAATGCTGCAGGTCTATAATCCAATTACCGTTTATCTTGGGTCATTTGTTTTTTTGGTGTGCTTTGTTGGGTGGGGGTGGGGGGGGCAGAGGCAAGGAACGGCGGGGTTGGAGTCGGGGTGGAAGGGGTATAGGTGATGGATTGGGTGTGTCTTTGTCAGACAGCAGTTGCCAAGGCAGGCAGGGGCATTAATGTCACGTACCTTCAGACCCACCCACCCCCACCAACTACAGATTCAATGGAGTATGATACAATAAATGTAATGAAAGATTTCGGGGGTTGGTTGTTGTGTGTCATTTTTTAGTTTTAAGTGATGATCAATTCGTATAAGCATCCTTGGCACAACCAATTTTCAGACTGTTGTGCCCCAAACCCCCACAGTCCCACCATTAGGGGGTCGGTGACGTTGTTTGTTCAATCAAGTTGATCAAATGAGTGTCCAGACTACATCGCTGTAGTTTCACCGTTCACCCCAATCGCAGCCTTTACATTCTACCACGCCCCCTCTTCCGCAGATTGTTCCCTAGGCTTAGAAAAGGGGCACAGGTGGATGAGAAGTAAAACTGTCCTCTCTCTCTGGAGCTGTTGACTTGGATTCTGGTCAATTCTGGCTGTTTCCTTTCATGGGCTGACAGTTTGTTCAGGAGTAACCTATCTTGGGTCATTTGTATACCCCCCAAATACCCACTCCTTGCCCATGTTTATTTCTGATTTAACTCTGTCTCAAAGAAACACAGAAAATACATATAAGTGTGTTAGCAATAAAGACTTACTAACAGTGAGATGGTTGCTAAGGACCTTGATCTATGGACAGCGCCCAAGATGAGAAAAGAAGGCAAACAGGAATCTGCCCCCACCCCCTGTGGTTTATTACAGGTCTGCCCACCAACCTGCTACATTCTTGTGATATTTTGTAACCACAGGCTTGTGTGTAACCCCTGCTTAACCACTACATATTTGCTTCTTGAATGCCCTACTGGGTTTCTTACTATAAATTTCCCTATAAGATATAGCTAGGGACTGGCACCATTCCCGAATAATCCAGGCATCAGTCTGCCGATCTGAGTAAACTTCTCCTTTACCTGATTTACCTCCTGGCCTCTTGACTACCAGATGTTTCCACAACAAAAGGAAAGCAGACAGAGCACTAGCAAGGAATGCAAGCCAGTCAGCAGAGCTCTTCCATAGATTCTGTTTCAGTTCCTCCCTCCAGGCTGCTCCTGAGCTGCACTTGTGTCCTTCGAAGAAGGATTGTACTTAAGATGAAATGAATCCTAACCTCCTAGAGCTCCATTTGGTGTTTTATCACAGTGATATCAAGGACATGGACAAACCCTGCTGAATTAACACTTAAATGTAAGGGACAATTGTATGTCACATTTTGGGGTAGCTTAAAGTATCTGATCTCTATCCTTGCTCAAATGTTAAAAATTAGATTCCATTTTTTGTTTGTTTGTTCCATGCTATATAGCTTTCTCTCATGGTCCTCAACAAAGCCTAGGTACCTCCACCTTTTCTTATGGTAATTTAAATCTTAAGGAAGGCAAAGCTGATGTTTACCTTTCTAGTGTTAGCAGGGAAACAAAAGGCAGGTGGTGGTGGTGGTGGTGGTGGTATCCAAAGCCAACCAAGTGTCTGTGGGGGCAAGCTGAGGGGGTAGGTCTCATGCTCAATGGCCATCAAGGTTATTAATTCCTTTAACATTACTGTGGGTACAGATTATTATCAAATACTTAAAACTATTTGAGATTCAACAGATTAAAAAGAGGCCTGTTTACAAACTCCTCTCATCTGATTAAAGCAGAAACCTTTGAAGGTGAAGATGCCACAAATTATCTGAAGAGTTGCAGAAGCAGGTAAAAGAAGACAGAGCAACTGGATGAAAAATTTGCACAAAGAACCATCCAACTGTCAAACCTTCTATTTGTTCCCTGAGAGAAACTTTCTGTTTCTCCCATTAAATCCTTTATATTTCTATACAATCCCTCCCCTTTCTATTAAATTGAGCTATAAATTATCAACCAACATTCAGGGAATAATTTCTGTTTACTTCCATATGTGTATGAATAAGCCTTCTCTTTCTTCCTACTATTCTATAGTATTCTACAGTTAATTTCCAGGTCCCTGACCATAAAAGGGAATGTTCTTCCAAACGGTAGAGAAAAATGGCAAATTCCACTACAGATAAAGGAATTTCAAAAAGACTGTAGCTGTCAGTTGTACAGAACAAGTATATGGCTGTGGATGAGATCAGAGGTAAAATTCTTGCCAAGCATGTCCAGGGGCCTAGGTTAAGTGCACAGTACCACACAAACAAACAACAGCAGCAGCAACAACAACAAATAGGCACGGGTGCTATGCAGCTTTAAGCAGGGGAATGGGGGATCTCACATGAATTTGAGAATTTGAAGCTAGCTAGCCTCATCTACATAGTGAGTTCCAGGAAATTTAGGGCTACTTATCACGACCTCATGACAAGTAAATAAATAAACACAATTTTAAAGCATGAACTTTAAAAATGTGTTGGAACCAAAAGCTGTGCTAGCAGGTAACCTCCTACTCAGTAGAAAATATGAAGTAAATTAGGAAAGACAGAATCTTCAAAATAGAAAAAGAGCCTTGCTTCATGATCTTTGACGTGTTAATCTTATACAACAGGAACAGAGAATAAACTCCATCTTTTTCCCAGTGAGTTAGAAGAAAAGGTTTTAGCACTGTGGCATTTTGAAGAGCACTTAATGAACCTCCCTCCTAACTCATTTCCTGCGCAAATTTGCCCTTGTTACCAGTGTCCCCACAAAAGCACAACTCACATCTTAAAGGGGATAAGGAATAGTTCCTTCTGTATCCAACTATGAGTGGTGACCCAGGAACACAGATTCGGGTTGTAATGTTCTAGTATAGGAAAAGTTTCATGAAGTTTAATATGAGATCAAAGAGAAGTCATAAATCAAGACACTTTTCAGATACATTGGTGGAAAATGAGGTAAGGAGTTGCATCAAAAGAGAGATCTCCGTGAGGGCCTCAGATGTTATCTGATGGGACTCAGCTTTTCCTTTGATGAAAGCTTGTGGTCTGTTAACACATTCTAAAAGGTTTGTATCTGTTAGTCACAGGATGTCAAATCAGAAGCAAAGGTGGTCAAGAAGTGGCTATTTAGCGGATGTAAGATGGCCCAAGATAAATGTAATCACGTTCTGGACCCGAAACATTCCAAACTCTCCACAGTCATTAAAGTTCTAATCACTTGCTCAGCCTTTGCCAAGGCTTCAATTTTAAGATGAGGTTTTCTGGTAACTTTTGTTCACAGCAGTATTAACACCCACACTGCCCACTGAACGTCATTGTGGCTCACAGCAGTGCTCCTTCAGTTAGCTAAATGCACTTCCCTGTTCCCTGGCTGCCAGTCCTTCTCCTGTGGGAAACCGATTATTAATATCAACAAAAAGCAGCACTTTTACAAAATGTCCAAATAAATGAATTGCACTTGCCTTGTTTTCAGAAATTCTTTCAAAAAGTCACGACAACTAATTTACTTTTCTTCCAACTACATTCTTGCATGAATAAAGCTTTCTTTGGTATCCTGATTATAATGCAGAATATGGTATATTTTTCTATGGTTAAGGAACCTTTTGTTTCATCGCTTCTTATAAAATATACTTGCCTTCTATTTCCAATTAAGTAAATATAATGAAAGTGTCAGATAAAGGTCATCAAAATAGAAACACAAGTGAGTTCTTATAGACAAACACACAGCATATTCGACACGTAAACAAATGTTTCCAGGGAAAAAAAATGGTGCATCTGCAAACTGAAACTTCTTCAAGTCCAGTCAGATAATTCCAACTTCTACCACTGAGTGTGTCAAGAACATGAGTATGTCAGGAGGACTGAAGGAAGAAAATTTTCCCTGATATACTCTGGACAGAGTGTCTAAGGCTATGATCAGGTACATAGGATTCTAGGAGCAGACAAAGAGAAAAAGGACTGTCTGTGTGCTCATGGTTTTGGCTACATGGAACCTACAGAAATTATATTTCTATTGTTCAACTGGAAGGCTTAAGGATCTCTGGGAATGTTATATTTTTAGAATGACAGTGACAATTAATTAGGCTTAAGTCACAGCATGACCTATGTAGGAAAGTTCTTTCTTTCCCTTGTGAGATGTATTATTCACAAAATGATTTCCAAAAGTTCCATAATCATGAAAAAGTTCAGGTGTAGATATCGAAGGTGACAAAGCAAAGGAAGAAACAAAAGTGTCTTTGACATCTTCTGATTTGCATCTAGTGATATGGAGACCGCGACTCAGGAATTAAATTTTAGCAACTGGAGTTGGTCTTCATTTACTGGTAGGCTGTCTTCTTGAAACTTTAAAAGATGATAATGTCTTATAACTGATATTACAGAGTCTTCAATACATTAAACAAGATTTATTGTGTAAGACATGGTATTGGCCCAAGGAAACTTAGAAAGTTACTTCCTTCATTAAGAAGTGTTCAGTTGAAGGCTGGGCATGGTGGTGCACACCTTTAATCCCAGCACTCGGGAGGCAGAGGCAGGTGGATCTCTGTGAGTTCAAGGCCAGCCTGGTCTACAGAGTGAGCTCCAGGCCAGCTGGGACTAAAAGGGCGACCCTGTCTCAAAAATACCCCCAAAAAAGAAAAGAAATGTCCAGATGAAACTGAGAAACCTAATCTGAAATTGTTCTATAGGCTATGTTGGAGATTAAAGTTGCTGCAATGTACCTGGGCTCTCCAGCATTAATGAAGATGATCAAATTAATCATTAACAGACTAGAGTCAACAGTAGAAATGTATAGTAGACATTAATTCCAATAGCATACAGAAATACTGGCATGGAAACTGGGCTCTTTGATTTATAAGGACCTATGAATGGATATAGAAAGTATTATCATGAACATCAGGTGACTAAATAAGTGGAGTGTCCATTATCAGCTTCAGAAAACCAAAGATTAGGTAGAGAGAGCAATGATCTAGTTATGAAATGAAAGTATTTCATTTTACATTAGACTTATCTGCGAGCCACAACCTCCATGGACAGGAAGCACGGCTCTTGTCCTTCCTCTACTTTCAATTCATTCTTCATTGTAGATATGGTTCCCTATGATAAATTGATAGATTATCATAAACAAGCAAATTAGTAAGTAAATAAAGATACTCCAGTCTGAAATAAGAGTCAATTCACCATATTCATAAAAAGATAAAAGTGAATATTTGCCAATTACACACACATGGGTAGCACTAATGCATAATGGAGAGGCAAAAGCTCCCTAGCAGTATTTTTTATTATTACCTCTTTTAGGAAAACATACACATAAATCTTTGGGCAATGGCAAATGGCTTGCTATGTTGGTTCAACAGCACACAAAGATGAATAACTAAATGCAGAAGACCAGAGGATTGTGAACAAAAGAATATAGAACAGGTGGGCATTAAGGCTACGAATCTCAACATCTCAGAAATTATCCACAGCAAAGGAATCACTAAAAAATAGAAAGGCAAAAGAACTTGGAAATTTTGTTATAACAACAACAACAACCTTAAAACTGATCAAGAGCACAGAATCTCTTGCTTAAACAAAGACACAATTTTCAGTTTTTCCAGATCTCCTAGCCATGGAACCACCCCTAGGAGGGCAGTTTCAGCTTAAGTTAAACTAAAGAGACAGGAAGAATACTTGGTGCATTAATAAGATGATGCACTTTTATTGTCTGAAGTCCCTGCCCCTTAGTGTAGTATTTGTGAACCTGGTTGGTTGCAGACACGGGTTTTCCATAAATCTACCTGCTTTACTGAGTTCTTCAGAAAAGCATCATCTCTCCTTTCCTTCTTCCTATCTCGAGCTATCCTCTATGTATTCAAAGGTAACTAAGATTTCCCTGGGCCTCAGACTTTTTAGTTTATTACTGTAAATTTATTGATATTCATAAAGACAGTTTCATTCACATAAATCATGAACTTAGGCCACACTCATCTTCCTTCCCCTCCCTTTCCTCCACCAATCGCTCCCGCTAAGCCCTTTTTTCCTTGTCTTGCTTCTACTTTCACAGCTGGGCAGGACCATTGTTTGATTTTCTCCCTTGGAAACTTGTACAGTCTCCCCTGACACCATGAGAGCTAGGCTTCAGGGAGAGGGCTTCAAGGTCAGTTCCAGCTTGCTTGCTCCAAGGAAATGGCTTGAGAGAGATGGGGAAAAAAAATCACTTTTATTTAGGAGTGTAGCCACTGACAGGGTCTCTATGTTCTAGTGGCTGATCTTACCCCCAAGTGTATACAGACTGTATTATTTGCACTCAGTGGGTTAAAATAAATATATACGTAATTATTAATTAATTAAAAGAGAAAGTTTTAAAGAGTAAGAACCCACAAAATGAGAGCAATTAATATCCCACGTTCATTAATGTGTTTGTGACTATTAATGACCTCAGTTTCGCAATCAAAAGACACAGAATAGCCGATTGGATGTGAAAAGAGGATACATATCCTCCTTAAGGGCAGAAAGGACAGAAAAATATTCCAAAAAGTGAGGCAGGGGCATAAGCAGGTATCGATACCTTAATGTCTATAGAAATATGCATTCAGACAGGTGGGAGCTGGGTGCTTCAGCCAGGCAGATTGTTGGATAGATCTATCTCTGGGTTGTTGGATAATTGTTTCATTGATTTGTTGGATAGCTAAATCATTGCCTGCTGTGGCTGTTGGGGCAGAGTCCCCCTGCTAGCTGGTATTAAAGGTGGGCCTGTTCCCACTGTGAGTCTTGAGTGTGCAGAGCTTAGATCATGGACTTCCCAGGACCATCTGAAGCACAGAGTACTGGGCCTGGGCTAAGCCAGGCAGATCCACATCCCCAACCCCAACCCCCACAGGCAACTGGAATTGCTGAGGGAGTGTCCAAGTGGATTTTTTTGGAGAACCTTCAGAACAGAAAGGGAAGAGTGAGTTAGACCTCCAATATATAAACAAAATTGAAAGCCTGAAACCTAGACAAATCAACACTCCATAAACAAGGAAGACAAAAAAAAAAAAAAAAGGCATCTGAAGAAGGCAAGCAAAGCGAGTCTTCAACATAGTGAAGAAGCATTTGTGATTCGCATGAGAATACAGGCAAAAAGGGAAACCCACATGCCAGGGACATAATGAAGGGACAACATGGGAAAGGTTCAGGAAAATTCCACACCAAGCTCTACCAACCCTGTGGGAGATTCCTACAGTGGGATTCCCCTGGGGATGCTCAAGACACTGATCTTAGAGGAACAATTGCAGAAATATTCAAAGAAATCAAAGAATATAAAGAACAAGTCAGAGAACTAAGAAGAGAGAATGAAAAACTTAAGAAAGGCCTAGAGGAAGTGGAAACACTGAAAACGGAAACCAGCCAGTGAAGCCAGGAGCTACAGGAAGAGACTGAGAAGCTCCAAAAGGACGTGGAAATACTAAAGAAATCGCAGGATGAATTGAAAAAGGAAATAGAACACTCATCCAATCAAGAGGAAAGGATGGGAAAAAGCCTCAGAAATAGAATGGAGGAAGCAGAACAAAGAATACCAGACCTGGAAGACAACACAGAACAACTAAAAAGCTCAAGTACAGATTATGAAAAATTTAAAAATACACAAAAGTGGAACACCCAGGAAATATGGGACACTATGAAAAGATCAAACCTCCACATCATAGGAAGAGAAGAAGGAGAAGAATCCCAAGAGAATTGGTATTCATCAGATCTTCAGCAGAATAATAGAAGAAAATTTCCCCAAACTAAAAAAGACAAACCCATACAAATACAAGAAGCACATAGAACTCCAAACAGACAAGATCAGAAAAGAAACTCCCCATGCCATATCATAGTTAAAGCACTAAACGCCCAAAACAAAGACAAAATTCTGAAAGCCACAAGAGAAGCACAACAAGTTACATATAAGGGGAAACCCGTCAGAATTACAACTGACTTCTCAGTGCAAACCATGAAAGCAAGAAGAACATGGAACAAAGCATTCCCAGTGCATGTATGCTGCCAAACATATTTTTCATCTTTTTCTCAGTCTTTCCAAAATTCTCATTGGAAGTTGACTGTTTGAGCAGAAGTTACCGTTTCAGTCAGTTCTTTGACACAGTCTTTTTGTTGTTTTGTTCTTTGCAAATATGCATCACTCCCAACTACTTAGACAAAAGCTCCAAGGGGCTGTGCACAGAAATACTTAAACTAGGTAATTGGTGCTAACATCCACAGATAGGGATACCATTTTGTCATTTTTTTTCGGGGGGGGAGGGAGGGGGGGGGGGGAGAGGAGGGGGGGGGGGGGGGGGGGGGGGGAGGGAGAGGGGAGAAGGGGGGGGAGGGGGAGGGGGGGGGGGGGGGGGGGGGGGGGGGGGGGGGGGGGGGGGGGGGGAGAGGGGGAAGGGGGGGGGGGGGGGGGGGGGGGGGGGGGGGGGGGGGGGGGGGGGGGGGGGGGGGGGGGGGGGGGGGGGGGGAGGAGGGGGGGGGGGGGGGGGGGGGGTACTGTGTTACTTCGTTTAACATAATTATCTCTAGTTCCATCCAATTTACCTGCAAGTTCATTATGTCATCTTTCTTTACTGCTGCATAGACACAATTCCATTGTGTAGA